>JAKSZT010053990.1:748274-870718 GCA_026826555.1 Tolypeutes matacus | reverse complement strand
GCATAGAAACATGACAGAGCTTATGGGAATGTAAGACACAATAAGTGAGATTAAAAGCACAATGGGGGAATACAACAGCAGATTTGAAATCATGGAAAAAAGAATCAATGACATACAGGACACAACAGCTGAAATTGAAAAGAGAGGAACAGAGAGAGAAAAGAATGGGGAAAAAATTGAGCACAGGCTCAGGGAACTGAATGACAGCATGAAGCACACCAACATACTTGTTATAGTAGTTCCCGGATGAGAAGGGAAAGGGTGTAGAAAGAGCATTTGAAGAAATAATGGCTGACAACCAACTCTCATGAAAGACATGTGTATATGGGTCCAGAAAGGGGAGTGTATTTCAGTTAGAATAAATCCTAATAGACCTATCCCCAGACACATAATATTCAGAATGCCAAATGCCAAAGATAGAGACAATTCCGAAAGTTGCAAGGGAAGAGCAAAACATCACATACAAGGGACATCCAGTAAGACTTAATATGGATTTCTCTTCAGAAACAAAGGAGGCAAGAAGGCAGTGCTATGATATAATTAAGGTACTAAAAGAGAAAAACAGCCAGCCAAGAAATCTTTATCTGGCAAGCATGTCCTTCAGATATGATGGTGAGTTTAAAGTATTCAGAGATAAACAGAAACTAAGACAGTGTGTCAACAAGAACCCAGCTCTGTAGGAAAAATGAAAGGGAGTTCTGCAGCCAGAAAAGAAAAGGCAAGAGAGGGAGGCTTGGAGGAGAGTGTAGAAGTGAAGACTATCAGAAAGGATAACCAAAAGGGAAAAAAAAACTGACAAAAATAAGATATGACATATGAAAGCCCAAGTATTAAATTGAAGTAATGCTTTTAGAGTATTAACATTGAATGTTAATGGATTAAACTTCTCAGTCAAAAGACATAGGCCGATGGAATGGGTAAGAAAAAATGAGCCATCCATATGCTGTCTGCAAGAGATTCACTTTATTATTATTATTATTATTTTTTAATTATTTATTTATTTATATCCCCTGGCTGCTTGTGCTCTCTGTGTTCATTTGCTGTGCGTTTTTTTTTTTTTGTTGTTGTTGTTGTTGTTGTTTTTCTGTGTCTGCTTGTCTCCCTTTGTTGTGTCATCTTGCTGTGTCATCTCACTGCGCCACGCAGGCTGGCTTGCCTTCACCAGGAGGCCCCGGGAATCGAACCCAGGGCCTCCCATATGGTAAACAGGAGCCCAACCAATTGAGCCACAGCCGCTTCCCAAGAGATTCACTTTAGACCCAAGAATGCAAATAGACTGAAAGTGAAAGGTGGGGAAAGATATTTCAGGAAAACAGTAACTGAAAGAGAGCAGAGGTAGTTATACTGGTGTTGGACAAAACAGACTTTAAATTCAAAACTGTGTTAATATGTTACAAAAATGCACAATCCACTAGGAAGGAGTAAGAGTCATAAAGATTTGTGCACCTACCCAGGGTGCCCCAAAATGCATGAGGCAAACACTGGCAAGACTGAAAGGAGAGATAGATATTTCATCTCTATAGTAATAGTTGGAGACCTCAACACCCCACTCACATCACCTGATAGGACACCTAGACAGAAGGAAACCAGGGAAACAGAGAACTTAAGCAATATGATAAACAAGCTGGACCTGACATATATTCAGAATATTGCACCCCAAATCATCAGGTTATAATTCTTCTCAAGTGCTCATGGATCTTTCTCCAAGATAGACCACATTTTGGGCTACAAAACCGCTCTCAATAAATTTAAGAAGATTGAAATCATACAAATCACCTACTCTGATCATAATGGAATGAAGCTGGAAATCAATAATAGGAGTTAAAGGGGGAAATTAGCAAATATATGGAGGCTAAACAGCACACTCCTAAACAATCAGAGGATCAAAGAGGAAATTACAAAAGAAATTATTAGATATTGGGAGACGAAAGAAAATGAGAACACAACTTATCAAAACTTGTGGGATACAGTGAAGGCAGTGCTGAAAGGGAAAATTATAGCCCTAAATGCCTATATTAAAAAAAAGAATGAGCTAAAATGAGAGACCTGACTGAACACCTGGAAAAAATGGAAAAGAAACAGCAAACAATCCCAAAGCAAAGAGAAAGAAAGAAAGAACAACGTTTAGAGCAAAAATAAATGAAAATGAGACTGAAAACGATAGAGAAAATCAACACCATTTGATTTGACCCTCTAAATCCTATTAGGCCAACACAACGCCACTTCCTGCTGTGCAGCACCTCCTTGGGCAGGTACCTGGGTAGCCAGAGAGCCCTCCTAAGCCCTTTTATTATTTATCATTCATTCATTCACTCACTCCACATGCCAGGCAGGAGCCTTACAGAGATGAATCAGCTGTAAATTATTGTCCCCAGGGGCTTCCCAGTTGAGTGGGAGAAATAAGCCCACACTTCAGTCGCTATAATATAAGGCGGGATGTGATAGTAATCATTAGGGCAGGTCCTGAAAAGCACATAAAAGGGACAGTTCAAGAGCTGTGGGGTCAATTAGAAAAAGGAGCTAGTTTTCAGGGGGCTCTGGGAGGCCGTCAGGGAGGAGGAGGGGATGAGTTGGCCTAGTAGGATTTAGAGGCTCAGATCCGATGCAGGAGCCTCCTTGCCTTGAAGTAGAAATGACTGATGACCTAGCAGCATTTCCCCTTCCCTGCGGGATTTACCTTTTTACAGGGACCTGAACCTGGCCCCTAGAGGATGTGGTGTGCATGTGTGAAAATCCAGACTCCAGGCTGGGAGGAGTGGTAGAGGAGGCGCTGAGACTGGCTGGAGGCTCTGGAATCACAGCACTGCTCACTTTATCATTCCCAGCAAAGGAGTGCGAACGTGCTATGGGGGTGAATCCTGGGCCTGTCCCTTCTGCCCCCAAGTCTATGCCCCCATGGCTGCTCAGGTAAGGTGTTGGCAAGACCTTGCCAGTGGGTCATGGAGGAAGACTGCAGTACTGTTGGGAAGGTAGGGCTGGGGGAGAGAGGTCATGGGTCCCAATTTCAACACAGCTGAAACCACTTGACTTCCTCCACCTCCTGGGCCATTTGAATTCTCCCAGTGGTCCAGAAGGCCCTCTCTTGCCTCTGGGCCTTTGCACATGCCATTCTCTCCTAACGCCTTTCTCTCTCAGCACCTGCTGTACTCACCAGAGTCCAACAGGAAACAGGTGGCTCACCCAAAGGCTTGACTGAAGACATCTGGTGAAAGGACTATGGACAGTGCATCCCTAGAAGGGACATTGTGACAGCAGCAGGAGGCTATAAGGGGTGAGGGGATGGAGCAGCACTATCAGAGCCTGGCAGGAGCTGGGGCTGAAGGCCGAAGCTGGCCGGGCTGCCCAGCAGGGACAGCCCCTGGGAATAGGTGCCAGCATCCTCTCTGCCCTTGTCCAGTGACCTCTGCTGGTGTCTCCACAGATCTGAGCCAGCTTGAAGGCAGAGGGCACAGGAGCCTGTGAGACCCAGGCCTCGTGGTCAGGCCCTGGGCACAAGCAGGACAGGTCCCAGCAGAGGAACCTGAAAGGTGGAGGAGAGGAGAAGCCCTGCTCACTGCCAGCCTCCCGGGCTCAGCTGCACCAGGCCTCCCTCTGACACCCTGAGGCTGCCTTGCCCCCCAGCTCTCTACAGATCGCGCCTGATCTGATGCAGAGGACTGAGCACGAGGCCAGGGCCAGGCTGAGGCACCTTCCAGCCCAGCGCCTACCCGAGTCTGACCTGGAGTCCGGAGAACTCGGTACATGAAATGGTGAAAAGAGCCAATAAACGGGAGCCAGGCCTGTGTTCAAATCCTGCTCCCCTGCCAGTGACCTGGATGACCTTTCTGTCAGCACCAACATCCTCACTTATCAAACAGGGAGATAATATCTAAACTGTCACTTCATTTCAGAATAAAACAGGTCCAGAGTTGGCAATAGAGAAATGCAGGGTTGTCTCTCCCCACTTCGCTGTGGGAAGGAAAGAGGGGTCACCTTGTTCATTGTCAAGGCGCTCTAATGACATTCTGTGAAATAAAAGCCACTCCTATTGTGTACATATTTTCAGAGTTTATATTCCCTCCATCAATTATTTTAAATTTTTAAATCTGAAAATGCTTGAAATTGATGGAACGATTCCAAAAATAGTGCAGCAAATACTCATCTATCCTTCACCCAGATTCACCCATTGTTGATGTTTTACCACATTGGCACCTGCGTGCTCTCTCTATAATCACACACACAAGCACACATGGACACACACACAATATGCAGGTGCACACACAGACACCCAAGCAGGCACCCAGACAGACACAAATGCATACACACATGTGCACATGTATTATTTTGGTTGCATAGTTGAAGTCCGAGGCAGACGTCCTTCACGCCTAAATCCTTTAGCCCGTGTCTCCAAAGAACAAAACCTTTTTCCTTTGCTGATTTTTCTTTGTATCCTTTCACCATCATAAATCACAACCCTGAATATGACTATCTGCTGATCCTTGTGAGTCTCCTAGCAAAGCAAAGGGGTGGTCTTGGGGACCCCTGAAACTACGTATATATCACAGTCTGTTTGTCCAGGGGGGGTTAGCAATAGGCAGGGCCATGAGCGGCGCCTAAGGACGTGGAGTGTGTTATTGAGCCTGGGTGTGTGGGGGTTTGGGTGTAATGCCCATGGTGGCCTCAAGGTGTCAGCCTTCCACGGCCGGTCCACCTGGGGATGGCTTTTCCAGGAGAAGCAGTTTCCTTCAGCAGGAACCAGGCACACCCAGCAATGAAATGTTCCCTCTTCCGTTTGGGCTCTCTTTCTCTCTTTTAAAATAATGGTTAGCTTTCTCTTGTGATTTTATTTTTTTTATTTTTTATTTTTTTAAAGATTTTATTTATTTATTCATTTATCCCCCCCTTGCTGCTTGTGCTCGCTGGGTCAGCTAACCACGCCGAGCCCGGGGCCTCCCATATGGTAAACGGGAGCCCTACTGATTGAGCCACAGCCGCTTCCCTCTCTTGTGATTTTAAAAGGAACCATTGCAAAGATTCAGAAAAGTGTATGAAAAAATACTGGATGTAGCCGCTGTTAGCCTCTCGGTCTTTTTCTGGCATATGTGGATAATAGTGACAGATGGCACTCCCTAAAGGCTTAGGTGGCATAATTTAATCCTCACATTAGCTCTGAAGGTAGGGACTATGATTTCCTGTTGGCTCTTTTCTCGATCTTTTTATTTTGAAAGTATTTCGATTTTATTGGACAGTTCCAAAAGTAATACAAAACTATATAGAGAAGTCCAACATATCCCACCCCTCCACCAGATACTCAGATCCACCCATTTTAACATTTTTCCACATTTGCTGTATCATTCTTTAATCTATCCATCACGATATATCTAACTACATATCTATTTGCAAAACATTTGAGCAGTTTGTATACATAATGCTCCTTGACCATGTAATACTTCTATACATAGTACTTCCATGTACATTTCCTAAGAAACAATATATTCACTTAAATGCAGTATCAAGTTCGAGAACTTAAACATGGATATAGAGCTTACAGTCTATATTCCTGTTGTGTCATCTCCCAGTAATGTTCTTTTGGGTCATTTCTCCTCCATTATTAGATCCAGTCTAGGGTCATGTATTGCATTCAATTGTCCTTGTCTCCTTAGTTGCTCTTTTGTCTTTTTTAATAGTGGAAGTGTATGTACACCATCTCATCCACTCCCAAGCATGCCATTCACTGGGGTTAATCGCACTCACAGAGAATGTGTGGGACAAGGGCGCATGTGACTGAGCAGAGGAAATGCACACAAAAGGCCGTCCTGCTGCTCCCTGCCACCTCACGTGCCTGCTGCCTTCACCATGCGCCCAGTACGGACTTCACAGACTTCTGGTAGACCTGGGACGTGTGGAGCTCAGTGAGACTCAAAGCACATATAAGGTAAGCTGTGCTACACCTATGGCTCAGGAAGCAGGGCTGCTGCGTGCCATGAGAGGCCACACATTCCTTTAGAACCAGCATTAGATTCACAGCCAGTCTGCTTGGGATTGTCTTTTCTATGGGAAACAGTTTGTTTCGGCAGGAACCAGGCAAAGGAACCCCATCATATACTTTCTTTCCCTGATACTTTCCAGTGTTAGTCAACCACTGAGGCTGAAAATAGTGACAGAGGAGGAAGGGAAAAGAAAAAGCAACCCTTATCTCCTCTTCCTTTCACTCTTTCCTTAATCATCAGTAAGCTGAGTTAGAGTTTTGGTGGAAATTACGTGTATCCAGAAACAGAATAAAAACAGTTGAGCTCATTCTTTGCAACTTTTCCAATGTTCTGGTAAGAACAAAGTACATATTCATGTACAAAATTCAAAATACAAGTTGTGAAATTTTGGTGATCCTCCATGCACATTAAATGCTCTTATATTTGCATTGAAAACCATCATGCACAATATAAAGATTTATGACTTTCTTGCTAAGTATTTAAAATGTTAATCTTTCTTTACTTAGAACATCACTAAATAGCAAATAAAAAACACCACGACAAAAGGTGAGATAGACCATCAAAGAAATGAAAAACTTTATTATAGTTTAGAACATTTAATAGCACTTTTCTCCCAATTTCTGCACAAGGGATCCCATGTTTTCCTTTTTGCACTGGGCCTGGAAAATTATGTAGCTGGCTCTGGGTACTGCTATTATAGCAACTTTCCTTCAGTCTTTTCATTTTTTTTTTTTTTTTTTAACAGTCCATATCCCCATAAACTTCTCAAGGTTAGGGCCCGTGCTTTTCATCTTTTATACTCAGTGACTGTCACAGTACATGCCTTTTGAAAGAATAAATGAGAAGTGACTGTGAATGGATGACTGGTAAAAAGCATATCTAAAGAGTGAGTCTCAGAACACCTCTGTGTCTTTCTCCTACTCAGTAGTCCACTGGGACCAGTTCACAAAGCCAAAGCTCAATTGTTGTGTCTTGGACTTTATGTAATTGATTATTCATCACATTCATAAACTAGAGCAGTTTGTTTAGAATTTGTATTTTCCTTTTCTGTCAGCTTTTGTGGATTTGAAATGGTGTGGCTGTTTTCACTTGGATGAATTTTTGTTTGTGTTTGATTGCATCTGCTGCTGTTTGTGGCATTGGAGGATTCCCAGTTGAGATGCCAGAATTCTGGGCATCTTGAGGTTTCCCTGACAGGGTCAAATGGCAGCAAAAATACCAACTACAGTTTAGTTAAGACAGTTGTCCCTCAATTGCATCTTTCAACACAGTCGGTGTCCATTTCAGGAGGTACCAGACACACAATTCATAGAAAAATTGCACACTGTGGTTCTTTGCAGTTTTCTCACCTCTGTTAAAATTCTGAAAAACCTTGCCTGCTTCTCAGCAGTTCCTAAATTTCCAAATACTTTTAAAATGTATGAATCTGGTTTTTAGTTTACTTTGAAAAGTTACAGGTATTTGGGAGATATTAACTGGTGATGCTTCTGATTTTAATTTCTCTACACTTCATTAATTGAGTTTAAATAGAGTTTCTTTTTTTTTTTTAATGGGAGGTCCTGGGGACCGAACCCGGGTCCCTCCATATGGGAGACGGACACCCAACCATTTGAGCCACATCCGTCCCCTAAATAGAGTTTCTATTTGAAAAAGATATAAAATAAATATACTTTGGTCCATCTTCTCACTCCTGGAAGTATATGGAGAATAAGTATAAAGGAAAGATTTTTGTCCATGTAAATTTCAGTGAACAAAGCAAAAACAAAATCCAAAATGTTCTACTTGATAGAAGGTTGGATCAGATTCTAGAATCTTGGAGGGTGAATCAATGGAAAGACATCATCTCTCAAAAAATGGATTTAAGCAAACAACAGTTCTAGGTAATAGCTCTCTTGGACTTGATACATTTGTAGATACTTTTAAGAAGAGTATTTTCCTATTATTTTAAAATTACTTTTATAGATTTTGAGATATGTTTTGCCCTTCATAAAATGTATCTATGTAACCATTGAACTATTGTTCAATGGTTTTTAGTATATTCGTGGAATTGTGCAGCATCACTAAATCACTTTTAGAACATTTTCAATGTTCCCATTGAAACGTACCCATTAACAGTCAATCCCCATTCTCTCTCTTGTCCTTTCCCTTGACTGGAAGAGACCATTCTTATCCCAAATTTACACACTAGGAAACTGAAGCCCAGAGATGAAGTCGTCTAAGGTCATGTGACCAACAGGTGTCAGAGCTGGGATTCGGTCTTTGAACCTTCCCAGGTTCCTGCAACAACCTCTGTTTCCTTCCAAGAAACATCCCTTTCCATTTAAGCTAATTGGAATTGGGTGTCTCTCACTTTGTGCTCTAGGCTCGGATTCTAGATCCTGCCCAATCTGATGCACATCTCCCACCCAAAGAGAAGCAAACGTTCCTGTTGAACCACCGCAAGAAACCTTTAATCTCCACTGAGTATCAGGCTTTGCAGAGCACCAAATGCAATTCAAAGCAGTTTCCTTGGTCAGGAGTCACCCTTATGAGTGTGCATGGGTGTGTGCTTCTGTGTGTGTATTTGGGATGGGCCTGCGTGTTGGTTGGAGAAGCCCCAGCATTTACACTGCAGGAGCCAGGCCAATCCTGTTGTTTTCCCGATCATAAACAGAGAAATACAGCCTCAGGAAGACATTGCCCAGGCTCCACATATTCTCATCGATAAAGATGATGTTCTCCAAAAAGTTGCTGTAGCAGCTGCTCCAATGTGTCTGGAGAAAAGAGGAACACTCACTGGTCAGCCTCAGCCTTCACCTGCCTCCTCACTCCCCCATTCAATATGCAGACCTGGAAGCTTCTCAGAAACACATTCCCCAGGTTTATTCCCTTCCTTTCCTATGTCCCATGTGGCTCTCTGCAGCAGCTGCAGAAGGACCAGGGAACTGCTTGTACCCCCTACCCCACCCCGTTTTGACTGTTCCCTTCCTCTGGGTTCAGGCTCTTCCCTCGGCAGTGAATGCTCTTCCTTCTCCCCTGCACCCCACTCGTTCTCTCAGCCTGAGCTCCAGCAGCCATCCTGTACCCAGGCTCGCCCTCAGGGAGCCCAGGCTGCCCTGGAGCCCCCATACCTGCAGCCTCATGCCCCCTTACCCTGCTCTAACTGACTCATCTGCCCTGTGCCACCATGTCGCACAGCCCCCTGCATGGAGCCCAGCGTAGACCTGCGCCTGATCCAAGCAGGCCTCCTCTGTGCCTTCACGAGGTGGGGGCAGCAGCCCCAGTAATTTAAGATCAGGACTATGCCCTCCCTCCTTCAAAGCTTTCTTTTAACCCATATTCCTTCCCAATGTGATGTCCTATTGACGGCTTTATGGAGCATCAAGTATGTGCCAGGTGCTGCGTGGTCACTGTGTCCACCCAGGGAGGGGCTGCTACTCCATTTCACAGAGGAGGAGCCTGAGGCTTAGCATGGTACAGGTACTTATGGCCCAGGACTAGCGCGACCATATAGTTTATCCTTCATACCAGAATAATCTGAGATGGGAAAGGACCACTGCTGATAATTACGGTAGAACAACACACAGGAAAGCGCCCAGCCAGCTGCACCTGTCATTATTCCTTGGGCCCATTTCAGGGAATGATGTAGCTACTTTCTGTGTTCACTTATATGAGGTTCCTGGTTGAACTGGAAGCACCTTGGGGTTCAGTTGCCCTTAGGGTCCCTCTTCCCATTATATCTAGACTAGACCTGACGTGGGGTGACGGCTCAGTATTTATCTAAGGACGATGGATGTCCCAGGTCAGCCCAGCCAGGTGGACTCAGCAGTGCCCGCAGTGGCATGACTTGGCCACCAGGGGCCTCCAGCTCATTCCTGCAAGTCCTGGGATTGGAGGACCAGCCCCTTGTGCTGCCCCTCACCTGCCAGACGTAGGCACTGGCTGGCACTGGGTAGTGGACGCCATTGATGGTGAAGACGATGTCAGGCAGGCTGCTGATGGCTGCGCAGTTGAGGACATACTGTCAGAGAAGGAGAGGGAGGGTGGGAAAAGGTTAGCTCAGAGACTCTATGTGTGGAGAGTCCCTGCTGACCCTCTGGAATGCCCTGTACCTTGTTGTCGATGAGCTCGGCTCCAATGGCCTTCTGGATGTTGAGGACAGAATTATGTGGGCCTTGCAGCAAGGAGGTCCCTGTATCAAGAATGGCCCAGCAGCCACCCTCACAAGCAATCACTGTCCCATTCATGGAAATGCTGAGAGAGGGGACAAAGCAGGCACCAGGGTCACTCTCCAGGCCCTCGGCCGCTCCTCCCCTCTGCTGCCTCCAGAACAGCCCTTCTGCTCATGCCCCTCTTCCTCTGATTCCCTTTGCTTTGTCACACCGGCCTTTGAGCAGCTTTCAGTTCTCCAAGTCACTAAGCTCCTTTTGTGCCAGGGCTTCAGCATGTCCTGGTCTCCCTGCCTAGAACTGCCCCCACCCCTTTTGGAAAATTTCTCCTCACCCTCCAGGTTCCAGCTAAACCGTCAGTTTTTCAGGGATGACATCCCCCCACACTAGGTCAGGCTTCTCTTCATCTCTGTCATCGTACATACACCAGTATCTAACACACATCCACATGGTGCTGAATTCCTCGTGTGACTCGTTGATTCATGTGTGTCTACCTCAGTCGATGGGGAGGTCACTAAGAGCAGGTTGTACCCTCTCTGCCTCCCTCGGGTGCCTAGCACACAGTGGATGCTCAAGGTATGCATGTTGACTGAATAAATGAAATAATGATTTAGTGAATGAAATAGGGACAGCGGGAGACCTGTCACCAATGTCTGACCGATGATGGGGAAACAGGTTGTTCTGGAAGAGGTGGTCTCCTCAGCAGTCCCCCAGCATAGTGGGGTGTCAGAGGGAATTGATGCTCTCTGGGACAGTCCCAGAGGGAGGGCTGAGGCCCCGCCCTGACAATGCCTGAGCTCACCCAAGGGGAGGAATGGACTATGGAAGCCTTTCTGTAGCCCATTTGACACTTTGGCTTCACACAGAATCTGATCAATTATTGTCTCCTAATTCTTAGGCCTCCCAGTTTCCCTGGTGACTGACCCTGTCATGGCTCCTGGCTGGGGGGACAGTGTGTGCATGAGGGGGTGGTCCTTTTGTAGTCTTTGCTTTCAGATCTCATGCATAAAGCAGACCACACTCCATTGCTGGGCCTCTTGGCCTCTTCTCCCCAGGTGACAAATTTGTCCCCATTTGCCCAGGAGTTCTTCAAACATTTTTTCAAATGGGCAATCTGCAATGGTTGGGGCCCCTTTCACAACCACGTGTAGGAAGGTAGAATTCTCCTGGCATCGGGAAGCGGCTGTGGCTCAATCAGTAGGGCTCCCGTTTACCATATGGGAGGCCCCGGGTTCGGTTCCTGGGGCCTCCTGGTGAAGGCAAGTCCGCCCGCACGGCGTGGTTAGCTGACCCAGCGAGCATAAGCAGCAAGGGGGGGATAAATGAATAAATAAATAAAATCTTTAAAAAAAAAAAAAAAGAATTCTCCTGGCACCCCTCCTCACCTGCACTTTCAGGTCCTCGGACCACACCACCCACCTGCCCCGATCCCCTCAGCACTCCTGGAGCCTCTTCCTGGAGACCTCGGCTTCCCCAGGACTGCGGGGCTCCTGCTCCCCTTCTCTTGGCAGTCTAAGGTCAGGCTGGTCAACCCGTCAGGGGCTGGGGGAGTCAGGAAACCCTGGGCAGGGCGTGTGTGTCCATGCGTGATTGTGTGTGCCTGTGACATGCATATGTCTGTGACCCTGTGTGTGTTGAGCATCTCTTGCGGCAGGAAGCAGAGGGAGGGGCTCACCTGTCCAGGACCACCTCCCAGGAGAAAGGCCTACTCAAGGGCACCCAGTGGAGCTGTCCGCTGTAGTAGGAGGGGTCCACCCCGCCGAGCATCAGCACGCTGCCATTCTTCTTGTCCTCACTGGAGGGGCAGGAGGGAGGGGAAGGGCTCACTGGGGGAGGGAAGCCGTGGCAGCCTCTCTAGAGCAGCAGCATGGCAGGCACTGCCCCGAGGGCTTGGCTGTCTGCTCCCTGCACCTGCACACACGCTCACGGCCTGTGCAGAGGCACCAGGACAGCCCCACTTTAGGGATGGGGAAGGGAGGGAAGGGGAGGGAGAGCGGAGGAGGGGAGGAGAGTCTGGCTTCAGAGCCAGGGAGAGCAGAAATGCAGGGCCACAGAACCTGGATTTGAACTCAGGCCCCCCCCAGAGCCCCCAGCCTCAACCACTGTCCTCCCCGACCTCTTACACAGACCCATGGACTCCACCATGGCAATGGTGGAGAGGACAGTCTGCCACCAAGGGTGTCCCCTTGTCTGTGCTTCTCCCCCTAGCAGGCAGGGACGGCAGCTTTTCCCAAGCCCACTGCTTGGAGACTTGCTGATGGATTGACCACCACAATGGGGACAGTCTCAAGGGCTGGATTCAAGTCCTTTTGCTCCCAGTACTGACAAGGCTTAGACAAGCCCCTCCCTGAGCTTTTGTTTCAGCTGAGCCTCCTACAGAGCTCAGTAAGTGTTTCCTGGAAAGGGCCAGGTGGACAGCGTTTTAGCTGCGCGTCTGCACTAGCTCCATTGCAAATACTCCACTCTGCCACTGAGGCACCAAAGCAGCCACAGACAGTATGAAGTAAACAGTTGTGACTACATTCCAATAAGACTTTTTTTTAACAACTCAGTTGGCATGACAGATTTGACCCATGGAGCATTGTTTCGCTGACCTCTTTACTCCACTAAGGAAACTTCTAGATCGGATAGTCTATAATTTTTCATGAAACTGGAAATGACACACCGCTGAGTTGGAGAATGGGCAGGTCTAGCCCAGCCATACCTGCTCAGGTAGAAGGCAAAGAGGTTCTCAGAAAGGAGGCCTATTTCCCACAGGTTGTCGAAGACGGGTATGGCCCCACTGAAGCTAAGGCTGGGGAAGCTCAGACCCAGCACGCCGTCGAAATCCGCGCTCTCCAACATTCTGCAGGGCTCCTCAAATTCCTCATTCTCAAAACTGCTGGGCTCTTGGAGATGCAGGCCAAAAGCCTGGGACGAGATGACTAGGCCGCCCACCTGTGGTTCAGGACGGTGTTTCTGTGGAAAGCTGGGGAGGTGGGGCCGGGGCTGGGCTGCAAGGGAGAGGGTGAAGAGAGGCCCCGGCACACAGAGAGGGGCTGAGGCCCAGGCTCTGCTACAGGCTGAGCCTCAGGCTGCCCCTCAGGCACTGATCACAAGAACTGGAAAGAGGCTTCCCTGTGGGCCTGACTGCAGGTTTTTTTTTTGTTTTGTTTTGTTTTGTTTTTTTGAGGTACTGCGGTCTGGGATTGAACTTGAATCCCAGACCTCATATGTGCGCTCAACCACTGAGCCACATCAGGTCCCCAAAGTTTTTTGGCTTTTTTTCCCATTTGTTTGCTTGTTTGTTTTGTTTGTTTTGTTTTTAGGAGGCACTGGGGACTGAACCTGGGACTCCTCATGTGGGAAGCAGGGGCTGAATCCCTTGAGGCACATCCACTCCCTTACTGCAAGTTTAACCTAGGCCTGCGCCTCCCTTACCCCATCCACCCCAGGTCAGTGGCCTCACTCTCTTCTTACAGAGGGTAAGGGGGGACAGAGTGCCCCAAATGGTCCTGCCTGAGAGCAGAGAGAGCAGAGGGCAGGCTCTGCTCATTTTTAATATCACTGTGATCTGATAACATTATTCCTCGGAGCAGCTAGGTTTCCGATGAAAATTCTGCCGGAGGAAGCATGCTTGTGTACATTATCCGTGAGTTTAGAAAAATAGATTTTTCTTAAATAGAAACTCTCCAGCAAGTCTAGGCCAAGCTTGCTCCTCTCTCTCCCGCCTCCCTTGTACTCAGGATTTGGAATCATGAGCCTCTGTTTTCCATGGGGTTCCTCAGGGTTCTGTGGGCACTTTAACGTACGTGTAATATTGTGCATGTGTGTCTGTACCTGGGCACGTTGGTGCAGGAGGCAGCCCACAGTCTCTATTAGATTCCCCAAGGCCCCACGGTCCCTAAAGGTAATGTCCCTATCAGGGTCTTACCGCATGGGGGATGGTCTCCTTCCCGCCTTAGTGCCTGGAGCCCTCGGCTGGCCCAGAGGCCCCAGTCAGGTCTGCCCTCTCCTGACAACACTCCACTCCTGTGTGAGTCCTGATTCACATCCCAGCTGAGCTACTCACCAGCTGTGTGGCCTCGGGCAAAGCACTGCCCCTCTCTGTTCCTCAGATCCCTCATCTGTAAAATGCAGCTCATAATCCTGCCTGCCCAAGCCTGGGGCTGCAGGAGGATTAAACAGCGAAACAACCAGAGCTCTCAGCACAGAGCCTGGCACAGCCAGGGCATGTGAAGGGGGAGGTGGACCCTCCCCTCCCCTGCTCCCTGCATATCAGCCTCCCCCAGGGCCCTCCAGCCTGAGCGTCCCACTTTCTGGATTAGCCCTTCTGGAGGAGTCTGTGCACCCCCAGGAGCACAATCCCCAGGGAGGGACACAGCCCCACAGGGCGGGAGTCAGCTGCTGGGGTCTTTGGGGAAGATGGCACCCCAGCCCACTCTGTATCGGGTCCTGTAAACAGCCGTCGGCTCCCAGGGCCAGCCCTGCCTCAGCCCGTTTTCCATGTTACCTGGACAACGTCATAGCCGACAAATCCCGACTTGCTCCCGCTGTCAAAATCGTACATAGGCTGACTGGAGTTCAGGAAGGTGGAGGAAAGCTCAGGCTTGAAGGCGTTGTGGCTGACTGGGTAGACAGGAGGCTGGCGTCAGGGGGCCTTGCTCAGGCCTGAGGAGGGGGTGGCGGGAGGCCGGGGCGGTGGGCAGAGGCCAGGCACTCACAGCAGGCAGGGCTGGTGCAGAGGACGGAGGGCACCCAGAAATCGGTCAAGCCGGTGTCGAAGAGGACGCTGAACTCCTGAGGTGGTGTGCCGATGCTGACAGTGCCCACGTAGGCCAGCTGCCAGGCCAGAAGGGCAGTCAGGACAGGCTGCCCGCCCTGACCACCCTGCTCCCAGGTGCCGGCCATCAGTGCTGTGGCCCCATATCTCCGAGCTCACTCTCTAGCTGCCCCACTCTTTTCAAGCCAGTGTCTTCATCTGACAAGCCCTACAGTCTTCCAGGCAGTTCTCCAAATCCTTTCCCCTTTTCCATGCTCAGCTCAAATCTCTCCTCCTCCAAGCAGCCCTCCTAGGTCACGCTGGGCTCCTGTTTTCTTTCTTTCCTCCAAACTCAAATCATTTCATATCAATACCATGCAGTTGTCCCTTTCATTTGGCATTTGTTTCCTCTTGCCAGTCTCTCTGGCTGGAGTGTAAATTGTTGAAGAAGAGACAAAGTCTTTCACACTTGATACTACTAACCAGAATGTTAGTTTATTATAACCTAGGACACCATACAGGCTCTATAGCTTTTTATCAGTGTGAGTCCTCAGCCTGTAGATGCTAAGCTTCCCAGATCTAGGATATCACCTTGCATTGCAGTGTGATTTGTTAGTTACTCAGACATGACTCACCTGACCATGAGGCTCTCTTAGCTCATTGATTCCTTTAGCTCAGAAAGAACAAAGTCCCTCAAACAAATCTCCAAGTGGTTCACAGGTACATATTGTTGGCACAGAGATAGTTCTGGTCACTTCTGGACCCATCACCTGAGACCCACCATCAAGGTGGGAGAGCCTTCTCAGTGGGGAGGGGGTCCTTGTTCCCAAGGTCTCTGCTGCCAGGGGTCCTAACCCTGATGTCCTGGATCCCACCGCCTGATACATCCCAGTGTTTGATGGGAGCCCTAGGGGGTGCACTTACTTCCAAATTGTTCCCCAGGGATTCAAAAGGCTCTTCCGGGTCTGAGTGAGTAGCATCAGACTTGTACTCCAGGGTGCAAGGATACTTCTCCAGGAACTCTTGCAGCATTCCTTTTTCCCTGAGGCTTTCTTGCATAGATTTGACCTTCTTTAGAGGAATCCTTCAACCCAGTGTTCATAAGAGAAACAGATAAGACACAGCCATCAGATGCCCAACGAAATTTTCACACGTCACATTGGAACTATGCTGTGTAATTTCCAAGCCTTTTATGAATGTCATCTTATCAGGACAGGCCACCCAACACAATGTGCCTAGGCTTGAATTCAGAGTCCGTGGCACAATCTTGGGCAAGTAATAAGTCCTTTCTGAGCTCAGTATCTCTATCTACAAAAAGATACATAATTAAACCCTCCTCCCCTGGAATGTTTTGATTATTAAGTGACAATGCCCCTGACACATAGTGGGTCTTGACAATGAGAGCCATTCCTGTTGCTATTGTCATTTCTGTATCTTCTTCAAAGCAGACCAGGGAGGCAGCGAGAGTGGGGATTATTTTCCATCTTAGCAGCTGAGGAACTTGCACAGAATTTGCCACTTGGCTATGATCACATTATCTGTTATTGGCAGATTGGGCCTGCAAGTAGATCTCCTGATCTCTCTCCAGGTTCCAACCAGAAGAGGAGGATGAGGGAGGAAGCCAGGAAATGAGAAAACTCACGGAGGCCAAGGTGGGGAATAAATTAGAGAAATGAAGATGAAAGAGAAATAAGAGAGACTACAAATAGAAAGAATCACAGAGAGTCCTGCAAATACAGAGACACCCAAAGAGTCAGTGAGACGAAGGAGAGAGATGCAGAGACAGAGATGGAGATGCAGAGACATATAGTGACAGAAACGCAGTGAGGGAGCAGAGAGAAGACCTAGAAGCAAATGTGGGAGAAGAGCTGCTCCAAAACAGCACCACACTTACAGCTGCACAGGTTGCAGACTGAACAATTTCAGGGAGCACCATTCACATAACCCATGATGTGACCAGCACCCTGCAGGACCCCTCTGTGCACACGGCAAGCTACTCAGCAATAAAGGGGACCTTGAGCTTTAAGACTGTCAGAAATGTCAGTTGAGTACATTCCCTTCTCCACACCCTGTTAAGTAAGCTGGAGATTCAGAAGGTAAGAAAAGATCTCCAAAGGAGAGCTGATGCTCATGCAGTCCCCATACTTACTTGACCAAGCACTCAGAGAGGGCCACCAGCCCGAGGACCCAGAGCCACCTCATGCCTCCTTCCTAAGCTCAAGCACTCAGGAGAGAGCGGGATTGCAGCCTGCAGTGGCCCTGGAGAGCTGCTCCTTATATACTCTCTGATCAGCCCCCGTCATCCCCTGGGGCACCAGGTAAACCGTCCTGGTAAGATCCTGCCTGTCCTAGCAGTGTTTATGTAAAGGATCTAGAAAATTCTCAGAATTCAGAGATTTCTACTGTAATCTCTTTCTATGGGTGTGGCCGAGAAATGAAAGGACACCACATAGTCTAAAAGCAAGTGGGACAGATTAGCCCTGTCGTCAAGATAGAAGACTCTACTTACAATGTGACCAAAAATAAAAATAAAAAGACCAGGGCACCATACTTGTAGTGGTCAATATCACCTGTTGCAAAACTTGGGCTCTGGTGCCCTGTTGTTTGGTCAAGCACTGAAACTGGTCTGTTTGTCCCATGAGCGTATGTGGTAGATGGGATCTGCATCTACAATCAGCTGACTGCACATACAACCATCAAAGAGATTGCCCTCAGCATCGTGGGTCATCTCCTCATCCAGTCACTGCTTGGAGGTCGCAAATGCCAGAACTAAGGGTGTCAGAGGACAGAAGAATTTCTGCCTCTCTTTCAACATTGGCTGTTGCTGAAACACCTCCTGAGGAATTTGCTTAAGGACTTTGATATCACGGGACCAGGGTTTCTACCCTGTCCCTTGCCCTATGACATTCAGACCTGCCATCCTCCACAGTGACATGGGCTAATTTCCTATAATAAATGTCTTAATACATATCATGTTGGTTCTGATTCTCTGGGGAACCCTGGCCAATGCATTACTCTACATTCACGATCATACTCGGTCCTTTCAGAGGCGCTGTGAGGCATGTACCATTTAGAGAGGAGCTTCCTAGGAGGAGGAGAGGTCAAATTGAAGAAGGGAGATGTTGGGGGCAGCCCAGTCATCTGAGTGAGTTAGGTGGTGGGACGACTCAGATCAGGGGCACTCGTGCTGCCCGTTGGCTTCCGAGGTCTACGCTGCGGCTTTATCACAATGGACTAATATTAACATTGGAAGAATTCTCAGACATGCATTCAAATGATATTTTATTCACCCAACAAACATGCTGAGGACACACTGTGTGCTGGGGACTGTCACAGAGGTAGTGAAGTCATAGTAAGTAAGGCACTGGTGGTCCTTGCCTCCATGGAACTTGCAGTCTAGGGTAGAATTCACACTGAAGACCCTGGAGGCCGGGGAAAGAAATGGAGGGGCTGGATGGGTGTTTCAGGCCTGGGCAGCACTTACCCCACCACCAGGGGGCAACCTTGTGCGGCCCCGGCAGGGGTTGCCAGGCCGTCAGGGGGGCCAGGGATGCCGCATCTGCCACGTTTTTGAGAGAAGTTGGAAGATGGCATATTTATGTGAAATCCCCTGATTTTTAAATGTTAGCAACAATTTTTTAAAAATTTAATGAAACACAATGTGAGCCAAACCCTAAGTGACTGTGGGGCAGATTCTCCCTGCCAGCTGCACAGGTTTTAATACCTGGCAACAGGTGGGAGTAGAAAGGGGCTGTGCAGGTGTTCAGTAGATGCTGGTCGAAGGCATGAGAGACTGACTGCATCGGAACCAGATTAACTTTCCTTCTGCATGGAAAGAAAGACCACCAAGGTCTGATAGACCAACAAACTGAACATTAAATTCCTTTCAACGGCAGTTGCTATTATTTGTCCTCAGAGGGCCCATATCTTGAATCATTTTGCTTTCCAAACTGAACCTATGAAAGGCATGATTGCATCTTAAGTGCCTTATGAATCAAAGAAGACAAGAATAAAAAAAGACTCCTCAGCCTTCGAGGGCAGGGCTACCTCATTAAACTGGGATTACTCCAGCCAAAGCAAAGACAGTGGCATTTCATGCCTCCGTGCAAGGCTCCCAAGCCCTGCTGTTGCTGTGCGAGATCCGGTGCAGACTCATCCCTGGGGCAGAGCATTTGGGAGGTTGTGCAGTGTCCAGGCGTGAGTGGTGGATTGCATCTTACTCCTCTATTTTGTATATTGTTAAAAAATCAATTTGGGTGGTTTAACCATTATGGAGGGGATTCAACAATATGCAGCCAAATGACACAGGCATATGCCCTTTATCTCAGCAGTTCTACTTCCATGAATCTACATGAAAGATACATTGACCCAAATGCAAAAAGAGGTAAGTGCAAGCTTTTCATTGCAACATTATATGTAATAACAAAAGATTATAAACACTGCTACAATATCCATGAGTTGGGGACTGTTGAATAAGCTCTAATGTGTCCACACAGTCCCTCAGTGTGTGTGGGTGTGGGGGGGTACTTTATGGCAAAACCCATGATAAGGTGCAAAGGGGTGCTTTGGCAGTGGGTGGGGATGATGATCGTGCAGGGAAGTGAGTGGGGTCAACAGTACTGGAATGTGAGGGTGAGCAGGGTTGAGGGGTTGGTTGGACTATCCACGGAACTGGGGGGGGTGGGGCTGGAATAAGGAAAAGGTGAACTCGGGGGATTTGTAGGTCTGTGGCTGAAACTCCAATGGTGGGAATGTTCTTCTGGAAAATATGGCAGGCGAGGGTCATGGATGCAGGGCGTTGGTGGTGGGTAGATATGTGGGAAAGGGTGCCCCTGGGGCATGCGTCTATGGAATACGAATGTGTTCATCTTGTCATAGGGTGTTATCTCAGTGGGTGGAGACCCACATAATAAACAAGAAAATATTAAACTCCCATCCTGGGGAGTCCTGCTACATTCTCAAATAGAGGGTGAAGAATCTCTGCAGTACATCAGCAGTGACTAATAGAAGAAAACAGTCTAGTGTGTTAAGCCCTCAATGTTGGCACATGTAACTATGTACCTTGTTCTTCAAATATTGAAACTTAGGGGTTGCCGTAGATTCTAAGGGGTGGGGAGGAAAGAATGAGTGGAACATAAAACATTTGGGGGGCTGGGAATTGTTCAGCATGATATTACGATGATGGATGCAAGCCATTACATATTTTGTCAGAACGTATAAAGGTGTACAGTGCAAAATGTAAGCCATAATGTAAACCACTGACCATGGTTAGGAGCAATGCTTTGATATTTATTCATCAGTTGTAACAAATGTACTATACTCATGTAGGAGGTTATTGGTAGCGGAGCATGTGTGTATGTGGGGGTTTTATGGGAATCCTGTGGATTTTCTATGTGACTGTTCTGTAACCTAAAGCTTCTCAGAAAATAAAGTAAAAAAAAAAAAAAAAAAAAAAAAAAAATAAGACACTGGGGAATATATAGAAGAAACTGTCAATGTACATGAAAAAAAACCAGAACTTATGGTGATAGAAGACAACGCAAAAATTTTTATTTATTTTATTTTATTTTGGTTTGTTTTGGGGGAGGTTTTGGATTGCAGATGGGTTGCAACTGTGGCAGTGGAGGCCATAGTGCAGGGTACTGGTGGTGAGGGGGGATGTGTGGGGAGGGGTGCACCTGGGGCATGCCTCTATGGAATAGGAATGTGCTAATGTGGTCACCGGGTATCGTCTCAGTGGGTGGCGACCCACACAATAACTGACGGAAAATTGAGTTCTCCTCCCGGGGAGTCCTGCTACATTCCAGTGGAGTGAAAAGAATCCTTCAAGTACATTGGCAGTGCCTAGTGCAGGAGGACAGGCCAATATGCCGGACCCTTGATATCGACGGTTGTACTTATGAACCTTGCAGTTGTGAAACTGAAACTTAGCCTAGTATTGTATATTGCCTGGGAGTTACCTCCTGAAAGCCTCCTTGTTGCTCAAATGTGGGCTCTCTCAAAGCCAAACTCAACATATAAACTCACTACCTTTCCCCGGTGTGGGATGTGACTCTTGGGGATGAGCTTCCCTGGCACCAAGGGATTATTACCAAGTGCCAACAGCGATGCATTTGGAAAAAGACCTTGACCCAAATGGGGAAATATTAAATACAAATGAGTTTTCATGGTTAAGAGATTTCAAAGTGAGTCAGGAGTTCATTCCAGAGGTTACGTTAATGCATGTCTCAGTGAACAGTGCCTCAAGCAGGGGTCTTGGGCTCTAGAGACATTTAGACACTATAGGAAGGACAGACAACACCAGGAAATCGACACCCTCTCTGTGGACCTTACCTTGAAATATATGATAACCTGTCTCCCCAATGTATCAGAATTAGACTCATTTATAATTTTCCCCACACATGGTTCTTCTGTGCCTTTCATTTGAACTTATAATTAGCACTAGACCCATTAAATATATGTACCAGAGACTTAAATATTCTGGCTGTTCATATGCCGGTTGAACCCTGAACCTCAGCAGAATTGCAGCCAACACCTACTCTCCAGTTCATTGGACTCACCCAGGACAATGAACAAAAGGAAGATGATGGATAACCTCCATTCCAAAACACAGAGTTTATATACACCTGTAATCAAGACAGTTCCATCTGTCTGCCCCATGGGATCTCAGCCCACTTTCAGTTGGAAACAGAGTGAGCATCACCATCCCAAAATCCACAAGACTGAGGAAAGAACAAACATAAGGGGGAATGCAACTTATTATTATTCTAGCAATGGAAGAACTTGTAACACTGATATAAAGACAGTGGTCACCAGAGGTTCTGAGGGGAGGGAGAGGGAAGACTAGGTGTAACATGGGGCATTTTGGGGACGTTGGAATTGCTCTGAATGATATTCCAATGATGGATACAGGCCATTATACATTTTGTCAAAACCTATAAAATCCTGCAGCGCAAAGTGTAGACCATACTGTAAACTATAGCCCATGGTAGTGGCAATGCTTCAGTATGTGTTAATCAATTGTAACAAATGTACCTGTGAAAGTTGAAGATTATTTATGATTCCCAAAAAAAGAAAGACTGTGTTTGTAAACTAATCTATTCTGGGTGTGATTCCCTTTGATTATATTGGTTTCTGTTGCTGGTCCCTTGATTAAATGGATGCTTTTCGTTAAACTGGAAAGGTCTTACCACTGTGTCAGAGAGTGGGCAGGTCTAGCCCAGCCATACCTGCTCAGGTAGAAGGCAAAGAGGCTCTCAGAAAGGAGGCCTTGTGCCCACAGGTTGTCGAAGATGGGTGTGACCCCTCTAAGGCCAAGGCTGGGGAAGCCCAGTCCCAGTACACTGTCAAAATTCCCTTTTCCAAAGAAACTTTTGTGCTTCTTGAGGCTCGGTCCAAATGCCTGGCCTAAGTCCACCAGGCCGCAGATCTGAGGGGCAGGAGGCTCTTCCTGTGGAAGGCTGGGGTGGTGGTCCTGGGACTGGCTGGGGAGGGGGAGGGGGAGGAGACCCACAGCACCACAGAGAGGGGCCGAGGCCTGGCTGAGCCACAGGCTGTGCCTCAGAGGGTGCCTTCCCTGGCTGAACTCACCTAACAGGAATGTGGCTCCCTCGTGCGCCCCCCTGAAGGTTTCACAGATGCCTGCTCCTCCCCCATCCCACCTCACTCAGTCAGTTTGGCCTCACTGCCTTGTTACAGGGGCAAAAGTGAGACTCGGGGTGCCCCAAATGGTTTCACCTGAGAACAAAACTAGCCGAGCGGAGGCTCTGCTACTTTTGGCCTCACTGTGATCTGATGACAGAAACGGGGTGAACTCACTGCAGACCCCTGAAGGGGTCCATTCTGCAGCAGCCTCAGGAGACAGGAGCCCATTAAACTTCATGGCTGCCAGGTTTCTATGAAAATTCCAATTGGGGAATCACTCTTGTGTTCCTTTAGAAAACAGAATTCTTCTAAGTAGAGACTCTCCAGCACAGGGAGTCTGCAGCCAGGCTTGCTCCCCTCTCCTTCCCACATACCATGCACTCAGGATTTGGAATCAAAAGCCCCTCTTCTTTTTGGTGAGCTTTCATGGGTCTGTGAGCCCCTGAAATAAGTGTAAAATCGTGCATATGTGTGTCTGTACTTGGGCATGTTTGTGGGGGAGGCAGCCCGCAGTCTCTATTAGAGTCTCCAGCACCCCAAAGGTAATGTCCATTATCAGGCCTTCCACAAGGGGGATACTCTGCATTCCCAGCCCATATGCCTGAAACCCTCGGGTGACCCCAGAGGCCCCAGTCTGGTTCTGCCCCCTCCTGAGACTACCCCATTCCTATGTGAGTCCTGATTCACATCCAAACTGGGCCACTCACCAGCTGTGTGGCCTCAGGCAACACTGCCCCTCTCTGTTCTTCAGCTCCCTCACCTGTAAAATGCAGCTCATAATCCTGCCTGCCCAAGCCTGGGCTTGCAGGAGGATTAAACAGTGAAACAACCAGAGCTCTCAGCACAGAGCCTGGCACAGCCAGGGCATGTGAAAGGGGGAGGTGGGCCCTTCTCTCCCTGCTCCCTATGACATCAACCTCCCCCAGGGCCCTCCAGCCTGAAGGTCCCACTTTCTGGGTTAGCCCTTCAGGAGGAGTTTGTGTGACCCCAGGATGACAGGGTGGGCAGCCAGCAGCTGGGGGACTTTGGGGAAGACAGGCATGCCCAGCCAACCCTGTATTGGGTCCTGTTTGCAGCAGTTGGCGCCCAGGGCCATGCCTGGTGCAGCCTCTGTTTTCTGTGTTACTTGGACACGTCATAGGTGACATACTCCAACATGCTCCTACAGCTGAAGGCAACATGGATTGGCTGGTTGGAATGCAGAAAGGTGAAGGAAAGCCGAGGGTCGAAGGCCAGAAATGTCAGCTGATTATTTTCCCTTCTCCACCCCAGGTAGGCTGGAGAGACAGAAACTAAGAAAGAGCCCAAAGGAGACCTGATACTGCTTGCAATCCCCATACTTACTTGACCAAGCACTCAGAGAGGGCCACCAGCCCCAGGACCCAGAGCCACCTCATGCCTCCTTCGTAAGCTCAAGCACTCAGGAGAGAGTGGGTTTGCAGCAGGCAGTGGCCCTGGAGAGCTGCTCCTTATATCCTCTCTGTATATACTCCCTAATCATCTCCTTGGGAGAGTTAAAGCACTGCTAATAATGTGACAAAAAAATAAGCGCCAGGGCACCACCTTGTGGCAGTCAATTTCACATGCTGACATGGCTGAGTTATGGTGCCCAGTTGTTTAGGCGAGCACTGAACCAGGCCTGCTTCTTATGGGATGGAATTTTATAGGTGGGATCTGCATCTACAACCAGTTGATGGCATCTACAGCCACTGAAGGCCATTGCCTTCATCAGTGTGCATAATCACCCCATCCAATCAGTCTGAGGTCTCAAAAGCCAGAACTGAGGGTTTCAGAGGTCAGAAGAATTTCTGCCACAATTTCCAAATTGGCTCTTACAGAATTTTTTCCTGAAGGATTTGGCTTAAAGATATTAGTATCACCTGAAAGGTGACAGGAAGCTAGAGAATAATCTATGGAATGTATAACAGGGATTTCAGTGGTGGATGAAGATTGAGGTTAATAGTGTGAATATAAGAATATTCTTTTACAAAGTGTTAAGAATATGATGATATACAGGAAATTACAACAAATATAACTTACAGATGATAGTTAACAGTAATATTTTAATATTATTGCAGCAATGGTAAAGAAGGTACTATAGCAATTCTAAGGGATACCAGTAGGGGAATATTAGGGGCTAGTGGATTTTTTCTTTTTGAGTAATGAAAATGTTCTAAAATTGACTGAGGTGATTACAGCACAACTCTGTTGAAAACGAGAGCCACTGGGTGTACACTTTGAATGGATCATACAAAGCATGGGACTGTATAACAGAGAAGCATGTCGTGGAAGTTGGACTGTGGTTAACAGAACAGGTATGAGAACATTCTCTCATGAATTATAATATATAATACTAATGCAGGGTGTTAATAATCAGGTGGCTTGGGGGACAAATACACCAAATGAAAGATAATGACTATAGTTAGTATTAATATTTTAATGATGCTCTTTCCTAGTTTGTAACAAATGATTTACAACAATGTAAGGTGCTGGTGGTGGGTGATGTATGGGAGCTCTATATGATGATATGCAGTTTGTTTTGTAAGTTCACCACTTTTACTATGCACTTATTGTTTAGTAGAGTTTATGTATGTTTATGTTTAATTATGTCCATATATGCATGATATACTTCAATAAAACTAAAAAAAGTTAATGGAAAGCATTTGGTGACTCTAAAGACTTTCAGATTCTTCACACAATGGGAGGAGAGGTACACACCTTCAATCAATAAACTAATAAATGATTTTTTATAAACCTCCCCAAAAAGTATATGTGAACATACTGGATATCACATTGTTTTTCTGGTGTACGCAGATAATAGTAACAGCCATCCTGCTATATGACGACAGTGTATGGAAGGCTTAAGAGGGATGATTTAATCCACACATTAGCAATAGAAGGTAGGGATTATTCTTTACTGTTATTTAAATAATCGTTTGACAGCATTATTGAGATATATTTCATACATAAAAGTTACCCATGTTAGGCATATTGTTCAGTGATTTTTAGTATATTCTTGGCATTCTAGAACCATCACTAAAATCTATTATTAGAACATGTTCAACACCCCCAAAAAGAAGCCCTCTGTGCCCCTTAACCGTCAACCCCATTCTCACTCCCGCCTCCCCTCTGATTATAAGAGACTATTTTTATCCCGAATTTACAGACTAGGACACTTGCCCTTTAGCTTCTCTTCATCCACCCTTCATATGCCACCCAGGGGTGGTTTAAGCTATATGTACCCCAGAAAACCATCCTTGAAAACTTCCATTCCTGTGGGTGTGACTTCATTGTAAGTAGGACGTTTTGATGAGGTTACTTCAGGTAAGGTGTGGTCCACCCCAATCAGGATGAGCCTAAACCCCAAAACTGAATCTTTTACAAGCAAATGAAATTCAGAGAGAGGGAGAGAGAGCCACAGTCAGAGCAGCCAGAGCCTGAACATCAACAGAACCCAGAAGAGAGGGAGGGGCCAGCAGACACTGCTGTGTGCAATGCCACGTGACAAATTAGGGACCAAGGATCGCCAACTGCCAGCCCAGGATGCCAGTCTTCAGGGAGAAAGCATCGCCTTGGTGATGGCCTGCGCTGGAATTTTTCCTAACCTCAGAGCTGTGAGCAAACAAATTCCCATTGTTTAACCTGACCCATTTCATGGCATTTGCGTTGGCAGCCAAGGAAACTAAAACACTCCCCTTATGGGATCACAATCCTATGCTCTCCAAAAGGATGTAGCCCACATAAGCTGCCCATGCAGAGGTGCAGTTGATGGGTTTGGGTATTCTTTCAAGGGGGGATGAAAGACTTATTTTCCTAGGACTGCCATAAGAAATTTCTACCAACTAGGTGGCTTAAACCAACAGAAATGTCTCCCTTCACAGTGTTGAAGGCCAGATGTCCAAAAGCAAAATGTAGACAGAGCTGTGCTCCCTCTGCAGGCGCAGGGCAAGATCCTTGGTGTCCTTTGCTTTAGACACATCGCCCCAACCACTGCCTCCGTCTCCACATGGCCGTCTCCCTTGGTCTGTGTCTCTGTGTCCAGATTTCTCTCTTCTTCTAAGGACACCAGTCACATTGGATTTTAAGGTCCTCTCAATCCAGTATGACCTCATCTTAAGTGATTACATTACACCTACAAAGACCCAGTTTCCAAATAGGGCCATACTCACAGGCTCTGGGTGGACATGAGTTTTTGGGAATCGTTGTTCAACCCAGTAGAGGTGACCAGAGGAGGCTGCCCGCTTTGGGAAAACCCCAGGAGGCACATTCCCAGGCAGACTTGCTCAGAGGTGGAATTTGGGGAATTCCATGGGGACAACATTCCAGTGGTGAGGGATATGGGGTGTGAGAATGGGGCCCATAACCAGATGGCCTCTGGGAACTTCAACAATGATAAGCTCAAATGCAAAAGATATTCAATAATTTTTAATGACAAAAAATAACTGGTTTAAATAGAAGAAAGGTAAAACATAAATAACAACAACAAAAATATGTAATTTTTAACTGGCCAGATATAGATTCTGTAACCATGCTTTGTGTCTATAATTTGCCTGCTCCCATGTACTTTTATAGCTGCTAATTAATACTATAGTGGAAAAAAAAAATCAATGCAACCAGAGCTCTAGGCACAGTGCCTGACCTTGCCAGGGCATGCAAAGTGTGTGTGTGGTGAAGGGCAGGTGGACACTCCTCTCTCCCTGCCCCCTGCAACAACCAACCACTCAACAAACCACTTTATTAAACAATGCTAAACAATGTCTATAAAAAATGCAAAGTGTTAAAAAAAAAAAAAAAAAAAAAAAGCTGAGTAGCTATTCTTATAGTGGATGAAGTAGACCTTAAAAGCAAAACGGTTATTAGAGACAAGGAAGGTCATTATATACTAATAAAAGGGGAAATTCACCAGGAGAAAATAACAATCTAAATGTATATGCACCTAAACAGGATGCCCCAAATTACATGAGGCAAACATTGGCAAAACTGAATGGAGAAATAGATACCTCTACAATAATAGTTGGAGACTTCAATGCACCACTCTCATCACTGGCCTGATCATCTCGGCAGAAGATAATAAAGAAACAGAGCTTGAATAATATGATAAATGAACTAAACCTAATAGACATATACAGAACAATGCACCTCAAAACAGCAGTATATACATTCTTCTCAAGTTCTCATACATCTTTCTCCAGGATAGACCACATGTTGTGTCACAAAGCAGATGTCAATAAATTTTAAAAGACTGAAATTATACAAAACACCTTCTCTGATCATAATGGAATAAAGCTGGAAATCAACAATAGGCAGAGAAAGGGAAAATTCACAAATATGTGGAGATTAAACAACACAATATTAAATAATGAGTGGGTCAAAGTAGAAATTAGAAGAGAAATCAATAAATATCTTGAGATGAATAAAAATGAGAACACAACATATCAGAACCTATGAGATGCAGCAAAAGCAGTGCTGAGAGGGAAATATATAGCCCTCAATGCATACATTAAAAAAAGAAGAACTAAAATAAATGACCTAAATGCACACTTGAAGAAATTTGAAAATGAACAGCAAACTATGTCCAAAGCAAGCAAGAGAAATGAAATAACAAAGAGCAGATCAGAAATAAATGAAATTGAGAACAAAAAAACAATGTAGAATTAACAAAACCAAAAGTTGTTTCTTTGAGAAAATCAATAAAATTGACAAATGCTTAGCTTGACTGACTTAGAAAAGGAGAAGATGCAAATAAATAAAATCAGAAATGAAAATGAGGACATTACTACTGACCCCACAGAAATAAAAGAGATCATAAGAGGATACTATGAACAACTGTATGCCAACAAACTAGACAATGTAGATGAAATGGAGAAATTCCTAGGGACATACAAACAACCTACACTGACCCTAGAAGAAATAGAAGACCTCAACAAACCAATCACAAGCGAAGAGATTGAAACAGTCACCAAACAACTCCCCAAAAGAAAAGCCCAGGACCAGATGGCTTTACAGGTGAACTCTACCAAGCATTCAAAGATTTAATACCAATCTCACTCAACTCTTCCAAAAAATTAAATAGAAGGAACACAATCAGGTTCATTCTATGATGCCACTATCATGCTAATATCAAAGCCAGATAAAGATATTATGATAAAAAGAATATTACAGACCCATTTCCAATATGAATAAGGATACAAAATTCCTGAAAAAAATACTCGCTAATCAAACTCAACAATATATTCATCAAGATCAAGTGGGTTTTATCCCAGACATTCAAGGGTGGTTCAACACAAGAAAATCAATCAGCATAATACACCACATTAATAAATCAAAGAAAAATCACATGATCATCTCGATTGATGCAGAAGAGGCATTTGACAAAATCCAGCATCCTTTCTTGATAAAAATATTCCAGAAAGCTAGGAATCAAAGGAAACATTCTCAACATGATAAAGGGCATATAAGAAAAGCCAACAGCTAACATTGTATTCAATGATGAAGGACTAAAAGCTTTCCCACTGAGATCAGGAACAAGACAAGGATGCCCATTATCATCACTGTTGTTCAGTATCCTGCTAAAGGGTCTAGCTAGAGCAACCAGGCAAGAAAATGAAATAAAAGGCCTCCAAATTAGAAAGGAAGAAGTAACCCTTTTGCCATTCACAGAAGATCCTATACCTAGAAAATCCCCCAAAAATCTGCAACAAAGCTACTAAAGCTAATAAACGAATTCAGCAGAGTGGCAGGATTCAAGATTAATATGCAAAAATCAGCCATGCTTCTATACACTAGTAATGAGCAATTTGAGAAGGAAGTTAAGGGAAACAATCTATCTACTATAGTGAAAAAAGGAATCAAATATTTAGGAATAAACTTAACCAAGGACATAAAGCACTTGTATTCAGAAAACTACAATGCATTGCTAAAAGAAATCAAAGAAGATCTAAATAAATGAAAGATATTCTGTGTTCATGGATGGGTAGACTAAACATCATTAAGATGTCCATTCTACCCAAATTGATATACAAATTCAATGTAATAAATTGATAAAAGGTACAACAGCTTCTTTTAAAGAAATGGAAAACTCAATTATCAAATTTATTTGGAAAGGTAAGGGGCCCTGAAGAGCTAGAAATATCTTAAAAGGAAGAACGAAGTTGGAGGATTGGCACTTCAAGACTAAATCATATTACCTAGCTACAGTGGTAAAAACAGCATGGTACTGACATAAAGATAGGCATATAGATTGATGGTTCAGAAACAGACCCTCACATCTGTGGTTAAGTGATTTTTGGCAAGGCTGTCAAACCCACCCAGGTAGGTTTGGACCATATGATCCAGCAGATCCAATGGTGCTGGAAGCCTATGCAACAAATGGTTCTGAGAGAAGAGGATATCCATATCACAAAGAAAGAAAGAGCACCCCCACTTCACACCTTATACAAAGATTAGCTCAAAATGGACCAAAGACCTAAATATAAAGGAGAGAACTATAAAACTCCTAGATGAAAATGTAGGGACATATCTTTAAGATCTGGTGGTAGATGGGAGGTTCTTAAACCTTACAGAAAGCACAAGCAATGAAAGAAAAAGTGAATAAATGGGACCTCCTCAAACTTAAACACATTAGTGCTTCAAAGAACTTTGTCCAGAAGCTAAAAAGGTAACCCATTCAATGGGAGAAAATATTTGGAAACTATATACCTGATAATGGTTTGATTTCCGTGCTACTTAAAGAGATCATACAACTCAACAATAAAGAGCAAGCAATCCAATTTTTAAAATGGGCAAAAGACTTAGACATTTATTCCAAGAGGAAATACAAATGGCAAAAAAGCACAGGAAAATATGTTCAATATCACTAGCTATTAGGGAAATGCAAATCAAAACTACAATGTGGTATCATCTCACACCTCATAGAATGGCCATTGTGATGGTTAGGCTAATGTGTCAACTGGGCCAGGTAATGGTGCCCAGTTGTTTGGCCAAGCAAGCACTAGGCTAATTGTAATACAAGGACATTTTATTGACTTTAATCATCAGGTTATTTATTAATCATGATTGCATAGATTGCTGATTAAATCTACAATCAAGGAAATTGCCATCAGCAATGAGTGACAGCTTATCCAATCAGTTGAATGCCTTAAAAGGGGACGTGATCTCAGCATTCAAAACATACCTTCACTGTCCTGCCTCAGGGGTATATCAACTTTCCAGCCCTATGTCATGATATTGTCTGCAGGGACCGTGACCATCTCCCCCTCCCACAAGACATCACATGGTCCATTATATTGATGATATCATATCGATTGGACCTAGTGAGAAAAAGTAGCAATGACTTATTGCTAAGGCATTTGTGTGAGACAGGATGGGTGATAAATGCAACAAAATACAGGGGCGTTCCACCTCAGTGAAATTTCTAGGTGTCCAGTGGTGTGGGAGTTGTCAAGACATCCCTTCTAAAGTGAAGGATAAGCTGTTGCATCTAGCCCCTCCTGCGACCAAAAACGAGGTAGAAATCTTAGTTGGTCTCTTCGGATTTTGGAGACAACACATTCCTCATTTGGGTGTGTGACTCTGGCCCATTTACCAAGTGACCAGAAAAGCTGCTAGTTTTGATGGGGACCAGAACAAGAGGAGGCCCTGTGACAGGTCCAGGCTGCTGTGCAAGATGTACTACTGCTTGGACCATATGATCCAGCAGATCCAATGGTGCTGGAAGTGTCAGTGGCAAGTAGAGATGCCGTCTGGGGCCTTTGCCAGGCCCCTGTAGGAGAATCACAAGGCAGATCCTTAGGATTTTGGAGAAAATCTGAAGATAGATACTCTTCTTTTGAGAAACAACTTTTGGCTTGCTACTGGGCCTTAGTAAAGACTGAATGCTTAACCATGGGCCATCAAGTTACCATGACCCTGAGCTGCCTATCATAAGCTGGGTATTGTCTGACCCACCAAACCATAAAGTTGGGCATGCACAGCAGCACTCCATAATAAAGTGGAAGTGGTATATACAAGATAGGGCTTGAGCAGGTCCTGAAGGCACAAGTAAGTTACATGAGAAGTGGCCCAAATGCCCATGGTCACCACCCCTGCCATGTTACCTTTCTTTCCCAGCCCACAGCTATGGCCTGCTGGGTAGTTCCTTACAATAAGTTGACTGAGGAAGAGAACACACAGGCCTGGTTTACAAATGGTGCTGCACGATATGCAGGTACCACCGGAAAATGGACAGCTGCAGCACTGCAGCCCCTTTCTGGGATGTTCCTGAAGGACAGTGGTGAGGGCAAATCCTCCCAGTGGGCAGACTGTTGAGCAGTGCACCTGGTTGTTCATTTTGCTTGGAAGAAGAGATGGTCGGAAGTGTGTTTGTACACTGATTCATGGGCTGTTGCCAATGGTTTGGCTGGATGGTCAGGAACTTGGAAGGAACATGATTGGAAAATTGGTGACAAGGAGGTCTGGGGAAGAGGTAAGAGGTGTGTGGATAAACCTTTATGAGCAGGCAAAAAAACATGAAAATATTTGTGTTCTACATGAATGTTCACAAGAGGGTGACTTCAGCAGAGGAAGATTTTAATATTCAAGTGGATAAGATGACCCGCTCTGTGGCTAGCACTCAACCTCTATTCCTAGCCACTCCTGTCATTGCTCAATGGGCTCATGAACAAAGTGGCCATGAAAGTAGGGATGTAGGTTATGCATGGGCTCAGCAACATGGACTTCCCCTCCCCAAGGCTGAATTGGCTACAGTTACTGTTGAGTGCCAAATCTGCCAACAGCAGAGACCTGCACTCAGCCCCTGATATGGCACCATTCCCCGAGGTGATTAGCCTGCTACCTAGTGGCAAGTTGACTACATTGGGCCACTTTCACCATGGAAGGGGCAGTGATTTAACTGGAATAGACACAAACTCTGGATATGGGTTTGCCTTCCCTGCACTCAATGCTTCTTCTACCATCCATGGTAGTTTTGTTACCAAGTTTTGTTAAACAAGTCTTTGTTATGAGTGTAACTGTATATGTACATAAAATGAATCTTTGTTTTCTTCCCTAATTTTGTAACTTATCATATGACATAAGTTGTATTAGTTTTATGTCATAATATTTAAGGATGTCAAGTTCAAGAGTGAATATTACACAAGGACTTGCACCCTATTCTGGAGGAAATTAGTGTGTTTCTGGTTATACGCAGGATGGTTGAATATTGTTAGGTAGAGATATATAAATGTATGTCTGTTATTGTTTTTATTTAGAGACTAAGTATGGTTTAAGTTGGTGTGTCTGGCTGCCAAGTTGACAAGGGGTGGACTGTGATGGTTAGGTCAATGTGTTAACTGGGCCAGGTAATGGTGCCCGGTTGTTTGGTCAAGCAAGCACTGGGCTAATGGTAATACACAGACATTTTATGGACTTTAGTCATCAGTTTATTTATGAATCATGGTTGCATAGATTGCTGATTACATCTACAATCAAGAAGTCAGCAATGAGTGACATCTTATCCAATCAATTGAATGCCTTAAAAGGGAAGTGATTTCAGCATTCACAGAGAATTCCTAGCTCTACTTTGGACAGACAACATTTCCTGGGAACTCATCAAGGACCTTATCGGAGCCCCTGATTTGCAGCCTGCCTGTGGAATTTGGACTTGTGTGAGAGAAGTTTATAAAATCTCATGCTATTTATAGATATCTCCATCAGTTCTGTTTCCCTAGAGAACGCTGACTGATACAGCCATTATTTAAAAAATAAAACAAAACAAAACAGAAAACAAGTGCTGGATGGAGAGGATGTGGAGAAATAGGAATACTCCTTCTCTGTTGGTGGGAATATAGAATGGTGCAGCCTCTGTGGAAGACAGTTTGGTGGGTCTGCAGGAAGCTATATATAGAATTGCCATATGATCCAGAAATCCCTCTACTAGGAATATATCCAGAAGAACTGAAAACAGTGACACGAACAGACATTTGCACATTGATGTTCATAGTGGCATTACTCACAGTTGCCAAAAGAAGAAATAAACCCAGTATCCATCAATCAATAAATGGATTTTTAAAATGTGATATATACATATGATTGGAATACTATGCTGCTGTAAAAAAAATGAAATCAGGACACTTATGACAACATGGATGAACTTTGAGGACATTATGCTAAGTGAAATAAGCCAGACACAAAAGGATAAATATTATATGGTCTCATCAATATGAACTAAATATGAAGAATAAACACATGGAGTTCAAACATAGACTATAGGTTACTAGGAGATAGGATGAGGACTAAGAAGGGGTACTAATGTTTAATGTACGTAGAATATTCAATTAACTTGACTGTAAACATGTGGAAATAAATAGAGGTGATGGTAACACATTATAATGAGTACAACTAACACTGCGTGTTTATAAATGGGATTGTGGTTGAAAGGGATAGTCTAAGAATATAAATTAGCTTTCCCACTGAGAAAAGGAACAAGACAAGGATGCCCACTCTCCCCACTGCTATTCAATACTGTGCTAGAAGATCTAGCTATAACAATTAGACAAGAAAAAGAAATAAAATGTATCCAAATAGGAAAGACAGAAGTAAAACTTTCATTATTTGCTGATGATATGATCCTATACTTAGAAAATACCCCCAAATCCAAACAGAACTATTAGAACTTACAGACAATTTCAGCAATGTGGTGTGATACAAGATTAATATGCAAAAAATCAATAGCATTTCTACATACTACTAATGAGCAATCTGAAGAGGAATTCAGAAAAAAAAAATCCATTTACAATCGTGACCAAAAGAATAAAATATTTTGGAATAAATTTAACCAAGGATATAAAGGAACTGTATTCATAAGCTATAAAACTTTGTTTAATGAAACCAATGGTCATCTAAATAGATGGAAGAATAGTGTTCATTGGTTGGAAGACTAAATATTGTTAAGATGTCAATTCTACCCAAACGGATTTACAGATTTAATGCGATCCTGATAGAAATCTAACATCCTCTTTGTAGAATTGGAAAAGTCAATTATCAAATTTATCTGAAAGGGTAAAGACCCCCAAATAGGCAAAAATATCTTTTAAAAAAGAAGAATGATGTTGGAGGATGCTCATTTCCAGACTTTAAAGCATAATATCTAGCTGCAGTGATTAAAACAAAACAAAACAAAAAACTATCATGGCACAGGCATAAAAATAGACAGACTGACTAATGGAATCAAATTAAGAATTTGGAAAAAGACCTTCACATCTATAGTCAAGTGATTTTTGACAAGGCTGTCAAACCCACTCTGCTGGGTCAGAATAGCATATTCAACAAATGGTGCTAGGCAAACTGGATAGCCATACGTAAAAGAAAGAAAAAGGACTCTTATCTCACAACTTAGACAAAAATTAATCCAAAATAGATCAAGGACCTAAACATAAAAACTAGAACCATAAAATTCATATAAGAAAATGTAAGGAAACATCTTCAAGATCTTGTGCTTGGTAGTAGTTTCTTGGACCTTACCCCCAAAGCATGAGCAACAAAAGAAAAAAATAGATAAATGGGACTGCCTCAAAATTAAATACTTTTGTTCTTCAAAAGACTTTGGCAAGACAGTAAAAAGGCAGCCTACTCAATGGGAAAAAATCCTCGGAAATCATATATCTCATATTCATTTTCCTTCCATATGTAAAGAGAGTCCACAAAGGTCAGACAAACCAGCAAACTGGACTACAACTGCCTTTCATCAGTACTTGCTAGTATTCCCCATAAAGGATCCAGGCCTTAATCATTTTGTATGCCACACTCTACCTAAGAAAGGGATGATTAATTTTTTTTCTTTAAAAAAAAGTATTATTTATTTATTTTATTAGGGAAGTTGTGAGTTTACAAATCAGTAATGCATACCATACAGGATTCCCATACATCACCCCGCCACCAACACCCTACATTGTTGTGACACGTTTGTAACAAATGATGAAAGAACATCATCATAAGATTAATGCTATGTACAAATATATAGTCCATACAATTGTCCTTAGCTTATATTTTGTGTATTTCCCCACAAACCATCCTAGTATCAGTACCATGCATTAGTATTATACAGTTGTTATAGCTCCTGAGAGAAAGTTATCGTATTTGTACTATTAACTGCAGCCCATCAGCCACCATGGGGTTCACTGTTATGTACAGTCTTCTGCCTTGTACAGTCTATTGAAAGTGTACACCCAGTGGCTCTCAATTTCATCACAGAGTTGTGCTGTCACCACTACAGACCATTTCAGTGTGTTTTCATTATTCCAAGAAGAAAAATCCCATACTCCCTTATATCCCTCCATTGCTGACCTTTAACATTGCTATATTACCATCTTTGCTTTTGCTGCAAAATTACTACTGTTAGCTGTAGTCTATAAGTTATATCAGTTGTATTTTCCCACCTATTACCATATTCTTAACACCTTTCTTGTATTTGTATTATTAACCACAATCTTCATCCACCACTGAAATCATTATGTTATACAGTCCCCAGATTATTCTCTAGCTTTCTTTCTATTGACATTAACTTCCCTAGACTACCCCTTCCAGCTATAATCACATTTATAAGCCAGCAGTGTTAGTTATGCGCATTATTATGTGCTACCAGCAACTCTATCCATTTCCACACATTTACAATCAACCTTATTAAACATTCTACATACATTCAGCATCAGCTTTCCCTTCTCAACCTACATTCTGTCTCCTAGTAATTTATATTCTATAGTTTACTTCCATGAGTTTACATATCATATTTAGTTCCTATCAGTGAGATCATACAGTATTTGTACTTTTGGGTCTAGCTTATATTATTCAACATACTGTCCTCAAGGTTCATCCATGTTGTCATATGCATGCCAAGTTCATTTTTTCTTACAGCCGAATAATATTCCATCATATGTACTGTCCACATCTTGTTTCTCCATTCACTGGTTGATGGACACCTGGGTTGTTTCAATCTTTTAGCAATTGTAAATAATGTCATTATGAACATCGGTGTGAAAATATTTGTTCATGACCTTGCTTTCAATTCTTCTGAATATATTCCTAGTAGTTGGATTGCCAGATCATAGGGATATATTTAGCTTTCTGAGGAACTGCCAAACTGTCCTCCACAGAGGCCACACCATTTTACATCCCTCCCCCCCAAAAAAAACAAAAACAGAAGGAATGTTCCCGTTTCTCCACATCCTCTCCAGCACTTGTAGTTTTCTTGTGTTTTTTTTTTTTTTTTTTTTTTAATAATGGCTATTCTATAAGGTGTAAAATGACATCTCTTGTAGTTTTGATCTGCATTTCCCTAATAGCTAGTGATGTTGAACATCTTTTCATGTATTTTTTGGACATTTGTATTTCTTCTTTGGAAAATTGTCTGTTCAAGTCTTTTGCCCATTTTTTAGTTGGATTGCTTGTCTTTTTATTGCTGATTGTGTGATCTCTTCATATAAAATGGATACCAATCCCTTACTGGATATGTGGTTTCCAAATATTTTCTTCCATTGAATAGGCTGCCTTTTTACCTTCTTAACAAAGTTATTTGAAGCGCAAATTGTTTAATTTTGAGGAGGTCCCATTTATCTATTTTTCCCTTTCATTGTTCATGCTTTAGGTGTAAGGTTTAAGAAACCACCACCTACCACAAGATCTTGAAGATGTTTTCCTACATTTTCTTGTAGGGGTTTTATGGTTCTAGCTTTTATATTTAGGTCATTGGTCCATTTTGAGTTAATTTTTTGTGTAAGGTGTGAGATAGGTGTCCTCTTTCTTTTAGGTATAGATATCCAGTTTTCCAACAAAGCACCACTTGTTGAACTGACCCAGCTTGGTGGACTTGACAGCCTTGTCAAACATCACTTGACCACAGATGTGAGGGTCTATTTCTGAATTCTCAATTCAATTCCATCGGTCAGTCTATCTTTATGCCAATACCATGCTGTTTTTACTACTGTAGCTAAGTCATATGTTCTAAAGTTGGGATATGAGAGGACTCCAACATTGTTATTCTTTTGTTTAAGATGTTTCTGGATCTTTGGGGCCCCTTATCCTTCCAGATAAATTTGATAATTGGCTTTTCTATTTCGGAAAAAAAAAAAGAGACTATTGGAATTTTTATTGGGGTACCTTTGAATTTGTACATCAGTTTTGGGTAGAATGGACATCATAATGATATTTAGTCTTCAAATCCATGAACACAGAATGTCCTTCCATTTATTTAGATCTGCTATGATTTCTTTTAGCAACGTTTTGTGGTTTTATGAATCCTTTATGTCCTTGGTTAAGTTTATTCCTAAATATTTGATTCTTTCAGTCACTATTGTAAATGGGATTTTTTTCTGGATTCCTCCTCAGGTTACTCATTTGTAGTGTATAGAGATGCTACTGATCTTTTGTATACTAATTTTGTATCCTGCCACTTTACTGACATTGTTCTGTTAGTTCTAGTAGATTTGTTGTGAGTTTTTCAGGATTTTCTAGGTATAGGCTCATATCACCAGCAAATAGCAAATGTTTTACTACTTCCTTTCCTATTTGGGTGCCTTTTATTTCTTTTTCTTGCCTAATTGTTCTAGCTAGAACTTCTAGTACAATATTGAATAACTGTGACAACATTAGGCATCCTTCCCTATTGCAGCAGGAAAGCTTTCAGTCTTTCACTGTGGAGTACAATGTTAGCTGTGGGTTTTTCATATCTGCACTTTATCATGTTGACAAAGATTCCTTCTATTCCTGTCTTTGGGGGGGGGGGTTATCAAGAAAAATGCTGTATTTTATCAAATGCCTTTTCTGAATCAATTGAGATGATCACTGATTTTTCATCTTCAATTTATTAATGTGATTTATTATACTGATTGATTTTCTAGTGTTGAACTACCCTTGCATACCTAGGATAAAACCCATTTGGTCGTGGTGTATAATTATTTTAATTTGCTTTTTAATTCAATTAGCAAGTATTTTGTTGAGGATTTTTGCATATATATTCACTAGAGAAATTAGTCTGTATTTTCCTTTTTTGTAGTATCTTTATTTGGCTTTGGTATTAGGGTGATGTTGGTGTCATAGAATGAGTTTGGTAGTGTTCCATCTTGTTCAAATTTTTGGAAGAGTTTGAGGAAATTTGATATTAGATCTTCTTTGACTATTGGTAGAATTCACCTTTGAAGCCATCTGGTCTTGGACTTTCCATTTCTGTGAGGTTTTTGATAACTGCTTCAATCTCATTCCTTGTGATTTGTTTGTTGAGGTCTTCCATTTCTTCTAGGGTCAGTGTTGGCTGTTTGTGTATTTCTGGGAATTTGTCCATTTCATTTTGATGTCTAGTTTGTTGACATACAGTTATTCATGGTATCCTCTTATGATCTCTTTTATTTCTGGGGGTCAAGGGTAACCCCCCCCCCCATTTCTGATTTTATTTGGATCTCCTTTTTTTATTTGTTAGTCTAGCTAAGGATTCATAGATTTTGTTGATCTCCCTGAAGAACAAATTTTTGGTTTTGTTGATTCTCTCTCTGTTTTTTTCTCCATTTCATTTATTTCTGCTTTATTCTTTTGTTATTTCTTTCCTTGTGCTTGTAATGGGATTAGTTTGCTGTTCTTTTTCTAGTCCCCCTAGGTGTGCATTTAGGTCTTTGATTTTAGCTCTTTCTTCTTTTTTATTTTTCTTTAAATTTTTAAAAAGTTTTTTGGGATTTATTTACTTAAATTTAAAAGGAATTGTTGTCAAAAATATTTGTCAGAAATAACCTGAACAAGTGCCAAAATTCACTGTATACTATTGAAACGCTACTAAAGTAACTCCAGGACATATGGTTCTGGACACAATAAAATCTCTGTAATTGATACAAAAAGTGAATGCTTCTTACTTTTCTAAACAAATGGTGGTATAATTAACAATATTCAATCACTTCTGTTCTTTCATGAATATATAAAAATTAAAATACCAATTAAAAAACTAATGTATCTTCTCTTCAAATGCTTCTTAAAGATACATTTTCAATATTTTTATTAAATAGTGGTGTGTTTTAAGAGATTTTCCTTTCACAAATGAAACAACAATCCATCCAAAAGGAACTAATAGTCTATAGGCTCATAGTGCAGATAAAGAATTCACACTGCAGCAAATGTGCATTTCTAATATAAAAAACAGATAAAATTCATAGAAGGTACATGCACAAGTTCTACTAAGCAGATGGTCACAGAACTAGGACATTTAATAATTTTCCTGGTGATGCCATGATTGTTCCAAACTCTACCACTCGACTTGAATTTAGGCTTTTAATTTTGCTTTTCCATTTTCACTAATGGTACAAACATGATTCAAATCCCTGAAGTATTCATTATCGTCAAGGGCATATCCTATAGAAAATTATCTGGAATTTCAAATCCAGCAAAGTCTGGTCTGTATCCAACACTTCAAGGGGTCCTTTTCACCAGTAAGCTTTCAGCCTTCACCATCTTTGGATTGTGCTGCTTGATGAAGGAAAGCAAGGTTTGCATTGTTTTGCCAGTGTTATTACATCTCAACAATCAATTAAAGTTGAGAGATCACCTCCACAAATTACTTTTATGTCTTCGATTGAATGGTCATTGCAGTAGCTCTTTAGTTTAATAAAATCTACAGTCATAGGAATGGATCTATCACTATTTCTGTTCAGTGATTTGATGTAATCCAGTAAGTCAGCAAAGAATTTATACCAACCCTTGAGCACACAGAGGGCTATGATATCATGGCCTCCCAGCTCTAATGCAGGGGTTCTTACCCTTTTTTATTCCACGGACCCCTTTGCCAGTCAGGTGAAAACCACGGGCACCTTATTAAGTCCATGCTATACTATGTATTATTTAATAACTATATCACTGGGAAGCGGCTGTGGCTCAATCAGTAGGGCTCCCGTTTACCATATGGGAGGCCCCAGGTTCAGTTCCCAGGGCCTCCTGGTGAAGGCAAGCCTGCCTGCATGGCGTGGTTGGCTGACCCAGTGAGCACAAGCAGCAAGGGGGGGATAAATGAATAAATCAATAAAATCTTTAAAAAATAATAATAATAATAACTATATCACACCCACACCAACACGTCCCCACAAGAATAATATTTTTTTGAATTTCAATTCAAGCTCCTGGACCCTTTGTTAAGAAACCTGCTCTAATGTACTTAAAAAAATATATATATATATATATTTTTTTTTTAAGATTTATTTTTATTTATTTATCCCCCCTTTGCTGCTTTTGCTTGCTGTGTCCATTTGCTGTGCATTTTTCTGTGTCTGCTTGTCTCCCTTTGTTGTGTGATCTTGTTGCGCCAGTTCACTGCACCACACGGCTGGCTTGCCTTTACCAGGAGGCCCTGGGAATCGAACTAGGGCCTCCCATATGGTAAACAGGAGCCCAACCAATTGAGCCATATCCACTTCCCTCTAATGTATTTTTTTTTTTTAAGATTTTATTTATTTATTCATTTATACCCCCCTTGCTGCTTGTGCTTGCTGGGTCAGCTAACCACGCCGTGTGGGCGGGCCTGCCCTCACCAGGAGGCCCCAGGTTCGGTTCCCGGGGCCTCCCATATGGTAAACGGGAGCCCTACTGATTGAGCCACAGCCGCTTCCCTCTAATGTATTTTTAATCTCATCTATTGTGCCTTTCATTCCCATAAGCTCTGTTACTTTTCTTTGTAGGCATTCAAATTTTTCTTTATGCTCACCCAGTGTCTTCTTAACATCCTTTGTCTTTAGTCATATTTTCCTTCAACTCCTTGAATTGATTTAGGAGATTTGCATTGATTAGTTGTCTTAAATCCTGTGTTTCATCAGGGTTCTTGGTTTGTTCCTTTGGCTGATGTGGCAGTTTTAAATTAGTTTATGAATCCCATTAGTTTTTTTTTTGGGGGGGGGGGATCAGGGGACTCTCCATCCGGAATGGAGAGAAGAGCCCAGCCACACCATAAAGCGTGGTTTTTATTTGGTTTTTGAATCAATAGATAAATGACAGTTTACATTCTTGAAGGGTTTACATTCCTGCATGTAGCAGATGTTGTAAATCTTATCTAACATAGAAACTCAGGATGATTCCCCACCCAGCTACTATATCATGAGACTAGGCTCTTATCTCCTACACTCCAGGGTCCATTAGTATTTTAAAATTTTTTTTAAAGATTTATTTATTTACTTTATCCATTTTAAAACCCCCCCTTCCCCATTTGCTGTTTTGTGTTCATTCTCTGAGCAATTCTCTGTGTCTGTTTCCTGCCATCTCTTCTCATCCTCGTCCTCCAGTCTTTACCAGGATTCGATCCTGGAGACCTTCAATGTAGGAAAGAGGTGTTCTGCCACCTGCGCCACCTCGGTTCCTGGTTTTCAGAGCTTTCAGAGCATCTTGTCTTGTCTCTCCCCTGCGTCTCTCTCCTGTTACGTCATCATCTTGCTGCATGGCTCCCGGGGCCTGGCGGCTCACCAGCACACAGAGCCTGGCAGCCCATGCACCTTCTATATATATATTTTTTATTTTACCAGGAGGTCCCAAGGATCGAACCCAGGTCCCTCCATATGGCAGACGAATGCACAACCATTTGAGCCACTTCTGCCCCCCATTAGTTTTTTAAACTAATCGATTCCTGTGGGTGTGAAACCCTCAGTTGAGGGTCCTTTGATTAGATTACTTGATAAGGTTGCTTTAGGGCTTTTGATTGGACTATGTCAGTGAGGTATAAGCTAGCTTGGGTCTCCACCCTCTGGCTGGTCTGATATAAATAGAGACACAAAGAGAGACACACACAGACACAGGAAAAGGAAGCCGCCATATTTGATCCTACAATGTGAAAGAAAGGACTCTATTTGCACCAACAGCTGAGCTGCAAGGAGAACCCCACCCCCACCCCCAGGCTCAAGAGCTGAGGCCCAAGGAAAGATGAGCCATATGCCTGATAGCTGGCAGCTGAACTTGGGAAGAAAGCAGAGCAGCTGAGACTGATAGATAAGGCCAACTAAAACAGTTGGGCCATATCTTCCTGTTTCTTACTATGGCTTGTTATCTTTTGTTGATCTCTAGGCATCTGATTATGTTGGTGATTTTACTCTATTGATGAATTTCTCTCTCTTGCCTAAGGTTTTGTTTCACAGCTCTTCTTTGAATTTTTGGTTCAGTTTTTTCTAAAACTTTAAGATTGCCCTGTTTAAGTTATTAAAACAGGGCCAAGGACCCATTAATGGGATGCAGACCAGAGTCACTGGGATTTGGGAATAGGGACAAGAGACAAGCTTTGTCTTCCTTCACTTTTCAGGCCAGCCAGCACATGGAGCTCTTCTGCAAGCCTGTCTACCAACGTGGGTCTTCAGAGTTCCACTGATTGGATTTTCTGAGCCCTCAGTCAAAGTTGGGCCTTGTTGATTAAACTCCTGGAAGTAAAAACTGTCACACCCTTCCTCTCCTCAGGGAGGAATAGGCTCATTCCCTTCTCAACTGGCCAATTCAGCTGCGGGTTTTACCAAGCCTGTTTGCCTTGAGGGTTGGGGTGGGCTCTGTTCCAAGCCTCTGGTGCAAGTAACTCAAGGTTTTCCTTTTGGCCTCTTTGTCTCTCTGTCCCCAATCCCTCTTGGACGGTACTTGCAGCACTCTGAATCTGCAAATCCCCAAAACAGCTCCCACAGAGAGCCTCTGCCCTGTCTCTCCTCTTTTGTGAGTGCTGTGCCCTACCTGACCTACTGCGAAGCTATGTTCCTTGAATGCTGGCATAATTAATTTTGAAGTGCCTTATCAAACACAGAAGACAAAAAAAAAAAGAACCCCCACCACCTCCCCAGAGGGCAGGCTACCTCGTTAAACTGTATTGCTCCAGCCAAAGCGAAGAAATGGAATTTTAACCTTCCTTCCAAGACTCCCAAAGCCCCGATGTTGCTGTGTGAGATTCAGTGCAGACCCATTCCTGGTGTAGACCACCAGGGAGGCTGCCCGGGCTCCAGGCTTGGGTGGCAGATGCTCTGCATCTCAGTCCTCTTTTTTTGTACATTGTTAAAAATCATGTTTGGTAGCTCAACCCTTATGGAAGGTATCTGACAATTTCAAGCCAAATGACTCATGCATATGCCCACTCTCTTAGCAGTTCTACAAAATTCAAAAAGAGGTATGTGCAAGCTATTCGTTGCAACATTATATGTAATAACAGAAGATTAGAAACATCACTAAAATGCCCATCAGTAGGGGACTGTTGAATAAGCTTTAATGTGTCCACACAACGGAGTGTAACACAGATGGAAAAAAGGAACGTAATGGGTGAGTTCTCCAGAGTATATTGTTTTGTTTAAAAAATAAGAAAGGTAAAAAGAAGGAAAGTAGAGGACAGTGTTTATAGTTTATTATCTTTTAGTTAAGATGTATACACATGCATCTGCTTTCAATAAGAAATAGAAGAGTAAGTGGAAAACGAATAAAAATGATTGCTTATTAGGGAGAGGCATGGTTGGCAAGTGAGGATTTCTTGTTTTATAGTTTTACTTTGCAATGTTTAAAGGTTTTATATAATTACCAAAAAAAACAAAAAACAAAAAAAACCCAGGAAAATTAAATAAAAAACAAGCCTTTCAAAACTGAAAGCAAACAGAAACAAATGATCTGATAGTTATCAAGTTGGTAATCAGCATGTAGAGCAAAAAATTACTTCCAGTGGCTGTAAAATGCAGAAATATCATCTAACATTCACACTGGACATTTTCTAAGGACATAACAGAAACAAAAGCAATAAAATTTGGAACTGCATTCAGCAATCTCATTGTTGGTAATGCTGTGACTGTTCTTTTGAAACTATTAAATGTATATTTTAATTTAAAACAAATAAGTTTTTATGTTAATGTTATTTAAAAACAAGACTTTCAGTGTAAGAGAAAAGAGATGTAAGTCCAAAGTCAAAAGGGTTAGTAAAAACCTGCAATCTTAACTTTAAATCGAAAGTATAAGTTTATACTAATGAATTATTTTCCTTTTAGAAAATACATATTTCCTGGCTCTGTCCATTGAAAACCAAAGAAGCAATGACAACCTACAACAGTGAATCCCCTGAGGTGAAGCTCATGGCCTCTAAGGACCATTTCCTGCTAAGCAGATCCAGGCTGATCCCAGGGCTGGGCCAAGGAATGTACAAGGTGATCCTGGGATGCCCTGAAGAGCCAGAAGGTTGGGAGTGGTCAGTGACACTGGGGGCTGCCACAGGGCTCAGGAGTCAGTATGAAGAGGCTCCCATGGGGCAAAGATATGAAAACTGAAGCATCACATCAAATTGATTGAAACACATAAAATATATAAAATTCCAATATAATATAATAATATATTATATATATTTTCATATCTATGTTTTTTATAATAATATAATTTCAATATAATAAAAATTGAATTTGTCATCATTGGAGATTGCTAGATTCCCAACTCATTATTCTGATAATTGAGAGTCAGAGGAAAATAATTATCAATATTTATCATATTTGTTCTTTAGGAACTCTATTTCAGGTATACAAATAATTAATGAGGGAAAGTTCTTCATTATCGAAGAATTCCAGTGGTCAAATACAGAAGGAATGGTTGAAACGGTAGAAGCCACTGCTTTCCAATTCCTGATGAAACAATGGATCTAGTCAAAGGTCATCAATGGATGCTCAAACCATAAGAGGAAAGCTGGGGAAACTTCATAATGGATGGATGAGGCTGACAGCACCAGGACCCACTGATCAATCTCAGCATCTGTCTTAGTTTGACACAGTGCTGTGGATGTAAAGTACTAGAAATGTTTGGCTTTCATAATGGAAAATTTTTTATGATAAAAGCTTGCAGTTTTGAGGCCATGAAATGTACAGATCAAGGCATCAGTAGAGATGTCTTCTCACCAAAGTCAGATACTGGTGACTTTGGAATCTGGCCCCCTGGCAAAAGAAGATGGCAGCCAATCTCTGTCGAGGTCCCTGCCCTCCCCTCCAGGCTCACCATCTCCTAGAACCCAACTGTGGGTGACCAGGCATAGGACTTGTCTCTTTCCGGCCTCCTCTCTCGGTCTTAGCTGCTCTGCTTTCTTCCTGAGTCAGCTGTGAGCTCTCAGGCATACGACTCATCTCTTCAGCCTTGAGCTGCTCCAAGGGCCCAACCTCTTGGGACTTCATGCTTCAGCTTCAGCTGCTCGCAATCCTCGAGTCCTCTTTATCACACGGCCGGGACAAAATGGTAGCTTCCTTTCTCTATCTCTCTCTTTTTGGGTCTCTGTTTTTATCAGACCCAACCAAAGGGTGGAGACTCAGCCTGAGTCAGACCTCACTGACATATTCCAATCAAAAGGGCCCCACATGCACAGGAATGGCTTAGTTCAAGAACATAATCTTTTTCTTTTTGAGATTCATAAAAGAACTTCACACTGTCACAGCATCTGTAAAGGTGGGACAACCAAAAATTGCGTGCCTCTTGAAGTGACACAATAAAAACTATATGGCACCACTTATGAAATATTCCGATAATAAGATTTGAACTGTCATCTAGATCTAACTACCAGTGTTTGGGATATAGGCAGGAAAGAGAACAAGGAAGCAATCATCTGACTCTAATATGTGGGACCTTCTAAAGGATGAAAGACCCCACCCACCCACACACATATACTCTTGAACAAATAAATGGCATAAAAGGGGGACTATTATCTATTAAAAGTCTTAAGAGCCAACAACCAAATGCAACACATGCGGGCATTCTCTATATCTTGCTTCTTTTCTTTTTTAAAGATGTATTTATTTATCCCCCCCCCCCCCGATTGTTTTTGCATTCACTGTCTGCTCTCTGTGTGTTCTTCTGTGTCTGCTTGTCTTCTCTTTTTTTTTAAAGATTTATTTTATTTTTATTTACTTATCCCCCCCCTTGCTGCTTGTGCTCACTGTGTCCATTTGCTGTGTGTTTTTCTGTGTCTGCCTGTCTCCCTTTGTTGTGCCATCTTCCTGTACCAGCTCACGGCACCGCACAGGCTGTCAGCTCACTGCCCCACGCGGGCTGTCAGCTCACTGTGCCACGCGGACAGTGAGGTCACTGCGCCGCACGGGCCATCTTGCCTTCACCAGGAGACCCTGGGAATCAAACCTGGGGCCTCCCATATGGTAAATGGGTGCCCAACCACTTGAGCCACAGTCGCTTCCCCTGTTTGTCTTCTCTCTGTGCAGCAACAGAAACCAATCCTGGGACCTTCTGGAGTGAAGAGAGGCTGCTCAATTTCTTGCACCACCTCAGCTCCCTGGTCTGCTGTGTCTCTTATTGTCTCTCTTCTCTGTCTCCAGCACTCCATGTGGGCCAGCAACCCTGCATGGGCCAGTTCTCCTGCACGGGCCAGCTCGCCATGCAGGCCAGCTTGCCTTTCACTAGGAGGCCCTGGGAATCAAACCCTGGACTTCCTATATGGTAGATGGGAGCCCAATCACTTGAGCCACATCCTCTTCCCCTATATCTTGCTTCTTGATTTGAATGCATCACAAAGATGGCACCGAAAGTAAAAAAGGAAGCCTCTGCCCCACCCAAAACCGAAGCCAGAGCAAAGGCTTTGAAAGCCAAGAAGGCGGTACTGAAAGGCGTCCACAGCCACAAATAAAGAAGATCCGCACGTCCCCCACGTCCTGGCTGCCGCAGGAGACAGCCCAGATATCCTCGGAATAGCACCCCCAGGAGAAACAAGCTTGACCACCATGCCATCTACAAGTTCCCCCTGACCACGAGTCAGCCACGAAGAAGACTGAAGACAACAGCACACTGTGCTCGTTGTGGATGTCAAGGCCAACAAGCAGCAGATAAACAGGCTGTGCAGATGCCCTGTGACATTGGTGTGGCCGAGGTCAGCACCCTGATTGGGCCTGAAGGAGAGAAGAAGGCATATGTTCGAGTGGCTCCTGACTATGATGCTTTGGATGTTGCCAACAAAATTGGAATCATCTAAACTGAGTCCAGCTGGCTAATTCTAAATATAAGTTTTTTGACTATTAAAAAAAAAAAAGGCATTTTTTAAAAAGTGGGCAAAGGTGTGTAGGCGTGTGGCTGTAATATCTGCCATGGCCACAAAGTGTCAGCCTTCCACTGTGGTCAGTGTGGGAATGGCTTGTCAGTGGAAACGGTTTGCCTAAGCAATGAATGCAGGCAGCCCCAGCAGAGATATGGTCCCTTCTCCCTGGGGTCTTCCTCTCTCTTCTAAAATAATGTCTGGATTTCCCTCATGATTTGAAAAGCAATCAGTGCAAAGATAAAGAAAAGTGTATGAAAATATATTGGATATAGCCAGTTAACCTTTTCGGTCTTTCTGGTGTATGCCACCCTGCCATGTGACGTCCCCGCTCTAAAGCTTAGGCGGGATAATTTAATCCTCTCACTGGCTCCAGAAGGTAGGGACTAGTCCTTCTTACTATTTTACAATTCATTTAGCAGCTTCATTGAGATGTATTTCACCCATCATAAAATCTACCCACGTAAGGCATATTGTTCCATAGTTTTAAAACATTCATGGAGTTGTGCAACCATCACTAAATCTATATTTAGAGCATTTTCAGCTCCTCTCAAAGAAACCCTCTGTACCCATTAACAGTCAGCCCCATTCTCACTCCTGCCCTTCCCCTTGACTGGAAGAGACCATTTTTATCCCAAATGTACAGAATAGGAAACTGAAGCCCAGAGATGAAGCTACTTAAGTTCATATGACCAACAGGTGTCAGAGGTGGGATCTGAACCCAGGACACCTGGCCCCAGGGCTCAGGCCTGGCCACTAGGCCACACTGACTTCTGTGTGTTTGACAAACCTGGGTCATCCTCTTCTGTAACTCCTACTTTTCCATGTTTAATGGATATTGCGATGGTTTAGCTTTCCCCTCTGGTAAGAGATTCCAAGGATGACCTCCCTGCACGTCCACATTTGCAGCTGCCTCTCATCCTTTCCCTAGCATAAACCTTAGCGCAAAATGGCTGGGACAGAGTCTGGACTTTTTTTTTTTTTTAGATTTATTTATTCATTTATGTTCCCCCACCCCCACCCCCTTGCTGCTTGTGTGCATTGTGTCCAGTTGCTGTGCGTTTTTCCTGTGTCTGTTTGTCTCCCTTTGTTGGGTCATCTTGCTGTGCCAGCTCACCACGCCGCACAAGACATCAGCTAACCACGCCATGCGGGCGGGCTTGCCTTCACCCGGAGGCCCCGGGAATCGAACCCAGGGCCTCCCATATGGTAAACGGGAGCCCAACCACTTGAGCCACAGCCACTTCCTGGACTTTTTTTTAAAAGAGAAACTATCACCAGAAAGACTGTAGCAATTTTCACTCTCTTATGAACTGTTAAGAGCAAGTTTTTCCTCCACATTCTCTTACCAGAGGCTATAAAATCTTTGGTCTGCAATTGATAAAAGATACAATTGAGGGAGGGGCATTATTTTTCTTTGAAGATCTGAATTTGCCCCCATGCTGGTGGCCCAGGCAACAAATATAGAGCATCCAGAAGAGTTTGGCTCATTCACAGACACCAGCTCGAGCCTGACCTGAGGGAATTTGGGGAGCAGACCCTGACCTTTCAGGGTTGGTGCAACAGACGTCACCGTGTTGATGCCACACATCACCTGGAGACCGCCATTGCCATGGCGACAGCACTGCTGGTTCATTCATCCCTTGATGCAACATGCACGTGTGGAGGTCCTACTATGTGCCTGATGCCACATTGTGTGCCAGAGCCAGGCAGCTCCGAGGAGACTCCCCTCATCTGGGCAGTGGGGGCAGCGTCACCTGCCTGGTGGGAGTACCAGGGAGACAACAGGACGACGCAGGACAGTCCTCAATAAACCAGCTGTGCTGTTCTTCCTCCACTGCTGGGGGGTTTCTGACCAGGAGAGACGCTGCTCGTGGTTCCATTACGACCTGGTAGAACATCCTGATACGAAGCCTCTCTAAGCAAATGAAACTCAGACAGAGGGACGGAAAGCCACAGACCCAGCAGCCAGAGCCTGAAAGCAAGAGAACCGGAAGAGAAGGGAGATACCGGGAGACCCCGCCTTGTGCCTTGCCCTGTGACAACTAAGGACCAAGGACCCTGAGCAGAAAGTGCCAGAGCTCCACAGTCTTCAGGGAGAAAGCACTGCCTTGATGGTGGCTTGAGTTGGAACTTTTTCCAAACCTCAAAACTATGAGCAAATAAATTCCCATTGCTTAACCCGTCCCATTTCATGGTATTTGCTTCTGCAGCCCAGTAAACTAAAACCCTCCTTTTATGAGATTACAGTCCTACGCTATCCCTAAGGGATCTAACCCACATGACCTGCCCAGGTGGAGGTGGACTTGCCGGGTTTGGGAGATTCTTTAAGGGAGATGATGTCTTGGTGTCCTAGGGCTGCCATAACAAATCTGCCCACCAGGCAGCCTAAACCAACTGAAATGTCTCCTCCCACAGTGTCGGAGGCCAGACATCCAAACCAAGGTGTCGGCAGAACTGTGCTCCCTCTGAAGGACTAGGGCAGGGTCCTTCCTCCCTCCTCCAGCTTCTGGTGGTTGTCGGCAATCCCTGGTGCCCTTTGCTTTGAGACACATCCCTCCAGTCGCCGCCTCCGTCCTCACATGGCCGTCTCCCTGTGTCTGTGTCTCAGATTTCGCTCTTCTTCTAGGACAGCAGTCGTTTTGGATTTAAAGCCACTCCCCACCCCAATCCAGTATGACCTCATCTTTTTTTTTTTTTTCCCAAAGCCTAACAATCGTTTATTTTTCATAGGTGATGAGTACAACAGGACAAAATAAAAGCAAGAATTGTGTAACTGGTCATCAGAATAAATGTTTTGTGCTGCTCTTGGATTACACAGGTTTAAAAATATTCAAGGGGGCTGTAGACAAAATTGTCCATGAGTCTCTATGAATTGCTTTGGTCCATTCCATTTTAAAAAGCGTGAAGAATTATTTAATGTTTCAAAGGTAATGATTTCATTAAAGCACACCCACAAGAGTAAACCACAAAAACTGCATTTGAACTACATTAAGGGCCTGATGTATCTATATCTTCTGGAGAATAACAAGGTATTACATCACCCTGTAATATAGTGGTATTTGGATATCAGTCTATATTACCTAAAAATTACAAACATTTTTTAATTGCTCAGGTGTAAGCATCAGTTTTCTATCATTTAGCCAGTTGGTATTTTACATAGTAAAAAGTCTACAAAACGTGCTTACATGTATTTAATCCACAAACCTCCATATCCATAGATTATTCCTGATTCAGGAAAGGTCAAAGGTCTAAAGCTTATTAAAACTGTACAATTATCTCAACATAATTTTATCATTTAAATTAAATGAATTCGAAATTAGTTTCAAAGACTGAGTCTGGGTCTTAAAACTATTCTCTGCAGCCCCTTGCACATTTTTAAGGGCACATTGAAATCCCTGAAAATAGAGATTTAAAATAGAAGTACTGATAGACCTTTCATTGTTTAATCGATGGAGGCATTAACAGGCTCATTAGACTACATTAGCCTTTAATGAATGAATATACAAAAGATTCAGTCTTTGATATCGTTGGTACAATCCACGCCAACCTAACCCTATGCCAAATCAAAACTATATTCAGTTCAGCTGTTTTAAAATTTTTATCTACTATTTTTTAAATTATTTTCTCTATTTCAAACACTAAAGATTTTTAGTTTGACTTTATGCAGGGCAATCTTCCCATTAAAAAATATTTGAGGCCTTAATCAAATATTAATTAGTGATACCTGCATTGTGCCTAAATTTCCTCTATCCCCTCTTGAAACCTAAAGCAATATTTTAGCTCTTAAAAGAGGGGAGTGAGACGTTAGCTGTAATCAAGGAAACATCATATGTCTTTAAGTTCTTCAGTGTTAATATAATAGGATATTCTTTCCCGATAAAGTGACTAATTAGAGTTATTTCTCATTTTTCTCTCATAGTTCATAAGGTCAGTATACAAAAATGAAAATAAAAACCCCAAAGATTTGAAAAGGATTACGTATCGTGTAGAATCCCAGCCATAGAACACTCCACCCCTAAACCCAGGGACAATTTGAGTCCTTCATACGGGATCTGATTTCTGTGAGCCATGAATTCCATCCATTTTAGAAAAGAGTATGTAAGAGATGCTTAGAGGAACAGAAGGAAGAGACATGCGGTGAAGAAAATTAGTGGGAAACGGAGAATAAATCCTCTCTTGGTAGTGTGTACTTGACATTAATGCCGATGATCATTTACCTGGTTTACAGAATATTCACTTGAATAGAGAGGTGAGAATCTGAGGTAGCTAGAGAAAAAGACATACTGACGCCTTTGTAGTCTTGTTACCAAATATAATTAAAATGAGAAACTGGCATAAGAGGTTCAGGGTCTTTTGGGCAGCCGTTAACTTTGCCAGATTTCACATTCTTACAGCTTCGTGGTATTTGTCTTCTAACAAATTTATCAGCTGAGAGAAACTGGCTTTCAGTGCATCCATCTCATCCAGACAGCAGGGCTGCAGAACCCAGAAGTTCCCACGTGCATGTGGTTCAAGCTCAAAATATTTTGTAGCCTCTTGTACTGAGCAAGCAGCTGGCTTGTCCTGATGATTGGCCAATATTTAAAAGGGTAAAGTGCATAACTGTGGGTGCTGAAGGGCTGAGTGCAGTTCATTTCTAGCAGTTTCTAAATCCTCTTCTGAAGAGGCATTGTCTAAGACAAATATTACCCCCTGAGATGCTCAGTGGAGGTGGTGCTGGCATTTCTGGATATTATCAGTCCCTCCAAGCTCTTTTACATCCAAGATGGCACTCTGGAATGGCACTGCTCTTATACTAAAACCTGTGGCCCATATGATGTTCTCGGAGCTTCCGCTGCAGAGTTTTGACAACAGACTGGTCTTACCAGAACCTGTGAGGTTGATGCAAACCAGGGCATGTTCTAGCAGTGTAGGCAGTGGTCCCTTGCAGCAAAGTGCTGGAAAACACAGAGAATCCATGTACAGGAACGCCTCAGTTCTCCAGAGACCAGACATCCAGTGGCCTCAAGCATCCAGAACGGCTCCGTACCCAGAAAAAAAAAGCAATGTCTCTGGCTGTGAGCGAGCAGCCCCTGAAAAGCCACCAACAGCCTGAGCTCATCTTACCTTGAGTGATGACAGCTACAAAGACCCTAATTCCAAATACGGCCGTATTCACAGGCTCTGGGTGGACATGAGTTCTTGGGAGTCGCTATTCAACCCAGTAGAGGTGACCAGGGGAGGCTGCCAGCTTTAGGGAAACCCCAGGAGGCACATTCCCAGGCAGACTTGCTCAGAGGTGGAATTTGGAGAATTCCATGCATAAGACATTCTAGGGGACAGAGATATGGGGTATGGGAACAGGATCTAAGGCCAGATAGCCTCTGGGGTCTTCACAGGGAGGACAGGCTGGCAGCCCTGGGATGGCCCTGAGGGAGGCAGGACATCAGGCCAGGTGGCCCTTCAGGCTCCTTTCCAGCCCGAGGGACCCTGAAGCAGACGTTGTCCTTTCGTGACCCTGTCTTTGCACACACTGCCTCAGATGCTACAATGCCCTTTCTCCTCCTCTAGAGCTGGAAAATTCCCCCTGGCCTTTCAAGATTCAGCTGGAATGTCACCTCTTCTGGAAACATTTCCCTGGCTCCCTGAGGACCTTTCCTCTGACCTCCCGCCAGCACCTGGGTTACTTCCAGGGTCCCGGCCTTTTCTGTTGGCTGCTATACTTGTCTTTTTATCTGTCTCCATGACTCAGTGGTGGGTTCCTAGTCTAGGGCAGTATCCCAGGGGCTCCCTGAAGAACCTGGCACATAGTAGGTGCTCAGTAAATAGGCACTGAATGAAAGGATGATGGTCATCTCACCTGAGTCAAGGCAGTGATGTGCCTTGTGACTGCTGTCCACCTTCTTTAGTCTTTCCTGTGTCTTCTTCCCTCTGGCTTCTGACTCATGCCTCCCCCATCCTGGGCCTCTGCCTCGGATCTCTGTGTGGGAAGAACTGATGCCCCTGAAATTGCCCAAACCATGTCACCACAAACAAAGTAGTTTCATTGTTAAAACCCCAGGAGAAAGAAGCTCAGGGGAGTCCCTGGCATGTTCTGGAAGAATGACAGCTTTGTCCGCCTTGGCTCCCCTGTTATATGAGAGTCTCCGCAAGACTCTCTGGAGCCATGGGAATGGCCTTCTGGGCATTTGAGGGAGGGGGATGGCTCCAGTGTCCTCATGGGCCTGTCACCTGGCAATCTGAGCTGGAGAGGACATTGCAGGTGTATGTGGCAGAGAGCTGGTGGCTGGGTCCTTGGCCTTCCTGGTGGGGGCAGCCAGAGTGGCACCATACCAGTCAGAAGGTCCACCTGGAGCAAAGGCCACCACTGTCTAAGGGCCTCTGAAGACAGGGTGAAGCACATCTATTGTATTCTTCTTCACCGTCCCTTTGGATGATGCGGGTGGCCGGTGTTGGTGGGGGTGGTCGCCACTCTTCCATCTATCTAGAACACTCCTGCCACTTCTTTGGGGACTGCTCCTTCCCAGCTCCAGCCATGTAGTTCTGGAAGAAACTGACATCATCTTTTGATCTCAGGGGCAACCACCTGACCAAGGACAGCCAATCATGGTGCCCCATGCACCTGACACCAGGGCTGGTCTGGGAATGAACACCTGACTGCAGGTGGACCAGTCACAGTCCGCCCTAGTGCCCAGTTATTTTCTGCACTACTTTCTTTTCTCTTTAGAAGGCTTAAAGATGTAAATCCCTAACTTAGGCAATGGCAGGTCCTCCACCATGTGTACAGGCTAGAGAAAAGAAAGCTTTCAGGTGCAGAGAATCCAAGCTGAGAGAAGGGAAGGAGGGAGAGGAAGAGGGAGCTGATGGCTTTGATTTCTTGGTACAGTCACCAAGTTCTTTGGACCTGCCTTGGTTTCTACAATAACCCAGTATCCTTCCAACGAGCGCCGCTTTCCATTTCAGCTGATTAGAGTAGGGTCTCCCTCATTTTGTGCTCTAGGCTCTGGATTCTAGATCCTGCCCATTCTGATGCACTTCTCCACCCATAGAGAAGCTAACAATAGTGTTGTGCCACTGCAAAAAAAAAAAAAAAAAAAATCTTTCTTCTCCACTGAGAATCAGGCTCAGCAGACACAGTTTAGGAAGGATCCCCAGGGTGCAACCACCCCGAGTCAGAGTGTGTGTGTGTGCACACACATCTGTGTGTGCACATTTGGAGAGGCCTAGGACTTACACTGCAGGGGCCGGGCTGATCCTGATGTTTTTCCCAAGATTGTAAATGGGAAATGCAGCCTTAGGAAGATGTCTCCCAGGACCCACATTTCCTCACCTGAAAAGACCTTGGCCTCATCAAGGTGGCTGAAGCAGCTGCTCCAGTGTCTCTGATGAAAACGGAAACACTCACCAGTCAGCCTCAGCCCTCACCTGCCTCCTCACACCCCACCCCCCATTTAATATCCAGACCTGACAACTTCTCAGAAACACGCTCCCCAGGTTAATTTCCTTCCTTTCCTATGTGCCATGTGACTCTCTGCAGCAGCTGCAGAAGGGATCAGGGAACTGCTTGTACCCTCACCCCGAGTGGCTGTTTCCTTCCTCTTTGTTCAGGCTCTTCCCTCGGCAGCGAATGCTCTCCCTTGTCCTCTGCACCCACTCGTTCTCTCAGCCTGAGCTCCAGCAGTCTCCTCCCAGCAGCCGTCCTGCACCCAGGCTCCCCCTCAGTGAGTCCAGGCTGCTCAGGTGACTCTCCTGGTGCTCCCCTGGGATCTGGAGCTCCCTGTGCCTGCAGGCCTCCTGCTGTCCTACCCTGGCTGCCAACTTGTCGCACATCTCCCTGCATGGAGCCCAGTGTAGACCTGCACCCGATCCAAGCAGGCCTCCTCTGTTCCTTCATGAGGTGGGGGCAGCAGCCCCATTAATTTAAGATTAGAATAGTTTAAATTCCCTCCCTCCCTCCTAGCCTTCTTTTAACCCATTGGCTTTCATGGGGAACTGGCCTTTAAAGAGTGTCAAGTACATGCCAAGTCCTATGTGGTCACTGGGCATCTACCCAAGGAGGAGCTGCTACCCCATTTCACAGAAGAGGAAACTGAGGCTTAGCATGGTAAAGTCATTTATGGCCTAGAGTAGAGCAACCATATAGTTTATCCTTCAGTCCAGAACAGTTTTGAGATGGGGAGGGGCATTTTTAATAATTTTAGTGGGAAAACACATGGAGACTGCCCCCAGCCAACCGTACCTGTCATTATTCCTTGAGTCCATTTCAGGTAATGCTGTAGCCACTTTTCATGTTCACTTACCTGAGCTTGCTGGTTGAACTGGAAGCACTTTGGGGGGAAGTTATCCTTAGAGTCCCTCTTCCCACTCTATCTACCTAGACCTGATGTGGGGTGACAGCTCAGTATTTATCTAAGGATGATGGATGTCCCAGGTCAGCCCAGCCAGGTGGGCTCAGCAGTGCCCGCAATGGCATGACTTGGCCACCAGGGGCCTCCAGCTCATTCCTGCAAGTCCTGGGATTGGAGGACCAGCCCCTTGTGCTGCCCCTCACCTGCCAGACGTAGGCACTGGCTGGCACTGGGTGGTGGACGCCATTGATGGTGAAGACGATGTCAGGCAGGGTGCTGATGGCTGCGCAGTCAAGGACGTTCTGTCAGAGAAGGAGAGGGAGGGTGGGAAAAGGTTGGCCAGAGGATCCTTCTGTGAGTGGAGACCCCCGAGTGACCTCTGGAAAGACCCTGTACCTCGTCTTTGGTGAGCTCGGCTCTAATGGCCCTCTGGATGTTGAGGGCAGAGTTATGTGGGCCATGCAGCAAGGAGGTCCCAGTATTGAAGACGGCTTTGCAGCCAGCCTCACAAGCAGGCACCGACCAGTTCATGGAAATGCTGACAGGGGCAAAGCAGGCACCAGGGTCACTTCCCTGCCCTTCAGCTGCTCCTCCCCGCTGTTGTCTTCAGAACAGCCCTTCAGCTCGTGCCTCGCCCCCCCCCCCTTTGTTTCCCTTTGCTCTAGACACAATGACCTGATGGCCTCCAAGTGCTTCATGCTTCACGGCCTTGGCACAGGCTGGTCTCCCAGCCTAGAACCTCCAGCACCCCCTTTGTCTGTCAAATTTCTCCTCGTCCTCCAGGTTCCAGCTTAATCATCACTTTTCCAGGGAAGCCTTCCCCCAGACTAGATCAGGGTTCTCTCTCTGTGCCTGTCGTTATACCTGCACTTATTTATAGCACATATCCACATGGTGATTAATTATTTTGTGTGACTCCTTGTTTCATGTCTGCCTACCCCTGTAGATGGGGGTGGGCGGGTCACTAAGAGCAGGTTGTATCCTCTGTGCCCCCCTCAGGAACCTAGCACACAGCAAGTGCTCAAGGTGTGCTTGTTGAATGAATGAATGAATGAATGAGGAACAGCTGGAGACCAGCATCCAGTGCCTGACCAACTATAGGGCAACTGGCTGCTCTGGAAGAGGTGGTCTCCCCGGATGCCCCCAGCTCTATGGGGCAAGCGGAGTTTGAGGCTCTCTGAGAGAGGCCAGGAGGGAGGGGGAGGCTCCCCCAGGCAATGCATGAGCTCACCCAAGGAGAAGGAGACAGGCTAGGGAAGCCTAAAATGACATTTTGTGCTCTGCGTAATTGTATCATGCAGAATCTCTTCAATTATTGTCCCCAAGTCCTCAGGCCACTCCCAGATTCCCAGGTTCCTGATTCTGTCATAGCTCCTGCCCCAGTATGTGTCTCGGATGGAAGGACAGTGTTCTTTTTTTTTTTTTTTTTTTGGGGGGGGGGCGAGTCTTTTGTTTGATTTGCCTTCAGATTACATGCATAAAGCAGCCCTCACTCCCCTGCTGGGCTTCTTCCTGGATGACCATCTCTTCCCAATCTGCCCAGGAATTTTTCAAAAGGAAGGTCCTGTGAACTGGGGACCGCCTCAGTCAGACAATCCAGCAGTCGAACCCCTCTCACAACCCTGTTTGGCTAGTAGAGTTCTTCCAGAATCCCTTCTCCCCTGCACTTTCCCGTAAGCTTTGGCAAGGACTCCCTGAGCCTCGGTGTCCACTGAGCCTCCTACAGATCTCAGCAAGTGTTTGCTGTAAGGGCCAGGTAGACACTGTCAGGCTATGCATCTGCATTGGCATCTCCACTCGGCCTCTGAGGTGTAAAAGCAGCCACAGACAGTAGGCAAGTAAATAATCGTTACTGCATTCCCATAAACCTTTTTTTTTTTTTTTACCAACTCAGTTGGTGGGACAGATTTGGCCTACAGGCCGTAGTTTTGCTGACCCCTGGATTCGGCAGTCTCTAAGGAAACTTCTAGATCAGTTTGTCTATAAATTTTCATTTAACTGGAAACTTCTTCCTGCTGAATTGGAGAAAGGGCTTGTCTAGCCCAGCCATACCTGCTCAGGTAGAAGGCAAAGGGGTTTTCTCAGTAAGGAGGCCTTGTGCTCACAGGTTGTGGAAGACCCATGTGGCCCCACTGAGGCCAGACTGGGGCCGCTCCTTCACAGGATGCCCTCAAAATCTCCATACTGCAAGACACTGCTGAGCTCCCTGAGGCTCATGCCAAACACCCGCGCAAAGTCCACCAGGCCCCCGACTTGTGGGACAGGGGCCTTCCTGTGGAAGGCTGGGGCGGTGGGCCTGGGGCTGGCTGGGGGGGCGGGGGAGGAGACCCACAGCACCACAGAGAGGGGCTGAGGCCTGGCTGAGCCACGGGCTGTGCCTCAGAGGGTGCCTTCCCTGGCTGAACTCACCTATCAGGAATGTGGCTCCCTCGTGCGCCCCCTTGAAGGTTTCACAGATGCCTGCTCCTCCCCCATCCCACCTCACTCAGTCAGATGGCCTCACTGCCTTGTTACAGGGGCAAAAGTGAGACTCGGGGTGCCCCAAATGGCTCCCCCTAAGAACAAACCGAGCAGAGGGCAGGCTCTGCTACTTTTGGCCTCACTGTGATGTGATGACAGAAACAGGGTGAATTCACTGCAGACCCCAAGAGGGTCTCTCTGCAGAAACCCAGGGAGGCAGGAGCCCATTATATCTTGTGGCCACCAGCATTCTTAAAAAAATTCCACGCTTTGTACATGTGTGCGTGCATTTAGAAAAATAGATTTTTTCCTAAGTAGAAACTCTCCACCGAGGGGAGTCAGGTGCTAGGCTTTCTTCTCTCCCTCCCACCTCCTGCACACTGAGGATTTGGAATCAGGAGCCCCTGTTCTCTTTGGTGGGCTTTCAGAGATCTGTGCAGCCCCGAATATGTGTGTAAAATTGTTCATGTGTGTCTGTACTTGGGCACATTTGTGGGGGAGGCAGCCCACAGTCTCTATTAGATTCTCCAAGGCCCCAGGGTCCCTAAAGGTAATGTCCTTATCAGGGTATTCCAGCATGGGGACCCCCTACTTTTCCAGCCCGAACGGAGCCCTCGGCTGACGCAGAGGCCCCAGTCTGGTTCTGTCCTTTCCTGACAACACCCCACTCCTGTGTGAGTCCTGATGCACATCCCAGCTGGGCCACTCACCAGCTGTGTGGCCTCGGGCTAAGCACTGCTCCTCTCTGTTCCTCAGCTACTTCATCTGTAAAATGCAGCTCATAATCCTGCCTGCCCAAGCCTGGGGTTGCAGGAGGATTAAACAGTGAACACAACCAGAGCTCTCAGCACAGAGCCTGGCACAGCCAGGGCATGTGAAGGGGGGAGGTGGACCCTCCTCTCCCCTGCTCCCTGCAACATCCCTTTTCCAGGCCCAGCTCAATTCTTCCTCCTCCAAGCAGCCCTCCTTGGTCACCCTGGGCTCCTGTGCTCTTTCCTTCCTCCAAATTCAAAGCGTGTAATATCAATACCATGCAGTTGTTCCTCTCATTTGGCATTTATTTTCTCCTTGCCCGTCTCTCTGGCTGAGGTATAAATCTTGTTCAAGAGACAAGGCCTCTCACTCTCAGACACACAACCAGAATGTGGGTTTATTACATCCTTGACACCACACAGGCTCAATAGCGTTTTATCAGTGTGAGTCTTGGGCCTGTAGAAACTGAGGTTCCCCGATCTGAGATATCCAACTTTGGTAGGCTTTCAGGGATCTGTGCGGCCTGCAGTCTGCTTTGTTGTTTTTTGCTCAGACATGGCTCACCTGTCAATGAAGTTCTCTTAGCTCAGTGATTCCTTTAGCTCAGAAAGAACAGAGTCCCTCAAACCTAGCTCTGTGGTTCACAGGTACATATCATTGGCACAGAAATGGGTGATCATCTGTTACCTGGTAGCTTCTGGGCCCATCACCTGAGACCCACCATCAAGGTGGGAGAGACTTCTGCACTGGATGGGGTCCCTGTTTCCAAGGTCACTAACATCTTGGGCCTGATACACCTAGTGTTTGACAGGAGTCCTGGGGGGCGCACTTACATCCAGGAAGTTCCTCAGGGGCTCCAAAGGCACTTCTGAGTCTGGGAGATGGAATTCCATCCTATTGGGATACTTCTCCAAGTACTCTTGAGGAAAGGACCTACAAAACTCTCAGAATTCATAGATTTCTATTATAAGCTCCTTTGGGTATGACTGGAAAAAAAAAACAAACCCACATAGTCTAAAAGAGAGTGGGAGACACTATCATTATGTTGGAAATAAAAAGCAGTGCTAATAATTTGATTAAAAATAAGGGCAGGGGCATTTTGCTTGTAGTGGTCAGTTTCATATCTTGACTCGGCCTGGTTATGGTGCCCAGTCATTTGGTCAAGCACTGGCCTGCTTGTTAATAAGGATATTTGGTAGATGGGAACTACATCTACAATCAGTTGATTGCATCTACAACCAACAAAGGAGACTGCCCTCAGCAATGTGGGTAATCTCCTCACCCAATCAATTTTATATAAAATGAGGGTTTCAGAGGTCAGAAGAAGAATTTCTGACTCAAACTTCAACATTGTCTCTTGCTGGAATTTCTAGCCATCCAGTTTCTCTGGGGGCATTTGCCTTATGTATTTCCAAATGACCTTAAAGGAGGTTTTAAATGTGGCCTGACCTACAAAGTTCAGAATGCCAGCCCGTGTGATGACGTGAAGCAACCTCTTACACTAAATCTCTTAAATGTATACATATCATGTTGGTTCCATTTCCCTGGGAAACTCTGATTAATACAACGCTTTACATTCATGAGCACACTCGGTCTTCCCAGAGGCCCTGTGAAAGGTGTGTGGCTATCTTCATTTAGAGAGGAGCTCTCCAGGAGAGAGAGCTCAGAGTGCAGAGTGGAGGCGATGGGGGCTGCCCACAGCCGTTAGAGTGGATTGAGGTGGTGGGATGGTGAACAGGGGCACTCGTGTTGCCCGGTGGCTTCCGAGGTCTAAGCTATGGCTGTGGTACAGTTGTTCAATTTTAACATTGGAAGAGTTGGTTTTATTTTTTAATTAGCAAAATTGTGAGCTTATAAAACAATCATGCATAGGATGAAGAATCCCCCATATCACTCCACCACCAACACCTTGCATTGATGTGGAACATTTGTTACAAATTATGAAAAAACATCATCAATATATTACTGCAACTATGGTCCATAGCTTACATTTGGTGTGTTTTTCCATAAATCACCCTGTTATTAGCACCATTATTAGTAGTGTACATTTGTTACAGTTCCTGAGAGCACACTCTCATATTTGCACTGTTAACCACAGTCCATCGCCCACCACCTGGTTCACTGTGCTGTTCAGTCCCATGCCTTGTATCATCCATCCAAAGTGTACACTCGGTGGCTCTCAGTTTCATCACAGAGTTGTGCTGTCATTGCCTCAGTCAATTTTAGAACATTTCCTTACTCCACTAGGAAAAATCCCATACCCCCTATTCTTGGCCCTTAGCATCGATATAGTACCTACTTTGGCATTGATGCAAGAATATTACAATACTGTTGTTAACTATAGTCCATAGGTTACAATAATTGTATTTTCCTATGTATCACCATATTCTTAACACCTTGTAATAGCAACACACATTTGTTCCAGTTCATAGAGGAACATTCTTGTATTTGTACTATTAACCACAACCCTCATCCACCACCGAATTCACTGTTACGGTCCCTAGATTATTCCCTAGCTTTCTTTCAATTGGCATTTATGTTCCTAAATTACCCCTTCCAGCCACAATCACAATTATAAATCAGCATTGTCAGTTATACTCACTATAATGTGTTACCATCAACTCTATTTCCTCATCTTTACAATTAACCTAATTAAAAATTAGACATACATTAAGTATCAGTGCCCCTTCTCAGCACTCATCCTAACTCCTAGTAATCTATACTCCAGAGTTTAACTCCATGTGTTTACTTCTCATATTTAGTTCATTTTAGTGAGACTAAACAATATTCGTCCTATTGTGTCTGGCTTATTTCACTCAATGTAATATCCTCAAGGTACATCTATGTTGTCATATGTGTCCCAATTTCATTTCTTCTTACAGTGGCATAGTATTCCATCATATGTATAGACCACATTTTGTTTATCCATTCATCAGTTAGTGGACACTTGGGTTGTTTCTATCTTTTGGCAATTGTGAATAATGCCACTATGAACATCAGTGTGCAAATGTTAGTCCACATCCTTGTTTTCAGATATTGTGACTATAGTCCTAGTAGAGGGATTGCTGGATCATATGACAGTTCTATATTAACTTCCTGAGGAACTACCAAACTGTCTTCCAGAGAGGTTGCACCATTCTGCAATCCCACCAACAGTGAAGGACTATTTCTCCACATCCTCTCCAGCACTTGCAGTTTTCTGTTTTTTGTTTTTTTTAAATAATGGCCTTTCTATAAAGTGTGAAATGATATCTCACTGTAGTTTTGATTTGCATTTCACTAATAGCTAGTGATACTGAACATTTTTTCATGTGCTTTTGGGCCATTTGTTTCCTCTTTGGAGAAATGTCTAAGTCTTTTGCCCATTTTTAAGTGGATTGCTTACCTTTTTATAGTTGAGCTGTATGGTCGCTTTATATAATATGGAAATCAAACCCTTATCAGATATGTGATTTCCAAATATTTTCTCCCATTGAGTAGGCTGCCTTTTCACTTTCTTGAAAAAAGCCTTTGAAGCACAAAAGTGTTTAATTTTGAGAAGGCCCCGTTAATCCAATTTTCTTTAGTTGCTCATGCTTTGGGTGTTAGTTTTAAAAAAACCACTAGATCTTGAAGATGTTTCCCTACATTTTCTTCAAGGAGTTTTATGGTTGTAGCTTTTATATTTAGGTCATTGATCCATTTTGAGTTAATTTTTGTATAAGATGCGAGATAGAGGTCCTCTTTCTTTCTTTTATATATGGATATCCAGTTCTCCTGGGACCATTTGTTGAATAGACCCAGCTGGGTAGGCTTGACAACCTTGTCAGAAGTCCTTGACCATAGTGTGGGTCTATTTCTGAACTTGCAGTTCTGTTCCATTGGTCTTTGTGTCTATCTTTATCCCAATACTATGATGCTTTTACCATTGTAGCTGAGTAATATGATTTAAAGTCAGGAAGTGAGAGTCCTCCAATGTCATTCTTCTTTCTTAAGTTGTTTCTGGCTGTTAAGGATCCCTTACCCCTCCAAATAAAGTTGATAATTAGCTTTTCCATTTCTTAAAAAAGGCTGTTGGAATTTTTATTGGGATTGCATTGAATCTGTAAATCAATTTGGGTAGAACTTACAACAACATTCAGTTGTTTGGAAGAGTTTTGATGCATGCATTCAAAAGATATTTTATTCATCCAACAAACATTTGCTGAGGACCCACTTTGTGCTAGTGATTGTACCAGATGCTGGGAAGTCATAGTCAGATAAGGCACTGGCAGTCATGGCCTTCATTGAACTTGCAGTCTAGGGCAGGTTCACACACTGATGACTCTGGAGGAATGGAAGGGCTGGGTGGGCATCACAGGCTTGGACAGCAGTGCCCCACCACAAGGGGGCAGCCTTGTGCAGCTCTGGCCAGAGGTTGCCAGGCTTGAAGGCTGGCCAGTGATGCCACGTGGGGCAAGTTTTCAAGAGAAGTCAGAATTCTGCATATTTATGTGAAATCCCCTGATTTTTAGTGTAAGCAACAATTAATTTTTTTTCCACAAAACAAGTATGGGACAAACCTAAAGTGCCCGTGGGCTGTCCCACAGGATTCAGCCTTCCGGCTGCACAGGAGTTTATTTCTGGCCAAGAGGTAGAAGCAGGCAGGATTGATGGGATGCTCGATAGTTGTTGGTGGAAGGAATAAGAGACTGAATGCGTTGGAGTCATTTTCATTTTCCTTCCAGATGTAAAGAGAGACACTAAGGTCAGATAAACCATCAAGCTGAACAATAACTTCCTTTCATGAGCACCTGCTCTTTTCCCCCCAGAAGATCCATGCCTTTAAATATTTTGCCAAACTGAACCTAAGAACAGTATGGTTAATTTTAAGTGACTTATCAATCAAAAAAGATCCTCCAGCCCCCAAGAGCAGGGTTACGTCATTAAACTGGTATTACTCCAGCCAAAGTGCAGAAAATGGAATTTTTTGTGTGTGTGTGTCTCCTTCTGAGACTTCCAAAGCCCTGGGGTAGACCAACAAGGAGGCTTCCGTGGCTCCAGGATGGGTGGTAGATGGGGCAGAGGCTCTGCATCTTAGTCCTTTATTTTGTATAGTGTTAAAAATCCAGTTTGAACTGCATGGTATTGGCACAAGGATAGACATACTGACCAAATTGACCAAATTGAGAGTTCTGATATAGATCCTCGCATATACAGTCAACTGATGTTTGACAAGGCCACCAAGTGACTTAATTGGGACAGAATGGCCTCTTCAACAAACAGTGCTGGGAGAACTGGATATCCATATCCAAAAGAATGAGAGAGAATCACCATCTCATGCCCTATACAAAAATTAACTGAAGATAGATCAAAGATCTAAATATAACAGCCAAGAGCATAAAACTCCTAGAAGATAATGTAGGAAAGCATCCATGAGATCTTGTAGTAGGAAATGGTTTCATAAACTTTACACTAAAAGCACAAGCAACAGAATAATAAACAGATAAATGGGACCTCCTCAAAATTAAACACTTTTGCACTTCAAAGGAGTTTGTCAAGAAAGTGAAAAGGCAGCCTGCTCAAAGAGAGAAAATATTTGATAACCATTTGTCCGATAAGAGCCTAATATCCAGCATATATAAAGAAATCAAGGACTTCCTGGAAGATGGCGGACTAGTAAGACACAGGAATCTCTTCTCCAAAAAAATAGGTAGAGGACAGGCTGAAACAGCCCCGAAAAAGATCTTCTAAGGTTTAAGACAGCAGGTGAAGGCTGCACACCACCCAGAGGAGAGAGGGGCAAACGAGGGAAATCAGTACTATAGAACCTTGAGTTGGAACCAGCAGCGCCTGCTGCTGCCGGCTCCCTCCCCCATACTAAAGACTCTTTAGAATTCCCAGGCCTCTGGGCCTGCAACTACAGACAAATGGGGCTCCAGGGATCTACCACCCCAGGAAACAGGAGAGAGAGGGACACAGCCTAAGGCTTACTAAGGTTCTGACCTGCAAATTTGGGCTGTGGTGTCCCACGGGCCCTTCCAAGCCAGGTGGGACCACACAGTGGTTTGCCCTGGGAGCTGGCAAAGGACTGGAGAAATCTGACCCTCGCAATCTCCCTCTCTTCTAGCCTGGACTGATTGTTGAGGACTCCACAGGAGAGGGGAGAGAAAGTCTGGGGCCGACTCGGCTTTTGACTAGCAGGTTTGGTCTGCCCTGTCCCAAGAGCCCTTCCAGGCAGGTGGGGCTGCACCATTGTTTGCCTTGGAGCCTACAAGGGGCTAAACACATACAAACCCTTCAATCTCCTCCTCTACTAACAGGGACTGATTGCTGAGGACTCAGAGGGGAGTGGAAATATTTCCTAGCTGGGAAAAGGGTGGGGGCTGCCAGAGAAGTCTGGAGAACTATCTCAGAAAGTTTGAATTACAAGGCTCTTAGCCCCCCAGACAGGAAGCTCTATCACATTGCTCTGGTCTGTGTCACAACAAATACGCTCCGACCAGGCATTAAATTGAGAGCTGCTAAAGATCGCCATCTCCTGGCAGACCAAGGAAGTGCATATAAGAAAATAAAAAATAAGCAGAAGAGGCTTTTTCTGGCCTCTATAACCTCCCTGCCCAAGGCCCTAGGAAGTGACTGTACAACGAATTACTGGGTCCAGTGCCAGTTTTGAGCAACCATCAGGACAATCCTAACAATCCAGGTCAAGCCAAAAATCAAAGAGCTGTGGTAACTCACAGCCTCCTGACACTAAATCCCTATAAAAGAGAAAGAGATTGAGCATCTGAGTAAAGTACATCCTAACCACATGCCTAAACACCAGCAAAAAATTATGAGCCATACTAAAAAAATAGAAGACATGGCCCAAGAAAAGGAATACATCAAAGTCCCAGAAGAGATGCAGAATTTGAGAGAACTAATCAGTGAGATGAGGACAAATTTCCAAAATCAAATTAATGAGTTGAAAGACAATATAGTTAAAGAGATAAATGACATCAAGAAGACACCGAGCCAAATGCAAAGAAGAATTTGAAATCCTGAACAGAAAAGTAACGGAGTTAAAGGGAATGAAAGACACAATAGGTGAAGTCAAAAACACATTTGAGGCATACAACAGCAGACTCGAAATGATAGGAGAAAAATAAATGATACCAAAGACAGAGCAGCTAAAACTGAAGAGAGAAAAGAACAGAGAGAGAAAAGAATGGAAAAAATTGATCAGGGGCTGAGAGTTGAATGACAACACAAAATGCAACAACATACGTGTCATGGGCATTCCAGAAGGGAAAGAGAAGGGAAAAGGGGCAGAAAGAGTATTTGAAGAAATAATAGCTGAAAATTTCCCAACTCTCATGAAAGAAATGAACTTACATGTCCAAGAAGCACACCATACCCCAATCAGAATAAATCCAAATAGACCTACGCCAAGACACATACTACTCAGAATGTCAAATGTCAAAGATAAAGAGATAATTCTCAGAGCAGCAAGAGAGAAGCAAACGATCACATACAAAGGACGTCCAGTAGGACTTAGTGCAGATTTCTCTTCAGAAACCATGGAGGCGAGAAGACAGTGGTATGAAACAATTAGGAAACTGAAAGAGAAAAACTGCCAGCCAAGAATTCTTTATCCAGCAAAACTGTCCTTCAAATATGAAAGTGAGTATAAAATATTCATAAACAAACAGAAACTAAGAGAGTTTGCAAAAAAGTTTCCACCTTTGCAGGAAATATTAAAGGAAGCCTTAGAACCTGAAAGAAAAAGACTGGAGAGAGGGGCTTGGAGAAGAAAGAAAAGCAGAAAGGATAACCAAAAGAGTAAAAAGACAGACAAAAACATGACATATGAAAACCAAAGAATAAAATGGAGGAAACAAATAGTGCATTTACAGTTATATCATTGAATGTGAATGGATTAAACTCCCCAATCAAAAGATACAGGCTGATAGAATGGATAAAAAACATGAGCCATCCATATGCTGCTTACAAGAAACTCACCTTAGACCCAGGGATACAAAGCGGCTGAAAGTGAAAGGTTGGAAAAAGATACTCCACATGAATAGTAAACAAAAAAGAGCAGGGGTAGCTATACCAATATCAGACAAAACAGACTTTAAATGCAAAAAAAGTGGTAAGAGGTGCGGAAGGCCATTATATATTAATAAAAGGGATGATCCACCAAGAAGATATAAGTCATAAATATCTACGCACCTAACCAGGGTGCCCCAAAATATATGGGACAAACTCTGGCAAAACTGAATGGAGAAATAGACATTTCTACAATAATCGTTGGAGACTTCAACACCCCACTCACATAATTAGATAGAACAACTAGACAGAAGATCAACAAAGAAACAGAGAACTTGAACAATATGATAAACGAATTAGACCTAACAGACATATACAGATCACTGCATCCAAACTCAGCGGGTTATACATTCTTCTTAAGTGCCCATGGATCTTTCTCCGGGATAGACCACATTTAGGTCAAAACACAGCTCTCAAAAAATATAAAAAGATTGAAATTATACAAAGCACCTTCTCAGATCATAATGGAATCAAACTAGAAATTGATAACGGACAGGAAAAAAGTAAATTTTCAAATGTGTGGAGACTGAACAACACACTCCTAAATATTCGGTAGGTCAAAGAAGAAATTGCAAGTGAAATCAGTAAATAAATTGAAAAAAATGAAAATGAGAACACAACGTATCAAAACTTATGGGATACAGTGAAGGCAGTCTTGAGAGGGAAATTTATAGCCCTAAATTAAAAAACAAGAAAGAGCTAAACTCAAAGATTTAACTGAACAACTAGAGAAACTAGAAAAAGAACAGCAAACCAATCCCAAAGCAAGCAGAAGGAAAAAAATAAAAGGATTAGTGCAGAAATAAATGAAAATGAAAACAGAAAAACAATAGAGAAAATCAACAAAACCAAAAGCTGGTTCTTTGAGAAGATCAATAAAATTGACAAACCCCTTGATAGACTAACAAAGAAAAAAAGAGAGAAGATGCAAATAAATACAATCAGAAATGAAAGGGGGAGAATTTACAAATGACCTCACAGAAATAAAAAGAATCATAAGAGAATATTATGAGAAACTATATGCCAATCTAGACAATCTAGATAAAATGAACAAATTTCTAGAAACACATAACCAACCTACACTGACACTACCAAGAAATACAAGAACTTAACAAACCAATCACAATTAAGGAGATTGAATCCATCATCAAAAATCTCCCAGCAAAGACTAGGACCAGATGCCTTCACAGGTGAATTCTACCAAGCATTTTGAAAAGAATTAATATCAATCCTGTTTAAACTCTTACAAAAAATTGAAGAGGAGGGAAAATTACCCAACATCACCGTAATACCAAAGCCAGATAAAGATTCTACAAGAAAAGAAAATTACAGACCAATCTCTCTAATGAACATAGATGCAAAATTTCTCAACAAAATACTTCCAAATTGAATCCAACAGCATATCGAAAGACTTATATAGGGAAGCGGCTGTGGCTCAATCAGTAGGGCTCCCGTTTACCATATGGGAGGCCCTGGGTTCGGTTCCCGGGGCCTCCTGGTGGGGGCAGGCCCACCGGCATGGCGTGGTTAGCTGACCCAGCAAGCACGGGCAGCAAGGGGGGGATAAATGAATAAATAAATAAAATCTTAAAAAAAAAAAAGACTTATGGGAAGCGGCTGTGGCTCAATCAGTGGGGCTCCTGTTTACCATGTGGGGGGCCCCGGGTTCGGTTCCCGGGGCCTCCTGGTGAGGGCAGGCCCGCCCGCATGGCGTGGTTGGCTGACCCAGCGAGCACAAGCAGCAGGGGGGGGATAGATGAATAGATGAATAAAATCTTTAAAAAAAAAAAGACTTATACATCATGACCAAGTGGGATTTATTCCTGGTATGCAAGGCTGGTTCAACATAAGAAAATCAATCAATGTAATACACCACATTAACAAATTGAAGGTAAAAAAATACATGATAAACTCAATAGATGCAGAAAAGGCATTCAACAAAGTCCAGCATCCCTTTTTGTTAAAAACACTTCAAAAGACAGGAATAAAAGGAAAATTCCTCAATATGATAAAAGGCATATATGAAAAACCCACAGCCAACATCATACTCAATGGGAAAAAGTTCAAAGCTTTCCCTCTAAGATTGGGAACAAGACAAGGATGCCCACTGTCACCATTGTTATTCAACTCTGTACTAGAAGTTCTAGCTAGGGCAATTAGACAAGAAAAAAATAATTAAAGGAATCCAAACAGGAAAAGAGGAAGTAAAACTCTCACGGTTTGTGGATAACATGATCCTATACTTAGAAAATCCTGAAGTATCCAAAACAAAGCTAGTTGAGCTAATAAATGAGTTCAGCAAAGTGGCAGGATACAAGATCAACATGCAAAAATCAGTAATGTTTTTGTACACTAGTACTGAACAACCTGAGGAGGAAATCAGGGGGAAAATTCCATTTTCAATAGCAACAAAAAGACTCAAATACCTAGGAGTTCATTTAACCAAAGAAGTACAGGACCTATACACAGAAAACTACAAAACAATGCTAAAAGAAATTTAAAAAGACCTAAACAAATGGAAAGACATTCCGTGTTCATGGATTGGAAGAATAAATATCGTGAAGATGTCAGTCTTACCTAAACTGATTTATAGATTCAATGCAATACCAATCAAAATCCCAACATCTTACTTTACAGAATTAGAGAAGGCAATTACCAAATTCATCCGGAAGGGTAAGAGTACCCGAATAGCCAAAAGCATCCTAAAAAAGAAGAGTGACGTGGGAGGAATTCACTGCCTGACCTTGATACATATTACAAAGCTACAGTGGTCAAAACAGCACAGTACTGGCATAAAGATAGACACATCAATCAGTGGAATAGAATTGAGAACCCAGAAATAAACCCTCACCTATACAGTCAACTGGTTTTTGACAAACTTACCAAGCCCACGCTAACAGGAAAAAAACAGTCCTTTCAACAAATGGTGATGGGAGAACTGGATATCTATAACCAAAAGAATGAAAGAGGACCCCTACCTTACCCCCTATACAAGAATCAACTCAAAACGGATCAAAGACCTAAATATAAAAGCCAGGACAATAAAACTACTGGAAGAAAATGTAGGGAAACATCTTCAAGACCTTGTAGTAGGTGGTGGTTTCTTGGACCTTACACCCAAAGCACATGCAACAAAAGAAAAAATAGATAAATGGGACCTCCTCAAAATTAAACACTTTTGTACCTCACAGGACTTTGTCAAAAGGGTGAAAAGGCAGCCAACTCAATGGGAAAAAATATTTGGAAATCACATATCTGATAAGGGTTTAATATCCAGGATATATAAAGAGATGTTACAACTCAACAATAAAAAGACAAACGACCCATTTAAAAAATGGGCAAAAGACTTGAACAGACATCTCTCCAAAGAAGAAACACAAAGGGCAAAAAAAAAAAAAGACATGAAGAAATGCTCAACATCACTCCTGACTAGGGAAATGCAAATCAAAACTACAATGAGATATCATTTCACACCTATCAGAACGGCCCCTATTAAAAAGACAGAACTACAAGTGTTGGAGAGGATGTGGAGAGATAGGAACACTTCTTCACTGTTGGTGGGAATGCAGGATGGTACAACCACTATGGAGGACTGTTTGGCAGTTCCTAAAGAAGTTGAATATAGACTTGCCACATGACCTTGCAATACCACTACTGGGTATATACCCAGAAGAACTGAGAGCAGTGACACGAACAGACATCTGCACACCGATGTTCAAAGCAAGATTACTCACCATTGCCAAAAGTTGGAAACAACCCAGGTGTCCATCAACAGACAAATGGATAAACAAACTGTGGTCTAGTCACACGATGGAATATTATGCACCTGGAAGAAGAAATGAAGTCATAAAGCATATGACAACATGGAATGAACCTAGAGGACATTATGTTGAGCAAAGCAAGCCAGACACAAAGGGACAAATACTGTATGAATGCGTTACTATGAACCAAATATATTGTGTAACATATTGCTTGATTCAAAAAAAATTTATACGTATCTGTTACATTTAATTGAGAAATGTATATATTTATTCATGTGTTTACTTTTTAGTTTTTAATTGTTTATATTTTCAATTATTAAATGTTCAAAATAAAGTAAAAAAAAGAAAAAAAAAGAAAAAAAGGTAATAAACACCCCCCCCCAAAAAAAAGAAATCATACATCTCTTAAATAAAAAGACAAACAACTCACTTTAAAAATGGGCAGGAGATTTGAATAGACACTTTCCAAAGAAGAAATACAAATGGCTAAAAAGCACATGAAAAGATGCCCAACATCATTAGCTATTAGTGAAATGCAAATCAAAATTACAATGAGATACCATCTTATACATATTAGACTGGCAGCTATTAAAAGAAACAGAACAACAAGTGTTACAGGATGTGGAGGAATAAGAACACTCATCCATTCCTGGTGGGAATATAGAATGGTGCAACCATTGTGGAGGATCGTTTGGCGCTTCCCCAGGAAGCTAACTATAGAACTGCCACATGATCCAGCAATCCCACTGCTGGAAATATACCCAGAAGAATTGAAAGCAGGGACACAAACAGATATATGCACACCAATGTTCATAGTGGCATTATTCATTATTGCCAAAAGTTGGAAGCAACCTAACTGTCCATCAACAGAAGAACGGATAAGCAAATTGTGGTCTATACATACAGTGGAATATTACTCAGTTGTAAGAAGGAGTGAAGTATTGACACACGGAACAACATGGATGACTCTTGAGGACCTTATGTTGAGTGAAGTAAGCCAGTTATTGAAAGACAAATATTACATGACCTCACTTGTATGACCTAAGCATATTGAGCAGACTTATAGAGCTAGAGTCTGGAAGACAGGTAATTAGGAGATAGAAAGGGAGTAGAGTATGGTGAGCCAATGCTCAATATTGGCAAAACCTATAAGGTGGTAGGGGGTGGTTTGGCAGTGGATGGGGGTAATAGTGGTGCAGAGATGTGAGTGGGGTCAAAGACACTGGAATGTAAGGGTGAGTAGGGGGTGGGGGTTGGGTTGGACTATCCATGAAACTGGGGTGAGGGTTGGAGCAAGGAACAGGTGAACTCTGGAGATTTGTAGGTCTGTGGTTAAAACTACAATTGTGGGAATGTTCTCTTGGCAAATACGGCAGGGGAGGATTACTGGTGCAGGGTGTCAGTGTGGGGGAGTATGTGGGATAGGACACCCTGGGGCATGCTTCTATGGAATATGAAAGTGTTCATCTTGTCATAGGGTATTATCTCAGTGGTTTTGTTTTGGCAGAGGTTTTGGCTTGCAGAAGGGTCAACTGTGGCAGGGGAGGATCACTGGTGCAGCATGTCAGTGGTGCAGGGATGTGTGAGGAGGGGTGCACCTGGGGCATGCCTTTATGGAATACAAATGTGTTCAAGTGGTCATGGGGTGTTTCTTGGTGGGTGGAGACCCACACAATAACTGAAAGAATATTTGATTCCCATCCTGGGGAGTCCTGCTACATTCTCTAATAGAGCGGCAAGAATCTCTAGTACATGGGCAGCGCCTAGTGAAGAAAGACAGACCAATACACCAGGCCCTTGATATTGACGCTTGTATTTATGAACCTTGTTCTTGTGAAAATTGAAACTTAGCCTAGTGTTATATATTGCCAAAGAGTTACCTCCTCAAAGCCTCCTTGTTGCTCAAATGTGACCTCTCTCTAAGCCAAACTAAGCATATAAACTTATTACATTCCCCCCAGAGTGGGGCATGACTCCTGGGGATGAACCTCCTTGGCACCAAGGGATTACCAAGCTCCAACTAGCAATACATTTGGAAAAAGACCTTGACCAAAAGGGGGAAATATTAAATACAAATGAGTTTTTATGACTAAGAGATTTCAAAGTGAGTTGGGAAGTCATTTCAGAGGTTATGGTTTATGCACATCTCAGGAGAATCTCACTGACTGCCACAATAAACAGTACTTCAAGCAGGGGTGCTCCTGAGGGCTCTAGAGGCATCTAGACACTATAGGCAGGACAGACAATCCCAGGAATATGGCACCCTCTTAGTAGGCCTTGTCTTGGAATACATGATAACCTATCCCCCCAATGTATCAGAGTTAGACTCATTTATAATTTTCCTGCACATGGCTCTTCTGCCCCTTTTATTTGATCCTATAACTAGCACTATACCCATTAAGTATGTGTCCCAGAGACTTAAATCTTCCAGCTGTTCATATGCCAGTTGAGCCATGAATCTCAACAGAGTTGCAGCCAACACCTACTGTCCAGTTGATCGGACTCATCCAGGACAACTAACAGAAGGATGGTGATGGACAACGCCCATCCCAAAAAACAGTTATCTACAACTGCAGGCAAGACAGTTCCACTCATCTGTCCCATGGGATCTAAGACGCCTCTCAATCAGAAGCAGAGTGGGCATCATCATCCCCAAATCCTCAAGATTGAGGAACGATAAAAAATAAGGGCGGAATGCAACTATGGACTGAAGTGGAATTATTATTATCCTAGTAATGGAAGAACTCATAACATTGATATAAAGGCCGTGGTCACCAGAGGTTCTGAGGGGAGGGGGAGGGAAGATTGAATATAACATAGCCATTTTTGGGACATGGGAATTGATCTGCATGACATTGCAATGATGAATATAGGCCATTATACATTTTATCAAAACCTAGGGGAGCGGATGTGGCTCAAGTGGTTGAGTGCCTGCTTCCCACATGGGAAATGCCGGGTTCAGTTCCTGGTACCTCCTAAAAAAAAAAAGAAAGAAAGAAAGAAAGAAAAAAAAAAAAACTATAAAATTGTGTGGTGAAAAGTGTAAAACATAATTTAAACTATAGACCATGGTTAGTAGCAATGCTTCAATAGGTGTTCATCAGTTGTAACAAATATACTACACTAATGAAAGATGTTGTTAATGGGGAAAAGTATGGGAGGGGAAGTGTATTAGTCAGCAAAAGAGGTGCTGATGCAAAATACCAAAAATCAGTTGGCTTTTATAAAAGGGTATTTATTTGGGGTAGAAGCTTACAGTTACCAGGCCATGAAGCATAAGTTACTTCCCTTACCAAAGTTTGTTGCCATGTGTTGGAGCGAGATGGCTGCCGACATCTGCCAAGAGTTCAGGCTTCCTGGGTTCCTCTCTTCCTGGAGTTTGCTTCTCTCCGGGCTCAGGCTTGCATCTCTCCACAAGGCCAGCTGTAGACTATAAGGTGAAAGGCTCATCTCTTCCCCCAGGGCCTTCTCTCCTTCCTTACAACAAAGCCCCTCTGTGTGCTTACTTCCCCGTGCTCCAGCATCAAAACTCCAAACTTCCTTCACTGCAGTACAGTTTCTCTGTGAGTCCCTGCCCCTTGGTCCTACTGATGTGGCCCAATCTAAGCCTTAATCATTATTTAACCAAGTAAAAGTAAAACCTCTGAATCCAATACACCAGAGGAACAGACCAGTTTACAAACATAATCCAATATTTCTTTTTGGAACTCATCAATAATATCAAACTGCTACAGGAGGGAGTAAGGTATATGGGAATCACCTGTATTTTCAATGTAACATTTATGTAATCAAAAATCTTCTTAAAAAAGAAAATCAGTTTGGGTGATTCAACCCTTATGAAGGGGATTCGACAATATCCATCCAAATTACACAAGCATATGCCCTTTAACTCAGCAGTTCTACTTCTTGGATTCTTCCCTAAAGATATAAAAATTTTATCCAAAATGCAAAAAGAGGTATGTGCAAGCTGTTCATTGCAACATTATTTGTAATAACAGAAGATTAGAAACATCACTACAATGTCCACCAGCAGAGGATTGTTGAATAAGCTCTAAGGAGTCCACACAAGGGAGGGAAATGAAGATGGAAAAAAGTACGTAATGGGTGAGTTCTCCAGAGTATATTGTTTTGCTTAAAAAGAGAGAGAGAGAGAGACAAAGGAAAAAAAGAAGGAAAGAACTGGCAGTGTTTATTATCTTTTTTGTAAGAGGTATACACATGCACATAAATGATTTCAATAAGAAATAGTTGAAGAATTAAAAAAACTAATAAAATTGTTACTTATGGGGGAGAGGCAGGGTTGGAAATGAGACTTCCTTGTTTTACAGTTTGACTATGCAACATTTAAATGTTTTATAGAATTAGCAATAAAAAAAACAAAATTAAATAAAATGTAGGTCTCTCAAAATTGAAAGGAAACGGAAACAAATGAACTTGCTCTTATCAAGTTGGTGACAGAACCATGTAGAGCAAAAAATTACTTCAAATGGCTTTAAAATGCAGAACTTTCACCTAATGTTATAGTGGGATATTTTCTAAGGACACAAGAAAAACAAAAACAACACACTTTGAAACTGCATTCAGTAATCTTATTGCTGGCAATGTTGCCACTGTTATTTTGAAACTCTAGATGTATGTTTTAAGTTAAAGCAAATAAGTAATTATGTTAGTGTTGTTATGAAACAAGACTTTCAGTGTAAGAAAAAGAGATGTACGTCCAAAGTTAAAAAGGTTCAGTAAAAATCTGCAATCTTAACATTGAATTGGAAATATAAGTTTGTATTAAGGAATTATTTTCCTTTCAGAGAATATGTATTTCCTGGCTCTCTCCACTGAAAACCACAGAGGCAATGACAACCTAACAACAGTGAATCCCCTGAGGTGTAGCTTGTGGTCTCTAAGGACCATTTCCCTCTAAGCAGATCCAGGCTGATTCCAGGGCTGGGCCAAGGAATGTACAGGTGACCCTGGGATGCCCTGAAGAGCCAGAAGGTTGGGAGTGGTCAGTGACACTGGGGGCTGCCACAGATCTCAGCAGTCAATACGAAGAGGCTTCTACTGGGCAAAGGGACAACTGGAGCATCACATCAAATTGATTGAAACAAATAGAATATCTAAACTTCCATGATTGCTTCTCAGCCTTTTGGCTAAGATCAAGTGTAAACTTCCATGGGTTCAATACACAAAAAATCAAATTTGTTGCCATTGGAGATTGCTAGGGCCCCAACTCATTATTCTGATAATTGAGAAAGAGAGGGAAAAATCATCAATACTTATCATATTTGTTCTGTATGAACTCTGTTTCAGATGAACACAAAAAGTTGATGAGAGAAAGTTCTTCTTTATTAAAGAATTCCAGCGATTAAATGCAGAAGGAATGGTCAAAATGGTAGAAGCCAGTGCTTTTCAACTCCTAATGAAACAATGGATCCAAGCAAAGGTCATCAGTGGATGCTCAGACCATAAAAGGAAAGAGGAAATGGATGAGGCTGACAGCACCAGGACCCACTGATCACTCTTAGCATTTAAAGGTGGGGCAACCAGAAATTGCATGCCTCTTGAAGTGATGAATAAGAAATATATGGCACTACCTAAGAAATATTCCAATACAAGATTTGAACTCAGGTCTAGATCTAGCTACCAGTGTTCAGGAAACATGCAGAAAAGGAAGCAGTAACCTGAATCCAATATGTGGGACATCCTAAAGGACAAAAGACCCCCCCCCCCACACATACACACAGACTTCTTAACAAATAAATGGTGTAAAAGGCAACTATTACCTATTAAAAGTCTTAAAAGACAACAATCAAATGCAACACATCTGGACATTCTATATCTTAATTCCTGATTTGAATGAATAAACTGTTCAAAGACATTTGTAAAAAATTGGCAAAAGACTTGAATAGACATTTCTCCCAAAAAGATATACAAATGGTCAATAAATACATGAAAAGATGCTTAGCATCATTAGCCATTAGGGAACTGCAAATCAGAACCACAATGATATACCATCTCATACCCATTTAGAACGGCTACTATTCAAAAAATTCAAAATAAAAAGTATTGGAAAGGATATGGAAAGAGAGAGACACTCATTCATGGCTGGTGAGAATGTAAAATGGTGCTGCTACTGTGGAAGACAGTTTGACATTTCCTCAAAAAGCTCAGTATAGAATTATCATATGGAGTGGCAATCCCAGTTTTAAGGTATGTACCCAAAAGAAGTGGAAGCAGGGACTCAAATATATATGCACGTCGATTTTGATAGCAGCATAATTCACATTTGCCAAAAGATGGAAGTAACCTAAGTGTCCATCAACAAATGAATGGAGAGACAAAAATGTGGTATTTACATACAACGGAGTATGACTCTGCAGAGAAAAGAATGAATGATATATAGGGCAACATAGATGAGCCTTGAAGACATTATGTTGAGTGAAATAAGCCAGACACAAAGGACAGATATTGTGTGATCTCACTGATATGAAATAATCAGAACATGCAAGTTCTTGGTATCAGAAACTATAATACAGGTTACCAGGGGCCGGCATGGGGGTAGGAAATGGGGAATTCATGCTTAATTGGTAGAGAGTTTCAGGTCGGGGTCATGGAAAAGCTTTGGTAATGGATGATGGTGCTGGGAGCACAACACTTTGAATGTAATTAACACCACTGAAATATGTATTATATTTGAATGTGTTAAAGGGGAAAATTTTAGATTGTGTATGTGCTACTAGAATAAAATTAAAAAAAAAAAAAAAAAAACCATAGGACTGGGGGTCGGATGTAGCTCAACTGGTTGGGCATCCGTCTCCCATATGGAGGGACCCGGGTTCGATCCCCGGGACCTCCCGGAAAAAAAACAAAACAAAACAAAAAAAAAACCATAGGACTGTATAACACAGTCAACTCTAACGTAAACTATGGACTGAAAACAAAGCCATTTTGCAGTGAACTGGAGAAATTTGAAGACAGAATGAATATTAGAGGATATTAAAGTTATTGTTAATTTTGTTTGAGATAAAATAGCATAGCTGTTAGAGACATATTTTTTTGAAATCCTAATCTCTCAAAGGTACCATAAAACATTCACGGTGAAATGGTAAGATGGCGTTTAGAAACAACGGCCAAAAAAATTTTTTTTTTAAACGGGAAGATAAAGAGGGCCTTAATGGTGTAATTCATGATGCCAGGTGATGGAATAAGGAGTTTGTATTCTTTTATGTATGTTTGAAAAAAATTTTTTGTAGTAAGTTTTAAAAAATTCCATTTTGAAATTTCTATCTGTTGTGAAATCCCAAAGGGACCCAAGAATGGTAAAGCTGCCCCTGAGCCTCCCTGGCTTGTCCCCTGCCAACGCTTCCCTTCCTACCCTCCCCATCCCAACCCACCCACCCACTCACCCCTGTGCCCACTGCTGCTCCACCTTCCAGGTTGAGGTGCCATGTCAGGGCCTGGAGGCAAAAGGGATGAGAAAATTTTTAGGAAAAAACAAATTGTGCACCTGCCCCCCCTCCCTCCCCTTCCCTTAGTGCCATCTGCAGGGCAAGGTATAGGGACCTGGGCTGGAAGAAAGCCAGGAGTGAGGCAGTGGGGCTATCTGGAAGGGAATGCAGGAGGAATTCACAGAGAAGTAACAGGGAGGAAGGCAACCTGGGCAGGCCCTGGGAGTGACTGGATGGGAAAGAACAGGAGGGTCCACAGAGTGGAAGGAGGTGTCGGCTGTGATCACAGGAGCTCTCCTTTGGACCAGCGCTTGACTTAAACAGAGACTATTTAAGTGCTGACTGAGCCGAGGAGTGTCCCAGCACCTCCCCAGCCCTCCTGCAACCCACCCCCCTTAGGTTTCAGCGGTCCCAATGGTTCTAATGGTTTGGGTGAACTGATGCTGGACACTGCATCCTTCCTGCTGGAAATCCTGCTCTGGGCTTGGGCTGAAAGAGCAGTCCTTGCCACTGCGAAGCTGCAGAAAAGGGGAACAGCCATGTCCTGTGCCCCTTTGATGACTGCCTGGCTGGTGGCCCCATTTCAAGATCCACGGCAAAGGAGCACGTCCTCTAAAGTATTACCAGTTTCAAAATATTGTCTAATTGATCTAAGTCTTCCCTGCATGGTGTGTACCTAGAGTCCTTTGGCTGTTATTCATTCCTTCATGAAAGGTGATTCATTCACCTAAGTCAGGGATCTGTTCAATCCACAGCCTTCCCAGTTGGTAACTTCTGCTTTATCTCATCCCACAGATTCAGAGCAGCAGACTGTTCTACTGGGCAGGGACAAAAAGGTCCTCTAGCTTCTGGAAGGCAGGTACATGGCACCTGATCTGCCACTCCAAATTTTAAGTTCAAAGCAGACATCACCAGTCAATCACAGCATCTAGACTGTGTGATGGGACCTCCTAATCCTGACCAATAGAGGCACCCTCGGCCATTTGGTCCACTAATCAGTCTGGACTGATTGCTGTTCCTGAACAAGTTCAACCTTCTCATCCTAGAGATGAAGAACCTGAGGGCTGGGGTGTGTAACTTACCAAAAGGCCTCAAGGTAAGTTAGTGACCTGCTGGAACCCAGGACTTCTGAGTCTCAGGCAACGCTCTTTCCACTGGGGCAGAGGCTCCAATAGCTCTGAAAAGAGAAAGATCAGAGAATGCTCTATTGCGTCTCTTGCTACCAATTTCTGAAGGCAACTCTCAGAGGTCTTTAGGTGCCAGAGCCGAAGTTCTTTCCCATTCTTCCTCATGCCATCTTGTAGCAGCAGGGGAGCAATAATGAGAGCTGGCTATGCCAGCTGCCAGGCATGAAAGGGGGGCAGGCCCAGCTGGAGTGGCACCAGAGGCAGTGGTACCAGTTAGCACCTGCCTGGTGCCAACTTGGCAGCCCCACAGCTTCCCCTCCTCATTCATACAACACCAACCCTCACGAGTTGATGTGGCAATGTTATTTAGAGTCATGAGAGTTTTCTGGCCAACCTTTGGCAATTGAAACCCAATGTCTTATTTGTTCTTCAGGGAAAATACTTAGTTGAATCAGGAGGCTCAGATGAGTCTGGATTCAAGGGACTTGGTGCCTCTTTGATGCTCAAGAAAAGACCTTGGGGGAGCAGATGTAGCTCAAGTGGTTGAATGCCTGTTTCCCATGTACAAAGTCCTGGGTTCAATCCCTGGTACCTCAAGGAAGGGAGGGAGGGAGGGATGGAGGGAGGGAGAAAAGACCTTGGAACTTTACAAGGGTCTGACTGGGGAAGAAACTGCCTCTGCTATTTAGATATGGATGGAAAAAAGAGCAGACCAAGGCAGAGCCCCCAGGAAAGGCTGGATGTTACCTGGGCCCCAACAGATTACAAGTTCAGTTCCGACCCCAGGCCTCATGGGCAGGTGCTGGAGCTGATGTTGGTGGCTCCCTTGCAAGAAGGGAAGGAGGAATCCGACTCTGCCAAGGGAGTGGCCACCTCGGGGAACCCCAGACATGCTGGCAAATATTAGACAAGAATGCTTACTGTCCTTCTGGCCTGCTGGTGTGCCAGAGGCTCCACCCAGGAGGCCAGCAAACTGAAAGGGTCAGAGTCGGTGGTGACAGCAGCAGCACCCACTGGGCCCCAGGAGCTTCTGGTGATAAGCAGCTGATCTACGTGGCCCTGGGCCCAGAGCAAAGGCTCTGGGTGGTAACGACACCCCAGATCTTCCTGCCTCGGGGTACACACAGGCCCCGGGGTAGCCCCTCTAAGGAGGGGTGGGGTGGCTTTTGGCTGGTACCTTACAACTTGCTTGAGTCTTGATGTGGTCAAAGCGGTGACCTGTGGCTTAGATGGCCCCTTGCGAATGATGGTGTCCCAGTGTGGAAGGAAAACCGGAGGTGGGAAAGCAGGCCATTTAATGAGCTTGGTTACCTTGGGCCTTGGCCCTTTCTGCTCCCCTGCCTGGGATGTTCTTCTCCCAGCTCTTGGCATGGCTGGCTCCTTCTCCCCTCAACCATCCCTGACTGCGCTGGTCTCCACAAGGAGCCCGACACATTGGAAGAGCCCTGTAGACATCTGTGGAGTGCATTTTCCCATGTGCTTTTCAGGAGAGCCCTATGAGGCTGACATAGCCCCAATTTACAGATGAGAAAACTGAGGCTCAGAGGAGTTAAGTAACTCCCTCAAGGACGCATGGTCAGTAAGTGGTAAGGCCAAAATGAGAATCCAGGTCTGTCTCACTACAATTCCATGTTCTTGATATCTCTGCTGCTCATTAGGAGAGCAGGAAAGGACACGGAGGTGAGAAAGGAGGAGAGGGCTGGGAAGTGGTGGGCAGAACTGAGAAGGGGATCTGATCTATTAGAAACTTATTCATCCTTTTAAGTAATTCTTCTTGAAGATGTTCTAAGCCAAATCCGTAAAATGCTCACTGTGCTGAGAGGAGCCTGGTGGGCTGAGCTGTGGCAGACATGGACAGATTGTGCCCCCAACTCAGGCACAGGCCAAGGATTCAGGGGGACTGAAGTCCAGTCCACAGCCCATTGCCAAGCCAGGCCTCTAGGAAGCAGCATCCACCTGGGGCCTGGGTGGAGGGGTGGGAGACAGCATTTTCTGAATCCCCCAAAGGCTCAGAAAGGGCTGGCAGTGGCCCTGTGGTCCAGGAAACAGGGCTGTAATAGGCCTTCCCCAGGCATCATGGGAAGGGGCTGCCTGATGCTGCCTTGGGTGGAAGGGGAGGAAGTTTTCATAGTGGAGGTGGCAGCTGAGCTGAGACTCGATGGATGAAAAGACTCTGCAGTAGGCAAGGGGAGGAGGGAACTTCAGTTTACAAAGGGCAGCACTGACAGCATACTAGATCCAAGATATTTTAAATTTCCAGACAAGGTTAAATTGCAGGAATCATAGCCCTAAGTGGCAAACTATTAGTCAGGATGGGCAGTGTGTGCTGCAGTAACAAGTAATACCTAATTTGAAAACAACAAGGTTTCTCTCATGCTCTCCTTATTTGTCCATCACAGGGCATCTGGAGCTCTGATTTAGGACATCTTTACTCAGGGATGCAGGCTGATGGAGTCTTTACCATCTGAGATGTCACTGGTTGCCGTGGCAGGGGGATGGACACGTGCCAAATCATGAACGGGCTATCAGAGTGTCTGCAGGAAGTGACACGAGTCTCTTCTACTCACATTTTAGTGGCCCAAACAAGTCACATGGTCACACTGAATTTCAAGAGAGTATGGAAGGGTAACCCAACATGAGCTTGGAATGAGGACTGGAAAAATCTGGAGAACAACATTAATGATGCACAAGATAATGTGGGAAGAGCAAGGGCCAGTCCACATATTCAGGAGCTTGGAATTTATCCAGTGGGCAAAGGGGAGCTTGGAGTAGGTGAGTGGGATATTAGACTGTGGAGAATGGAGGAGAAAAACATAGTGAGGCTAAAACACGAGGCCTCAAGAGCTGATGAGGGAAGCACATAAAACATAACCAAGAGAAGGAAGCAGTAGTGGTTTAGACTGCAGAATCAAGACTTGGTGGGGCATAAAGGTCAACCTCAAATATCTAAAAGTTTTTCACAAAGACAAGAGGATAGACTTATTCTAAGGTGACTCTTCCAAGTAGAACTAAGGGTAGAAATTACAGGAAAGCAGCATTAAGTTCCTTTGATAACAGCTTCTGCATTATTTGCACTCTTTGTCAAGCATCTTGCACAGGTCATAATACTTTGAAATGTTTATTTCCTCCCTGTTTCCAGGGCTATAGGAGACAAGGGGTCTTCTTCGGGGGTGAGGGATGGTAGTTAATAGCTTTGCTGTGTTCTGGGACCATCTCTGAAGAAAACTCCCCCCAGAGCCCTGGTTTACAAAGGGAAGTGAAACAAGAGTTGCTACAGGTGGGGAGATGGGTAGAGAAGTAAGTTAGGATAAGAGGGATGAACTTTCCGCTGGGGGAAAGAGACAGGCAGATTCCACGCATGGCCGATGCACGCTCTCTTCCCATTCAGGCCCCCAGGATGAGGCAGGTGGGTTCCCGGGGCCTGATTGCTGGCGTGTGGCCTTGAGAGTGCTGGAAGGAGCTGGCACCTCTGAGGGTGAAGATTGTACTTGCATTTAAGAAATAAAGGCAATATGAGAGCGAGCCTAGCTCAGAACCCAGTGCTGAAGCCAGCTAGCCTGGCTTCTAAATCCTAGCTTGGCCACTTAGGAGCTGTGTGACCTTGGGGTGAGTTAGTTACTCTCTCTGTGCCTCGCTTTCCTCATCTTTAAATGGAAATAATAATAGTACCTAATGAGTTAATATTGTAAAGTCCTTAGACTCATTATATAAATCATGTATCATGGACTCAAATTCACACCTGTTATACCCACCATATGGGAGGAGCTTGCCTGGGACTTAGGGGTTAAATAATTCCTGGTGCTGCTGCTGAATGTAACCTCTTTAGGGCACTCTGGTTCAGTCCTTGGCTTCACAGGTGGAGAATCAGGCCCAGAGAGGGAAAGGGACTTGGCCAAGGTCATGCTGAGTCAAGATGATTTATTGGAACTCAAGGGTCAGAGATCCCAAGTTCAGGTCCTGGGTCAGCTCTCACTAGCCGTGTGATCTCAGCAAGCAAGGGGCTGTGCAGCTATGGAATGCACTTTGCCTTGTGTGCAAGTGCGCATGCAGCCCCAGCAGCAACACGCAGAGGCCGTCTGCCCTCCAGCAGGTCAGGGTCAGAGGCCTGCTTGGGGCAGTGCCACCCAGGAATAGGTTGGCTCAGCTCACGGCGACCTCTCGTTCTGACAGTCAGCAGCCACCAGGTCAGGCCAGGTTGGGGAGATTTCTTTGACTTCTCGGAGCCTTATCATAGCCCAAGTCGTTTTCCAACCACTTGAGAACACATGTTCCCAGTGAGAATCAAAGCGTGACCCGAAAGGTGGCATTCTGGGGGCCAACGTGGGAAGGACTGAGCCCCGTAGGTCTCGGATGAGCTTTTTATTAACCATCACACCACTTTCTGACCCTCAATCTAAAGCAACTGTGGGGGGGGGGTGCTGGGTGGTGGGGCCTGGGGAGGGGGAAGTGAATGCTGTGGGCAGCCCTGGGTTGACATACATTCCTGCTCTAGCTGGACATCTTTCTCTGCATCACCAGGAAGGTCTTTCCCCCTGCATTTGAGTGTTTTTGCCTCTCCCCCAAGCTGTGGCAGGATTCCTGGCACAGTGCTGGAGAGAGTAGAGGTGGGGGGGGAATCATCTGAGGTTACATCATGGCCCAGCTTTGGTGAGCTTTGGCTTCTAACAGCACCTCCCACTGTCTTCAGCACAGGGTGCCCCATAACTGGTGACAGTGAGGAGTTTATGGGAGTATGGGAGTCAGCTCCCTTGGCTGGGGTTGGGGCAATCTTGAAGCATGATTTATCCTCCGGGATATTTCCGCCACAGGACTTGCACAAACTCACTCCCTTGCATGGCTGCGTCCCCTCCCCTGTCCTGCTTCCCGTGCTCCCTCTTGGGAGCACCTCTGTGATAACTCATTTGCACATGAAACTTTGTCTCAGTGGCTACTTCCGTGGGGAGCCTGACCTAGGACAGTCCCCTTCTTCAGGAAACCCGCCAGGGCCCCGACTGGGGTAGGTTCCCCTTCCCTGGGTTCCTTAGAGCACGCTGAAGCCATCTCTGCCACGTGGCTTTGTGGCTGCTTGACTTTCTGAACCCCTGCCAGACCATATGTCCCCAAGGGCAGGGATCTCCCTTGACTTGCACATAAGTCCAGGTAAGAAGACGTGGTCTGTATCTGCCATAAGTCTAACAAGGTTACAGGTATAACTGCTGTAAGGAAAAAAAAAAAAAAAAAAAAAAATAACAGAGGCTTTAAAAAATACCATTTCATTTTGCTTTCATGTAACAGTCCCAGTATGTCATGTAGGGCTCATGTGATCCCCCATCCCTCACCCCCTCTGCCGTGATAAGGTCCCTCCTAACATGTGGTATTCTTGTTGTTACAGCTTGGTCTGTTATGGCTGCTCCCGCTCCTGTCATTACATCTGTATTCCAGCTAGCAGGAAAACAAGAAGAGGAAACAGGATATGCCCTTTTCTTTAAAGGGTATAACCCAGAAGTTGCAAATATTACTTCTACTCATATCTCTTGGGTTGTAAGGAAGTCTCATGGGCACTTGTAGGTGAAAGGGATGTTGGAAAAGGCAGTCTTTAGCTGGCTGGTCATAGACTGCAGTAAAAGTTGGGATTTGATTACTAAAGGAAGAAAGAGACAGTCAGCAGCCTCTGCTACACCCTCCTGTTTCAGTGACAATAAGTGGGGTTACACCGTGAAACCATACGGCCCCCAAATCTCAGTGGGACAGCACAACTCAGGTTTATGGCTCAGTCCACCCTGGGTTGGCAGGGAGCTCTGTTCTTCCAGTCATCCAGACACAGCATGATGGAGGCTCTGTCTGGGTTGCGGAAAGGGGGCAAGTGGCCAGGTGGGCTCTAGTTCTTAAAGGCTTTCGTGTGCACGTAGCACCTATCATGTCCACTCACGTTCCACTGGCCAGGGTCAATTCCATGGCCAGGCCAGACCTTGGGGCACAGGGGAAGGGAAGTGTGAACCTGCCACAGAATATTCATGAAGAGCCATATTGACCTCTGCCCTTCATCACCACACTTATTCTTTACACACCTTCGGTTCTCCTCACCCTCCCCTTCAGTCACCTTCAGCCAGCATGTACAGATTTTGGATGAGATTATATGGTAGGACATACACTAGGCTGCTACTAAGTGTTGTGGAGGTGGGGTGGTGCTGATGTGGAGGAGGAGAGGGGCAGGAAGGACCAAGTAAAAAAAAAAGAAAAGAAAAGAAAACAAAAATTATACACAGTTTGCATGTATGCAAAATTATGGATATGTGTGGTTATGCATCACAATTTGATGAAATAATAAAAGGAAATCTGTAAATTATAAGTTTATTTATAAACAAAATAATAATGATGGTAATTATAAAATGGTACCATATTAAAGATAGAGTAGCATCAGGTTTAAGTTTGGGTGTACATTATAGAAAACCTAAAATAACCAAAGTTTCAACAAGATAAATCTTCATGTTTTTTTCCTACCACTTAAATTTGCCAGATAGGCTTCTAGAACTTGAACAACTTCCATTTCCAAAGTCACCTCATGATCCAATACAACTGCAGGAGTTCCAGCTATCACATCTGCAATCTAGGCAACAGTTAAGAAGGTGGAGAAAGGCAAAAAGGCTCAATTCTCCACTGAGCTCCTTCTAAGCAGCCTTCCAAGGAGTCCTCCTCAATACTTCTGCTTATACAACAAAGCCACCTAGCTGCAAGGAAGGCAGGGAAATTTTTTAGTTGACTGGACACATTTCTATCCTTAAAGAAAGATGCTTTGTATTTTAGGAAAAATGGAGGCTGGATACTTTTGTGAGCAGCTACTAGTCCCCGCCCCGGTGGAAGACCACCTTTTCTGGGTTGTGCAAGCTGAAGTGCAGTTCACAGTGTGGGAGATAGGAGGAGGGAATGGATGGGAGAAATCAGGCTTCGGGTACAGAAAGAAATGACTTCCAGTTCCGGGGGCTGGGGGTGGGGGGTCGGGGTGGAAGGCAAAGTCGAAGATCTCCTGAAGACGGCAGGAGGGTATACATACCACACGGCAAAACTTCCTTGAAAACTGCTTTTGGAACTCGGTTCCCAAATCTCAGCTTCTCAAATGTCTCTGTTACCTCAAATCTAACACACCTGTCTAGCTCTCCTCACCTCCGTTTGCATTACTTTTCTATCCATTCAACTGAGTTAACAGGATCAGGTGCTGAGCAGCAAAACAAGCAAAACAAAACACACACGTTTTAGAAGGGGGTAGAGGGGAAACACAATGAATGTGTCTGCTTGAATATTTTTGTTCTGGCTAAGGTCACTTGAAGGCCTGCGGTATCTTGGGAGAGGGCCATCTTCTTGTCCCCCCAAAGCCCTCGCAAGCATGGGACTTACCTGAGCCTTGAGCTGGTGTCTGTTCATCTTTGTACCTACAGCATTTAGCAGGGTAGGTGTTCAGAGAATGCTGATAGAATGAATGAACAGCCTCTAGCTGGGGCTATTTATACCTCAACATTTTTTTTCCCCATGTCAGGGTCACTCTGGCTATGAACGAAAACAGGTGTAATTGTGACACAGATTCAAGTGAAAGTGACCACACTGCTGGAGGAGATGCAGCGAGAGTCGAGTGAAGCTGAAAAGAACTGCAAGTGGAAAAGAGAAGGAAACAAAGTAAGGGAGCCCCATTCCAATGCTCCAGAAGACCCGACTTTTCTGCATCTTTCTCTCCCCCCCTCCTATGCCCCTAATTTTCTATCTGAGGTTATTCAGACCCAGCCTCCTCAAGAGATGCCTCGGCAATGCCCCAGGACATGCAGAGAGCGTGGGGCAGTTTGCCACTTCCCCTCCACCCCCTTAGTGGAGTCACTGTCATTGTTTTAGCTTTTCGTTTTCTAGCCTCTGGGTAAAATGATGTCTAAAATAGAGTCTCTGCTTGTCCTTAGGGAAGTTACTATCTAAGGGGAGTGAATGGGCATTTACAGAAAAAGGTAGTAAATGTGAAGGGAGAAGCCCTTGGCTTTCCGATGATCGATGATCGATGATCGATGATCGATGATCGATGATCGTGTGCAAGTCTGGTGGTGGGCAGCTAGAAGTGTCATAGCACTCCATGGGTCAGGAACTACTGGGGATTGAATCGTGTCCTCCATAAAGACAAGTTCAAGTCCTAGTTCCCAGTCCCATGTAGGGCGAACCCACTTGTAATGAGGACCTTTGAAAATATTTTGACCTCCATTAGGTGATGGACTCATTTGTGAATAGGATCTTTGAAGGTCCTCTTTAGATGAGGCCAGATTTAATCAGGGTAGGCCTTAATCCATATGACTGTGGTCTTTACAAGACCCCAGAGGAAATTTGGACACTGTCAGTAGAAGCCAGAAGTCAGAGAAAGCCCTTGGAGGAGCCCAAGGAGACCAACTGCCATCCAGTGAAGGCAGAGATGCAAGCCAAGGAACCCCAAGGATCACGGTGAGCCAGCACCAGAATCCTTCAGACTCAGGGAGAAAGCATGGCCTGTTGAGCACTTGATTTGGGATGTCTAGCCTCCAAAACCGTGACGCAATAAATTACTGTTGTTCAAGCCAGCCCATTGTGTGGTATTTGTCATAGCAGCCCTGGCAAACTAAGGCAGGGAAGCAGGCTGCTTCTATTTTGTCATGGTGCTATATGTGGTTGCCCCACAGTTCAAGATCACTACTCTAGTTCCAGCCATCACATCCACATCCTACCCAGCAGGAGTGAAGAAAAGGAGGGAGAAGGGCACACCTTCTCCCTTTAACCACAGATCTCAGAAGTTGCACGCCCCCTCCCACGTATACCTCATTACTGACATTCAATCACAGGGCCACATCTACTTTCAAGGGCAGCTGGCACACCTAGCCTATATTCTAGAAGGTCCTGTGCCTGGATAACCCAGCAGTTTCACTACTATAGAAGAAGGGAGAACACATATTGGGGACCCCTGGCAGTTTCTGCCACATCATGCCATGGATGTGGACTTCATTCCAAGGGCAAAGGAAGACATGGAAGGGTTTTAAGCAGGAGAGGCCATAATGACATGCTTATTTTGTAAAGATTAGGAAGGAGGTTGGTATAGTCCAGGCAAGTGCGATGAAGGTGGCCTGATGTGGGGGAGTGTCATTAGGGAGGAGGAGAAGTGAGAGACTGGAAAGATGTTTAGGATGTAGAATGAACAGGACACCACGAATGACTGGACATAGAAGTAAGTATGTGTGGTGTTAAGGATGCACCTGAGCTTCTGGCTTGGGCAACTGGGTTATCACCAAGATAAGGATTCTGAGAAGAGGAGCACATTGTGATGGCAGATGGCGAGTGCTTGAGCTTGAGGTGCCTGTGGGGCATCTCAGCGGAGTATTCCAGTTGGCAATTTATACAAGGGTCTGAAATTAAAGAGGCGAGACCAGGGATGGAAAATGGACTTGGGATCCATGAGCCATCTGTGGTTTGGATAGATCTCCTGATGATACACGTGATCATACATCAGGGTTTTGCTTCAGGACTCCAGAGCTTCAAGGAGGTGCAAGGACCTGACAGACTATGGGTGGGAGACACTCCCTGTTAATGGTTGTGGCTGTGGTTTGCATTCAAGAGACCTTCAAAATGTTAGTTTTGCAGTGTGTATGATGTGCACAAAACTTTGCAACATTCTACCAGTGAAAGGATTGTCGAATATAAACTCAAGCTAGTGCATCAGTAGCATTTTCTAACATTTTTTCCTCTAATATAACAGATACACAGGGTTAAACATCACATAGTACAGAAGAGCTTATGATAAAAACTTAGGGTGATTTGCCCTACTCTCAGGAAGAGTTTCAACTCTTGTTTTCCAGCAGCTCCTAGCAATGGGAGTAATTCTGACATTAGGTTCAAAGTGACATGTTTGCAAAACCAACAACATGGCATCAGTCAAAAGAGTCTTGCGTGTCTCAGAGGGTCAGTCACTGAGCCTACCTTGCTCGCTATCCCCTTCTAAACACTGTGCTCTGAGGGGTGACCACCTGGCCCAAGAGCAGTTAATCTTGGACAAGGAGGAGGAAGCTCAGCCCCATAGGACAAAGATGATTATCTCTGCCAGTCAGATTCATTCCTTCTGGAATTTGAAATAGAAATTCTGAGAGATTTTGCTCAAAGGAGGATATGACACAAAGCGAAATAGAGAAAAATTAAGTCAGGTGAGGCCTACCGTACCGCTGTCCTTAGTGCCAGCATCGCCCTTGGACCTTCCAAATGTGTGACCCAATAGTTTCCTTTCGCAGAAACTGGTTTGAGTTGGGTTTCTGTGGCTAACAAGTCACAGCTGAGACGTTATTGAATTGGGGCCGCACCATCTTCTGGGTCTAAGAAGCTCTCCTCCCGGGGTCCCCAAGGCAATACTGGATACTGCTGAGGGACAAAGCAGGGGTGGAAATCCACCCCCCCACCCCCCCAGACCTGGTTGTGTTCAGCACATAGAAGAGAGCGCTCTGCTCAGGGCCCTGCCTCACCTGTCTTCACTGGGCAAGTGCGAGTGGATAAGGCTGGCTGTAATTTATAAAGCACCACTCTTGGGCAGAATGGATTACAAGTGTAATCTAGGGCCTTGGGAAACAAGTTACGCCTGAAAACGGCTCAGAGTTGTTTAGAGAGCCCACCACTCAGTTCAGGCTGACGGGCACTGCGTTTGCCAGGGGACACTTAGATCTGTGGGTCACTCCAGTCCTGGGGTCAAGCTGTGTCACGGAAATGTTTGGTTGGCGTGGGGATTCCGCAGGCTGAGCTCTGCCCATCTAGGGCCTCCCCTAGGAACTGGGGCTCCTTTTGGGTCTCCCCAAAGCCAAGCTCCCTCCAAACCAGAAAGAAGGCAAAAGGCTTGCGCAGGCGCCCTCTGCCCGAGGGGCTTGGTCTCCGCCTACCAGGGCGGGGTCTCCCCTGGGGCGGGGCCAGGAACTGGCGGGGGGCGGGGCCGTCCAGTGCGCGCGGAGGGGCCTCGTGGGCGTTCCCGAGGGGCGTGGAACCGAGTGGCCGCGAGTGTGCGTGTGCGTGTGCGTGTGCGTGTGTATGTGAGAGAGAGAGAGAGAGAGAGAGAGACTGGGTCGTAGGAACCCAGAGGCTCGCGGGGCGGGGCGCCCACGGTGGGAGTGGGACTAGGGGCGCGAGCCCCCGCTCCCGGACGTTGGAGGGGGCGTCATATCCGGCGGGCGGGGGCGGGCCTCGCGGATCCCGGAAGTGCGGGCATCAGCTGTGGCTCGGCCCGCGGCGGCGGCGGCGGCGGCCCAGGAGGTGAGCGGGTGCTGGGGAGGGTCCTGGCCGGGCTGCAGGGGGGCGGGGCCGAGGCCCAGGCCGAGGGGTGGGGTGGGGTGGTGCTGGCCCTGGCTCCCGGCGCGCCCCTACCTGCCCGCCTCGCCCGGACCGAGGCCGGTGATTGGGCGCGAGGGGCGCGTGACCCACGTTGAGCGCCGGGCGCCCCTGCCCAGCCGGGAGGGGAGGGAGCCCGGCGCCGCCCGCGCCTGCCCGGCGGGTGGTGCCGCCAGCCTCGTCCCCGCCCCCCACCCCTTTGCAGCCGGTCACCCCATATTTGAGCCTCTTGCTAGTCACAATTCTGGGGATGTTGGAGCCAGTTCGCCCATGGTGCAGGTGGGAAAACAGGCCTGAGAGTGGGATCTCTTATGACAGAGGGCCCACGGGAGGCCTGTGGCAGAGCTGGGGTCGGAGGGACTTTGGTCTTTGACTCTGGTCTGTGCCCTTTGCCGAGGGTAGTGAGGGGACGGGACTCTCTCTTGATCCTTATTCTGGACCCAGACTTGCACCGCCCAGCGTCAACCGCCAGTCCTCACCCTCGGCCCCGCTGGGTACAGAGTGCCCTGTGTGTGCCTGGTTCCGCCGCCTTTCCTCCGCACAGCCGGTGAGGTGGTGGTTTTCCAGTTTTTAGCATGGCGGAAGGAGGTGCCTGGGGCTGTGCTGTGAGTAACTGATGGAGTTGACCCCTTCCTGGTTTCAGGTGCCTGAGCCCGGTGCTTTCTCAGTTACACCTTGTCTGGGCTCACTCCCCCTAGGAATATCCACCTTCAGCTCTAGAAACTGTTCACAGACTCACCTCCCTTCCCTTCGCTGTGTCCCAGTTCTCCTGTTTGACCCCCTTCACTGGCTTCGTGCCCCTTCTCCATTAGCCCCCGCTGGTGCACCCACGATGCTACCTCCTGACTCTCAGTTTTGTGACTATCGGACCCGGACAGAAGGACTTGGGAAGGAAAGATTCTTTTCTTTGGCTGTTGTCCAAAGCTGCCACCCTACCCAGGCCTGAACTCCCTGTTTCTGGATGGGAGTGAGGACTGTTGGGTGTTAAAGTGAGAGTCTTTGTTCTTGGTGGTCATGGTGCCCACAGAAGCGTTTTCCCTAGATTGTCTTGGGAACCTGACTCTGTGCTTTTGCAGTTTCCATGAAGTAGCAAATTTTCATTTTAGATTTCTTTATCTGGGTGGCTTCTGGTGGCCATTTTTCAGGTAGCAGTAGCTTTCATTTATTACTTGGCTGCCGTGTGCTGGGCACACAGAATTCTCAGAGCAGGTCAAGGTGAGTGGTGGCCCCATTGTACAGATGAAGTGAGTCTTAGAGACATAAGATAACTTGGCTAGGGTAATAGCCAGTGAGTGGTTGAGTCGAGATTTTTAATTCATCTGTCTCATTTCAAAGCCAAGGTGCTTCCCACTCTATGATATCGCCTCTCAGAGTCCTTAAAGAAGTTTTCTAAATTTGTTGGACCTTAAGAATCATCTGTGTTAATAATACACACCCTGGCCACTGGAGATGGTTCTTCCTTTTTGGAGGGGGACCCAGGGATCTATTTTTTAACAAGTATGTAGGGTGATTTTCACTGTCAAGGAAGTTGGGGAATCACTGTGTTAAGGAGTTCCTAGATTTGCTAGGCCATTGGTAGTTTGGAACTGAGGTTATTTCTAAGGATTCTTGTTTCCTTATTGCTTATTTTTTGAAATTTGTTCATCTGATGTTGCATGGGCATTGGGGCAACTAGCCATATGAATCATCCCTGGACACTGTTGGCCAGTAATAGTAGGGTTTTTCCAGCCTGATGTAATCAGGTCAGTGAAGACCTTGTTTTAATCCGATTGGATGTCTCTGTGGAAATTCTGCTGGCAGTTTCCTTGCAGGATCTGGAGTTTCCAAAAGATTCCAGTTTCTTCCTGGCTGGTTGTACCATGACAGAGAGGCCCCTGTGATGGCAACAGTCTCTGAAGTTCTTTGTGCTTTAAAGGTGTGCTTACTTAGTAGGTCGTCCCCAACTTCATTTCTCTTTTCTTCTGTTTTCACTGGTTTATGTGAAAGTCTGGACAAACACCAACAGGTTTGTTTTGGTTTAGCTGAGGCTGACAAGTGGGGCCCCAGGGGTCTGTCAGGGGCCCAAGGAAAAAGAAGGGAAGAAAGGGAGAGTCTCAAAAGCATGAACTTCCCACATATAACCCAGGCCGAGTAAGCCTAGCGTTGAAGACCTATAAGTACTTTTAGTACCCCAGCCAATTTATCTGGTCCCTCCTCCGTAGGAGTACAAGTAGTAAAAGAGGCAAAATCCTGGGAAGCGGCTGTGGCTCAATCAGTAGGGCTCTCGTTTACCATATGGGAGGCCCCCGGTTCGGTTCCCGGGGCCTCCTGGTGAAGGCAAGCCCACCCGCACGGCGTGGTTAGCTGACCCAGCAAGCACAAGCAGCAAGGGGGGGATAAATGAATAAATAAATAAAATCTTTAAAAAAAAAAAAAAAAAAAAAAGAGGCAAAATCCTTATTGTAGTTCTTTATTCTCCTCTCCGATTTAATTTCTTTTCAGCAGAGAATATACTTTGTGTAACTTGAATTATTTTAAATTTCCTGAGACTTGTGTTATGGCTCAGGGTATGGTGTATCTTGGTTACTGTTCTGTGACTACTTCAGAAGAATGTGTGTACTACTGTTGGGTGGAGTGTGCTATGAAAGTCGATTAAGTCAGCGTGGTTGGTTGTGTCCTTTAACTCCTCTGTGACCTTGCTAATTGCCTATATACTTGTTCTAGCGCTAATTGAGGGAGGGATGTAGAAATTTTTTACTATAATTGTGGACTTGCCCTTTTCTCCTTGTAGTTCTATCAGTTTTCACTTAATGTTGTTTTTTAAATTGTGGTTATATATATATATGTTTATATACTTATAGGCATAAAATTTCCCATTTTAACTGTTTTCAGCTGTACAACCCAGTGGTCTTAATTATTTTTACAATGTTGTGCTACCATAACTACCTTCCATTACTAAAACTTTTAATCACCCAAAATAGGAACTTTTACCCACGAAGCAGTAACTCCCCATCTCCCACCCCCCAGCCACTGGTAACCTCGAATCTACTTTCTGGCTCTTTGAATTTTCTTATTCTAGGTATTTCATATAAGTGAAATTATAAAATATTTGTCCTTTGGTGTTTGACTTTTTCACTGAGCGTAGTATTTTCAGGGTTCATCCGTGTTGTAGCATATATCAAAGCTTCATTCTTTTTTATGCCTGAACTGTATTTCATTGCATTCTGTTTATCCATTCCTGTCGATGGACATTTGAGTTGTTTCCACCTTTTGGCTGTTGTGAGTAATGCTGCTATGAACTTTGCTGTACAGATATCTGTTTAAGTCCCTGCTTTTAATTCTCTGGGGAATATACATAAGAAATTGCTGGTGGTAACTGTATGTTTAACCTTCTGAGGAACTGCCAAACTGTTTTCCACAGCTACTGCACCATTTTGTGTTCATACCAGCAGTGCACAAGAGTTCCCACCTTGTACCAGCCTAGGATGGCCAAAAATCAGGGAGAAAGCAAGTCTATCATCTTGGATTTTGAACAGACTATCCTTGCTTGGTGCCCATATAAATTCCTGAATATTTGGCCCAAGTGAGATCTTACCTTGACCTTAATCCTGATCCTTCCTTAAGGGATGGCGGAATCAGCTTACTCTGTGCAGATAAGAAAGCAAGCAGTAGGGGGTGGAGGACTGATGGCTGCAGATGGAAGTCCTTCTCAAGTCATCTGAACAGTTGAGACAAAGAAGAAAGAAAACTTTGGTGTGAAATAGTTTAGGATTTATATTTTCAAAGCGGAGCCATGGGACAAAGAAGGAAGAGGCTTAACCAAGTGGTGGGCTGTGTTTTGCTGCCAGGAAATTTCAAGAACATGCTACTTATTAAATAACCTCTTTCTTGACCACTGTATTGATTGAAACGGAATGCTATTGATCTGTGTTACATCTAGCCCGTCAGTTGTCAGTTACGTGGCTTTGTTGATTGATGCTGTCCCTGGAGGAGTCTTAAATTCTCTCTGTCCTCAGAGTCCACATGAGAAGTGCTTGAGTTGCTGAGATAAGAATGGGCTGAATGTGTGAGCTCAGCCACTGTGATAAAAGTCATGATAAAAGCCATTTTATGGCGCCCTGCCTGCGGGCTGGGGATAGGCTTTAAGGACCTAATTCCTTTCATCCTTACACAAAATCCCTGTCTTGGAGAGAGGCATGGAGAGATTAAATAACCCGCCCAAACTCCTCAGCCAGTAAGTACCTTCCAGCTTCTGAGCCTTTAATCATTGGGCTTCCCCTGCAGAGTTTCCCACACATCTCAGGAGCCAGGGCAGAGGGAGGCACTGCTCCTGGTATCCCTGGGCCCACCGGCCTCTGGGGGCTGCAGAGCCCTTTGTGCCTGGCCAAGGACTTAGGACTAGTAAAGGGTAGTATTTATGGTACTGGTATTCACCGTGCTGGGTTCTGAACATAAAAGGCCCTATTCTTTCGGCGTCTAGTTGGGAAGAGATCAGTAATAATGGCTACTTACCAAGTTTGTTCCCAGAGCTGGACACTTTGCCTCTTGGACGTGATTTGTCCTCACGGGGGCATGTGTGAGAGGCAGTGGGGTGCCCTGGTGTAGGATGGTGGACCCTGGAGCCAGACTGTCTCTGTTGAAATGTCTTTGTTGAGAGACTGTGAGCAGGCCCAAAACGTCTCCTTGTCTCATTTTTTCATTTGTAAAATGCGGGAAACCAAAGGATATATGTATTCCGTGTGGGCGTGTGATGAGAATCAGTGAGTGACTGCACATACAGCTCCTAAAACAGGGCCCGGAGCGTGGCGAGCACTCTTCAGGCATTAGCTAGGGCTGCTGTCCTCATCCCTGTTTTACAGGTGGGCCAGTGAGGCTCAGAGAGCAAGGTGGCAAGGCCTGGCGTGACCACTGCAGCCTGGCTGTAGAGCTGCCACTCTGCCCTGCTGCTGAGACGTCCTGCTGAAAGGGAGTGGAGGAGGAAGGGGACTTGGGCAGGGGTGGGTGGGGTTGGAGGTGAGGGGCTACAGCAAGTGTGTTCTGGGAAGGTGCCTCAGGGGCTCCCTTGAGGTCAAGGGGGAGACAGCTTGAGGGGTCGGGCTCTCCCCCTACCCTTCTGCCCAGAGCTGGTCCTCTGTGATCTGACCTGTGCACTGGGGTCTGGGGCAAGGTTTTGTTTGGGAAAATAAAAAATTGGCCTACTTAAAGAAGTTGAAAAAGTTTGAAGATGCGGTAGGGGTAGGGTAGGGCGAGCCAGGCAAGGAGGGAAAGCCCAGGGAAGGCAGCCTGCCCAGACCAGCCTTGCTTCAGGGGGATGCCCTGGATGGGGCAGATGAGTGAAAAGCAGCGTTTTAAGGAAAATTAATCCGTGGTGCCTGGCAGGATGGTGGTGAGGGAGGTGGGTGGACCTGTTTGGGGTTTTGGGCAGGGGGTGGTGAGGGTGGATGGATGCATTTAAGACTTTTGAGCAAATACTTTGGCAAAACTGGGTGGAGACACACACATCAGAGATGGCCTGGAGGATGGGAACCAAAGTGAGAGCGGGGGGGGGGGGGGGGGTGACCCCCAGGACAATGGAGGCATGGGCAGGGCAGCGGGTTTGAAGGGTGGAAGAAAGTGAGGCGTGAGGTCCTCCGGAGATGAGGGGTTTGAAGGCAGGTGAGATGAAGGTCATCAGGTTTGGGAGGCACATGTGAAGGGTGGGCTACTTCATCAAAGGAATGCTGGGGGCTTGCAGCCAGGCCCCTGCCCCGTGAATGAATCACTTACCTGACGTCCCCAGAGCCCCCCTCATTTGGCAGGTATGCCACAGGAAATGGGTTCGGCTTATCCATTCTTGAGTCCTCACTTGGGGGCCAGCCTCCAGGAAAAGGGGGCTCAGATGGAGCTTTGCAGTGGACTTCAGCAGCGTTAGGTGTTATGTAAGTATTTATGTGAAGATGATCGCTTCCTTCATAACTCCTTATCCTGAGAGGTTGTGTGCTCCCCACAGATGTCCACACAAGTGTGCCTTCGAGGACCCGATTGCTTTGGAGCTGTTTCAGAAGCACACCCTCTGGGACCTGCTTTTTCTCAGAGTTGATTGTTCTACAACCCCGTCCCTAGCTGGGTGCTTACCAGGCAGCATTTTACAAGAATTAGGTATTGAATTAGGTGTGTGAATGTTGCTTGCTAAGGGCCAGGCCTGCTGTTGGGTGTGTTTCCTAGCAGCTCTAGGGGCTGGCTGTTTCATTCTCATTGAATCCTTGTTACAGCCCCTTGGTGGTGATGGTATTAGCTCCATTTCACAACGGAAACACAGAATGATGATAAAAGTCGCCCAGTTGGCTAGCACATGGTCATGTAGTTAGTCAAAAGGTCAAGCTGGGACTTAAGCCTTGTGGTATTTGGCTCCAAAGCCTGAAATTCTTTCCACTACCTTTCCTGCTGTCTTAACTATTTAGCATGGAGGGAGGCGGTGCGCGGGGAATCTTCAGCTCCGAACCCAGCAATTCCTTAGCAAGAAGGAAAACTAAAGAATAAAGAAGTCTCACTTCTGTGGTTCACACTCCAAGTTGTGCAGAAGGTGACTTCAGTGGTGCTTTTAGGCCAGGCAAGAAGAATGTGATGATTTATTTTTATTACCTTCTGTGGGATGTCTGTTCTTGGGTGCACAGCTGGAGGCATTCTGGGAACAGAAAACTAGATCAGGTCTACAAGTATTTCCTCATTAAGCAGCAGGATTAGGGTGGTTTCTAAGGCAACAGCAGGTGTTCTTGACATAGAGGGTGGGATGGGGTGAGTTCACACAGATTGAACTTTACTCGTTGCTATGGTAACAACTTCTTACGCTACTCTAGGTGGATATGGGAAATTTATAAGAAACGGATTTTAGAGCTCTCTTTGAAGTGTGACTTAAGGCTTGAAGCGGTTGGCAAGTAAGTGCTGCTGGTGGTGGTGAGAAGGGGAAGTGGTTGGAGCCGGTGCTTAGAATGGGCTTCCAGAAGGAGTGGGGAACAGGTTGAAGCTGGAGCCCACCTGCTCAAGCTCACAGTTCCATGTTATGGTTCCATAAGAGCACTGATTTTGCTTGACTCAATGTTGACCCCTAGGGGTTTCAGGCGTCACCCCCTAATCATCAGATTACCCCCAAGAGGCAAAATAATTTAATACTTGTTCAGGGCTCTGGCATTTGCAAAGCGCTTTCAGGATGTTAGCGTCCTGGGGAAGAGGGGGCAGCGAGTAGGAACTGTTCAGACAGGCAGGTGGTGAGAGGTGTCATGAGGATCTGGGGGGACCTACCTGTCTTATTCTGATCTCATTATCTCATTGCCCTTGCTATTGAGAAAATTTGCTTTCCATCTTTCCTTTCTGTGTCTTTCCTTGCAGAGGATTTCTGGTGTCAGGGTAAGTGTGTTTTTGAGCTGAACACTTATGGCAAAGAGTTCCTTATTGAGCAAGAACCATCAATACGTGGCTGATGATGATGATGAAGAGATCTGGAAGGCTGCCCTGACTTTGAGCTCTTCCCAGCCTCCCCTGCTGGGGAGTGGCGAGAGATGTCACTGCCTTTGGCCTAAATCCACCCTGGGCCGATAATCGGCCTGGCTATCTTCCCCCAGATCGTGTTCAAGGCATGTGGGACCGATTGATTGAAGATATAAAGGAAAGGAAAGAAGTTGAGACCAAGAAATGAAAGCAGCCGGGGCGGCAGGTGGAGGCTTCATTCCCCACACCCGGGGCAGGTGGACTGCCAGAGCCCAGGAGGTTGGGGTGTGCCTGGCGCTGCTCCAGCTTTCCAGTTTGCCGCCCCTGCCTGCAGACACACCCATACTCACTGCTTGGCAGAGAAGGCGGGGCCCCCGGACTCTTGTGCAATGTCGTCACCTCACCCGACCCTGTGCCCCTTTTCTGTGGAATCAGTCATCCCTGACCCATGCCTCGCCTGGAGGGTGACTGCAGTTATAACACAAAGCCTGTTGTAAACCCAGGTGGTTTTTTTTTTTAAAAAAAAAAAAACAACTTTGAATTGGTTACTGAAATTTCAAAATCACATCAGTATACCCTCCTACCTGCAGGCAGTGGCTGGGGCAGCGCCAGCGGGGTGGGGGTGGGGCTTCCAGCAGAACAGGCTCCCCACCACTGGCCTTGTGACCGCTGGTGGAGATGAAAGCTCAGGGGAAGCAAAACTAAAAGAAAAAGGCCTTTTCCTTCTTGGTCGTTACTGAAGAAACCAAACGACAGGTGTTCTCTTCTTTGGTGGAGGGAACAGGTAGATCAGCTCATATGTTGCCTTTATAATCTCGTCCCCGCCGGAGGAATCTGGAGATGGCCCCATTAGCTTTGAGTCGATGCTTTTGCCCCCAAAAGAGCTGGGTTCTTGCTGTATCTGAGTGCTGCGCGGCCGGCTGCCGCCTCCCCTCTTACCACGGGGGCTGCTGTGGGAGCCTCCAAGCCTCAGGCCCCCAGGCTCAGCTGGAGCAGCCCCACCCCCAGCTGTCCTCCCTCCCCACTCTAAGCACACACCCCCTCCTGTTAGGACCCTTCTCGGGGTGCATTTACATTAAATGTTGTGAGGCTTTTTTGTTTTGTTGCTTTTTTTAAACCAAACTGAGTTCCTTGAGACTTAGGATCAGTTTTCACATTTTATGGCTGTGTCTGGCTCATAGTACTAGCTTGGTAATTTACGTCCCTCTCCCCTATTTAATCTTTCCTTCCTTTATTTGAGGCCTTGCACAGTTCATGTCACATAGTAATTGCTCAATGACGGAAAGAAGAAATGAATGCAGGTGTGAATAAATGGGAAAAGGCACTGTTCTCACATCCCCAGGTCTCTTACAGTTTGCCCACCGGGTGCCTGGCTTAGTCTCTCCCTCCCGCCCTCCATCCTTTCTTCAGCAAACACTGTTCAGTGCTTCTGTGTGCCAGCATCTGTGTCGGACACTGGGAATACAGCGATGAATAAAACGTTCTCCATGCCTTTAGGGGGCTCGTCTCCTCACCTTTAAACTCCTGTCTCCTTCCCCTTCCTGTCCAAACAGTAAACTCCAGCCACCACCAGAGAAACACCCAGAAGCCTCTTGGGTGCCTTTCTAAGTGGATGGGGACCAAGTCAGGGCCCTGGGGCTGAGGGGCTGAGGCATTTGGACATGTCGGATGTTCTGGTAAAGAAAGCCCATGGATTCTGGGTCCCCGAATGACTCCTCGTAATCTCCCAGTTCTCTGCTTTGTGATGTCTTTGATAGTTGTGGCCACCTTGAGAAGCCCCAGTCTGGATTTGTCCACCACGTAGGATGACTGGGAGCTTCAACTCTGCCAGTGTTCTCAAATGGCAGATTTGTGGGCCTTGGGCAAAATACTGTCCTTTTCTCCCTCCTCTTTCGAATTATACCCAGAGAAGTACTAGCTGCTTTCATCCTCACTTGATGGCTCCTAGGGGAAAGTGAGGTCTCTGTGGCATCTGAAAGAAAGGCACCGGTACTTCCAGAAGTGGGAGATGCTGCGATAAATTGCACAGGATGGCACTTGCCTGCCTGCTGGAGATGATGTCGGAAGATAGTGATGGGTGCTACCTGCATGAAACTGGTGGGACTAAGGAGGAGCTGGTTGCTTGCATGGGTCCATAATTGCTGGATCTTGGACGATCCTGTAACTAAACTCTGATCCTCATCACATCCCTGTGATGGGCCTTCATGAAACCAAAACACTGGAGGAGTGAAGGACTTGGGCCTCTGACAGTTTGACCCCCCAACAAGCTTCTGATATCTTGGGCCAGCTATTGCCTTCCTATCTCTTCCTGGGCTTGGTTTCTTCTCTGAAGTAGAGATAATTACACCCTGTGCTCCCCTCACTTTACTAGGGTGATGTATAAATTACTGAGAGTTTGCAAAGGGCTTTGATCTTAGAAGAAAGGAGCCATGTGACCATCAGTGATTGTTGGCCCACTTTACAGTTAAGGAAAATTGAGGTCCCCCAAAAGTAAACGGTTAGGATCCATTTATTTGGCACAGTTGGGAGTGCGGTCCTGAGCGCACCTCCTTCTGGCTTTTGTAAGAGCCAGCAGTGCCTTGCAAGCAGCAGAGGGGTCAGTAGTCGACGAGGCAGCTGGGCGGGCAGGGCCTTGTGTAAGGAGTGTCAGGCTGTGGTCGGGATCCTAGGTCTAATTGCCCCCCTTTGGCCACCACAGGCAAGTTACTTGACCACTCTGCCTTCATTTTGCCCCCTCCCCCCGGAAGGGGTGTGGCAGAATTGAGAGGCATATTAAATTAGAAACCAGAGAAAGTGGAATTAGAAGAGTGCACAGCCCACATCATGCCCGGGCTCGTGACATTTCAAGAGGCCTCTTTCCAGGAGCCTTGAGGACAGGAAGAATTAGGACTGGCCATGAGAGTCCATTCTGATGGGGTTTAGCCTGTCTATAAAAGAAAGTGTTTCATATCTGAAGTTCTTGAGGCATTTGAAATGTGTACAGCCTATTTTGACATCTCTGCAATGAAAGGGAATTGAGGCAGGAGAGAAGCTTTTTATGACTCAAGGACCGAGTTGTTTTTCTTCTGAGTTTGGTTGTGGTCCTCATTCCCATTCAGGGAGTAGCGGAGACAGAGAAGCTAGGAGAACCCCCTCCTGCTCGTCTTTTGCTCTTTCTGTTCAAGAAGGGTTAATGAAACAGGCCTCTGAGAGAGCTGGGCATGTATTCTCAGCACCACAGAGGGCTGGTGGGCTCAATGCCCTCTGTCCCCAGCCTCTTCCTGTTTATTTCCAAGATCTTCCATTCCAGTTTGTATATTCCAGGGGATGGTAAACTCAGATGTGCCCTCTGGGTGGGGATCCCTTGTGCCTTGGGTTAGAGGCCCCAGCTACCAACTCCGGCCAACTGGGGCCATATGCAGTGGGGCCTGGTGTTGCTAGATCTTCCAGTGTTTCTAGAGAGCCTGAGATATGCATTTTTACGTGAAGCTTCTCATTTTCTGAATAGTGGCCCCTCGGTCCTCTGGAGTGGGTGGAACGTGGCCTGCAGGCTGCTTGGTAGGCCCCTCCTGAGTCTGTTTCTGCCTATAGCCTGGTCCTGAGGTTGGCGTTGAGCCTTGGCGTGTGATGTGTGCTTGGTGAGCAGCTGGTGATGTGTTTATAGGCAGGGCCTGCCACCTGGGGAGCTGGGGCCAGTGGACTCTCCTGACCAGTTGGTACTGTTTTGGGGTCTTTCTGGAACCTTCAGGTGAGGGGGTTGGGGGTTTCCTAAGAGTTTGGCAGCTTGTGCCCCCGGGACTAACTGCTGGGAACTGGAGCGGCATATGCCGCTGCCCGGTGTGGAGGGGCACCCGGAGGCAGGTTGGTGATTGCGGAGAATTTGGCAAAAACGAGACTCGTTGTTACTTTCATGTGCTTCTAAGGATAGTGCTTTGTTCCCGGCTTTTTGTCTTTGCTGTCCCAGAGCCTGATCATGTGGGTGACAGGAGTAGGTTAGAGGCACTTCTTAGCTTGGGAAGCAGGGTATAGGGTGCGGACTGGACATTCAGAGCTTGACGTCCCGTGTTACATGGAATCTGCTAGTACTTGTGACCCTCTGATATCTGGAACCCCAGCCTCCAGATTGCCGGGAGCAGGGGCCGTTGCTCAGGGACTGGATCCTGTTCCCTAACCAGAGAGCTGATGTTCTGGGGGCCAGAGGCCAGGGACAGGATGGTCTGAGAGGCGTAGTTTTAATTCATTGCCAGCTTGGGAATGAATTCTCACTGTCTACAAAGCATGTGATGACTCACATCACCGGGTACACGTTACAGAGACTTTTGCCACAGGGAGTTCAAGACACTCAGAGAACCAGGTGTGGGGCTTCCTGTTCCAGAGGAAGGTGGCCTGGTAGATGGTGGGGAGACACCACGGGGTCTCAGGAGGCTGCACACTTTAGTGCACCCCAGCATTATTTGGGAGTGAGCTTGCGTGTTTGTTTGCCATTATTCTTTCTTCAAGTTTTGTTGCTAAATGTGTACAGTCACATATTACCAAACTTTAGTGACAAGTTGCATCGTTGGTGCTGCTGCTATTCCTACTCCTTGTGAAAGCAGCACGGTCACGCGGGTTTAGCAACGTCTCCTCCCCTTTGTGTGACCTGGGACTTCCAAGCCCGGGGTGGGGATGGGGGTAGGAAAATGGCTTTTCCTCACTGTATCCACTTTCACAGACTCCTCCAGCTCCTTGGAAGCTTAGTGCAGGTTCATGCAGGATAGACATATACACACTACCTCCCGCAGAGGTAGAAATAAATATCCTTTTGTCAGTCCCAGTGAGAAAGCAATTCAGACTGTTCCCAAATACTGGAAAGTTTTGTATTAGTTTGTATTTAGTCTTAATATTTAATATTAAGAGATTTATTATAGGAATTGGCTTACACACCAGTGGGGATGGGCACGGCGCAGGCCACCAGCTGGGAACTCTGATGAAGTTTTCGATAAATTCTGAGAAGCTGGCTGGCTGAAATAGGGATAAAAATTCTTCTTTCTGACTGCTGAAATCAGCAGTTCTCCCCGTAAGGCCTTCAGCTGATTGGATGAGACTTCTCTCTTTACTGAAGGCAATCTCCTTTGTTGATTGTAGATGTATCAGCCATAGATGCAATCAGCTGACTAATGGTTTAACTCTACAAAGTGCTCTCACAGTAACAAACAGGCAGGTGCTTGCCTGACCACACGGTTGGACACCATAACCTGGCCACCTTGACACATGAACGTAAGCATCACAGTGTTTTACAAAGATTTCATTTTGGTAATTTTTCAAACTCTGCTCAGATCAAGCATACCTTTTAGGGGGAAAAAAGTATCTGGTGAGGACAAGCCCATCAGCAAAGTACCTTTTGGTTGCCCATAGGATGTTTCCATTGTCATTGCCTCCTGCTTTGGATAAGCTCCTGGAGCCTTCTGGGCGGTGGGGCCAGTGCCCACCCACACCTACCATTTCCTTGTCTGGCCTCCATGCAGGACGGGGTTGCCTGGCCTCCATGCAGGACGGGGTCTCCTGGCCTGTGAGAAGCTTGACATGGCAGCAGCAGCGTCTTCCTGTGACACACACACACCCCTTGGAGGTGGCCAGAGCTGGAGCTGGCTTCTCCTGAGCGGTGGCCCAGGGTCCTGCCCACTGGTCTCAATGCAGGGGCTGACTCCAATGCCGTCTCACCCAGCAGTGCTCCTGCTCCTGAGGCTGCAACTCCAGAGCTTAAGTTCTGGAAGAGAAAGAACCCCTGTTAGGTGCACCTTGACACCCCCTGGCCCACCGTTCCCACAGAGCCGAGCCATCGGCACCGGAAGGGAAGTGCGCCTGGGAGCTGGGTTTGCTCAGTAGAAATGGCAAAGGCTGGGGAAGGGGGGTCCTGCCTCTGTCCTGGACCGGCCGACAGCCCCTTCCTCCCTGGGGCCTTTGCTTTTCCTGCTCCCACCTGAGTCCCCTCAGAGTGTCAGAGGAAGTAAGACAGTAGATACCACTAGTTTGACCTGGGTAGCTTGGTTAAAATGAAAATTAAGAATCCTGGAAATCCTGAAGTTCTAGGTCTGGAGCAGGGCTTAGGACCTGGCTTTTAAACAAGGATTCTGAGGGATTCTGATGGACACGTTGGGAAACCCCTGGACTGGGTGGGAGCACTTGTACTTCCCAGCTGTGAAAATTCCCCTCTCCTGGCTGCCCTTTGAGGCCGGGGTAGAGTGACACTCCCTGGAGAAGGTGGCTGTGAGGGTCATACAGCAGATACGTCATGCTGACCACATTCCAGGCATTGCCGTCTTTTACAGATGAGGAAACTGAAGCCCAAAGAGGTTAAATAACACAGCCAGGAAGTAGCAGAGCCAGGATACAAACCCAGGCAGGCTGGCTCCCGAGTCCATGCTCCAACCCTTTAGGCCATGGTTCCCAAAGTGTGGACCAGGGAGCTCTGGCGGTCTCTGAGGCATTGTTTGCCTTTTTGCCTCTCTCTCTCGTGAGTCTATAGTGTAGTTTCCAGAGGCGACATGACCCAGATGCTGCCATCCTCTGCTGGCTAATGGAATGCATGCGTTGCGTTTTCTTGTGTTTTAAAATTTTCTCATATTTTATTTCTAATATGGCTTAAAAGCAATAGGTATAATCTCTGTAAACAAAAGCTCTAAGGGTCCTCAATAATGGGTAGGAGTATAAAGGGTCCTGAGACCAAAAAGTTTGAGGGCCACTGCCTGAAGCTTTAGTGCCTTAAATGTGATACTCATCACGCATCTCGTGTGGCCCCTTCTGGGGGTTGGTGGTTGGCGCATGTCTTGGGGACTCGTGGCTCGGCTCTCCAGATGTCCCGTGGGGGGGACCTTCCCACGAGTGAGAGCGAGTCCTGAGCCTGTTTGGTGCAATTGCAAATGGCATTCCCATGCTGCTCGGGTGCAGTTAGCCAGCTGCCCACTGCAGCGGCTTCCATCCTTGGTGCAGGAGCACCTGTCACGGGCAGCCCTAGCTGCAGGACCAGACACCTACTCTGGCATGTCCTTTCCTGGTCAGAGCTGCTGCTGCTCTTTTCGGCTGGGCCCTGCCAGAGACCTTAGTAACAGTAGCCAGCATTTGCCAAGCCTCACTCTGGGCAGCCTCACACACTTTCACCTCAACTCCTTGCCCCCACCCTGTGGGGAGTGCTGTTGTTACACCTGTTTTACAGGTGGAGAGTCTGAGGCTCGGGGAGGTTCGGGAGCTTGTGCAAGGTCACCAGCTAGGGAGCGGCAGGGCCCCAGCTGGGCCCCAGGTCTGTCTGACAGGAGCTCATGGCCCTGCCGAATTTCACAGACTGTCATGTTACTCGTCCCGCTCATCCTGCTTTGCTGCTTGTGGCAGACTCCCTTCTGTTGTTATAGCAGTGTGCCTGTTAGGACCTGAAACCCACAAAGTCTTGCTCGTTATCCTACCCTCTTAAACCCTGCTCCCCAGAGTTCTGCTTCGCCCCAGCGTATTTGTAGTCTGCTGTTTCCCAGCTTTTAGACCGGGTGTTTGGAGCAGTAGGGTGAGGGATGGACAGCACTCTGCCATGAGCTGGCTGACTTCCCTCACCTCTTCCTGCCCCCATCTGCAAATGGGCCAATGGCTGCCCAGTGCAGGATGAGGAGAAGCCGCGTGCAGGGAGCTCCCATGGCAGGTGCTCAGTGGCCACGGCCTGCACTGCTCCTCCAAGAGCACAGGGCCATTGCTCTCAGAACTGGGCCCCCGACCAGCCACAGCCGCATCTCCAGCACGGCCTGGATTTCCGGGCCCACCCTGACCCACTGAGGCAGAGCTCTGCGGGCGGGGCTGGAGCACTTGCATGTCCAGCGTGCTTCCCTGGGACTCGGGCACGCCAAAGCTTGAGAATCCCCACCTTAGAGGTTGGGGCACCATTCCACCTAAAGGAGATAGGATAGATGGTGATATTTGGGTATGTTTTATCAGTGGGATGGCCATATAATTTGTTGTCTAAGCCAGGACTCTTTTGAGCATGAAAGGGGCCCCCATTAATATCACCATGGAGATGGGAGGGGGAAACCTAGACTGTCCCAGCACATGGGAACAGGTGGTCACTGGTGATCAGTTTCTCCTTTCATCTTTCCGGTGACCCTAGGAGATGCCATTCCCTTCCTATGACAGATGGGGAAACTGAGACCCAGAGAAGGCTGCTTCTATCTGTCCAGACAGCTCTAACCCGGCCCTTGACCCCAGCTGCCTTCTCATGGGCTTGCGCTAGCTGAGTGCTGGCATGGAAAGGTGATTGGGGCTTTAGATCACTGAATGTTGGAATCATTTGAAAACCAACATAACCTTTGTAACCAGGAAAAAACACTACTACAGATGTGAGATGCTGATTTAGCAAAGATAGAAACTGTAAAGTAGAAATCAGACAAGATAAAAATCTAGGTAAAGGCTGAGATCCTATCAGCAGAAAGGAAGCGGGTGCAGGCGTTTGTGCTTCAGCCCCTGGGCCCCCTGCTGGGGCCTGGCTGCGACCCATCCGTTGCACAGATGCTTGATGTCCCTCCGGCAGAGTGATGGGGAGAGGACTGCAGAGACCAGCTCTTCTGTCAGAGCTGGCGGTCTGTTTGGGTCAGTCACTTGCCTTTCCTCCTGATTGCTTTAGAAGCCATTGTGATTTTTTTTTCCTGCTCTGACGAGGACGCACATGTGACAGACCACTTCGGTGGCAAGTGCAGGGGCTGCCATTGCATGGAAACCTGAGGAAGTTAGCTCACTAAATATAGCCAGCAGTGACCGTCTGCAGGCTGCGAGGTTGACAGTCAAGACAGAAATAGACACCTGCAGATGGCCTGGTGGCCTCTGTGCTAGCAGGTGGCCTTGGGCCAAATTTACCCTCTGTTCCCTGGCTGCCTGGCTCTTTCCTCCTCCCTTTTCCACTCTGCTCCGTGGGGAGCTTCACCCACAACCGCGAGGCACCATGGATTTGCTCTTCCGGCTGCCCCGTCATTCATGGTTTGGGTGGAAGAGGAGGCTCCTCAGTCTCTGAGGAGGGCATGGGTGAAGCGGCAGGAAGTGCCTGTGGGACCCTCCCCCTCCCTGAGCCTCTCATAAGAAGAGTACAGTTTGTTTTTGACAGAAACTATACGTGGGCCCGAGGTTACTTCCCTGTGAGCTGCCCCTTCCTCACATCAGTGTCTTTCTCTGTTCCTAGGGAAAGATGGAGACGCTGAAAGACAAGACCTTGCAGGAGCTGGAGGAGATGCAAAATGACCCGGAGACGATTGACAGGCTGGCCCTGGAGTCCCCCGAGGTAGAAGGAGGCCAGCAGGGGACCCAGGGAAGGCTGGCTGAAGGGACTGACAGGCTCTTTTAAAGGACGCAGGCTTGTTGGGAGTTTTGGGCAAATTCATCTCCCCTTTCTGTGGCCTACACCCTGGTTTGGACACAGCCAGAGAAGCCCCTGAGGTTCCAGGCCTGTTCTAGGGAATGCCAGGAAGTTCTGGGCCCTCACATGGATTTGGGCACCTGGAACCTTCCAGGGATCCAGATGCTCTGGGGAGTCTCACACTGCTATTCCAGCTTGAAGCTGGAGGCAGTTTCTGGAAGCTCTGGTACTGTTTTGTACTCACCTCTCCTCAGGGGCCTTGTCTGGCCCTGTATCTCCTGGTGAGTCTAAGGCTTCTTGGGGCAAGTCTTGGGCTGAGACACAGCTCCCCTCCTGTTCAATTCCATTTCCTGTCAGGAGCTGGCACCTAATCCTCTCATCTGCTAGCCACGGAGTCCTTGTGACAAAGAAGTCTCCCTTCCCTATGTAAAGAGCTTTATACTTTATAAAGGGCTTGCCCTGCCCTGCCCTCCCTGTCTCCTTTGACTCGGTGACTCCCCTGCCAGGTAGGAGGTGTCAGGCTGTGGCCACTTAGCTGGAAATAGCCACAGTTGCCCCTTGAGGGGCTACAGCCTGTCCAGTGTTCTGGAAGCAACCCCTGCTGCACCTCCTGTGCAGGATGCGTGCACAGATAACCTGAGCTCATTTCATTAGTATTTAAAATTTTTTAAATTATTTTGTGTACATTTTTTTACTAGAGAAGTTGTAGGTTTACAGAAAAGTTGTGCATAAAATACAGAGTTCCCATATACCACCCTGTTATTAATAATCTTGCATTAATGTGGTATTTTTGTTATAATTCATGTAAAAACATTTTTATAATTAACATTCCTCCTGGGAGGAAGGCCACTTGAATTTTGTGGTGTGCAGCCAGGCCTTACCAATCGATTTGAATTCTCTGAGGGAAAAATACTCACATGGATCAAAGGAAAATGAAGTAGGGCAATGACTATTTTATTTATTTATTTTTATTTTTATTTTTATTTTTATTTATTTTATTTTATTATTTTTAGGAGGTACTGGGGATTGAACCCGGGACCTCGTGTGTGGGAGGTGAGCACTCAACCATCGAGCTACATCCACTCCCCCAGGGCAATGACATTTGGTGAGGTTTTCTACCATGGATTATTTAAAAACAAACAAAACTGGGTCACTGTGGGATTGTGGGAAGAGATAGGAGCTAACAGTTTGGGATGTGACTTTGCAGAAGAGTTAGTAGTGGCTCTTTCTCTACAGAAGAGTGTGGGTAGTGGGGCCGAGGCCAGGAGGGGAGGGGGCCTTGAACTGGTCACACTGAACTCTCAAAAATGGCTGGTAGAGGGCTTCAGAGTGAACGCCTAATGGAGGAAAACCACAGAAAGGCTCTGAGGAGGCTGTGGAGAGGGACAGAAATGTAGGACAAGGCTTAGGAGAAATGATCTGGCGTAGATGTATTGACTAAGACCCAGGGAAAAGTGGTAGATGTGTATGGGGGCCCAGAGGATCTATGGGGCCCCTCAAGGGTAAAGAGTGAAGAGAAGTTTCCATGGCTAATAAAAACAAGATTGAAAATCAGCAGCGTTGACTTCCCTCAGACAGTGATTTCCGAGTGGCCAGAGAGGGCGTTTGTGGAAGCAGCCCAGGAAGCCCAGCCTTGGGGCCAGCTTGCCATGAGGCGCCAACATGGGCTCTAGCCTGGGCAGACCCAACGGACCTTGGCTGGGCCCCATGTCCCTGAGCCTGGTAGCCCTGCCTGTAGAGGGGCAGTGCTGTGGCAGCCCTCTTCCCAGTCTGGGGCATGCAGACTTCCCTGGAGTGCTGAGCTCGAGCCCTTTGGCTGCCCCTCAGCATGAGGGCAGACCTGCCATGGACACCCCATCTTCCAGGCCTCCCTATGTCCTTCCTGCATCTGGCGGGGGCTGAGCCAGGCCACCTTGGTCCCAACATGCTCTGAGCATGGTGAATGAGCTGGGAGCTGGCCTTGCCGAGCTGGACCCTGAGCCCTGGAGCAGGGCTGAGCCCTCTCCCTAGGTGCCACCATGGCACTGTGGCATCTTGTCCCTGCTGCCTTGGGGTGGCAGGTCTGCCTTCCCTGGCAAATGGCCAGCCTTCAGTTTCCATCATGGTCAGGGACTGCTGCCTCACCAGCTGGTGGTGACACAAACCTGGTTCTGGGTCACAGTCCTGCTCAGCTTAGAGAAGTGTTTTGAGCAGAGCACGTCCAGGGGCTTTGGGTTGCCACTTTCTATGTATGGGGGGCGGTGGCGGTGGGAGGGGGGCTCTGCCACCTGTGGGTGTGGGAACCCTGGCTGGTTCTTTGTGGCCACCCTCTCCCCTCCTCTCTGCAGGGCACCCATGTGGCCAAGGGGGCAGGGGCCAGCCTCTCCTGAACCAGGGCTGTGGTCCAGTCCAGCCTCCTGGCTCCATCACCCTCAGAGTAGCTTTATTTTGGGGCCTCACTGCATGTCCTGCCTGTCCATCTCTGTAGGCCTCTTGGCTGAAGCTTGGGGATAAGTGGTTGGGACTTGGGGGTGGTCTTCCCTCCGAGAAAGCTCTGGCTTTCTTAGATGGGCCCACCCTCCCTGGGCCCTGCACCTCCCATGGGACCTGACACTTGCTCACCATGTGGCCAGTGGCAGGTTTTCAGTGTTCAGTGCCAGAGTCCCATGTCCACCTCAAGGTGTAGGTTCAGAGTGCTTTGTCCAGGTTTGGCCCCAGGTTTCTCTGACCGTAGCTGAGGGCTGAATAAGGTCCCTGAGGTGAGCCCTCCATCCCAGAAGCCCCTGATCCAGTCCACTGGGAGGTGAGCAGTGGTGGTGATTATCCTCACGGCTGGGTATCCTGCTCTTTTAGGTCCAGGACCTGCAGCTGGAACGGGAGATGGCACTGGCCACAAACCGGAGCCTGGCCGAGCAGAACCTAGAGTTCCAGACTCCCCTGGAGATCAGCCGCTCCAACCTGTCAGACAAGTACCAGGAGCTCCGGAAGCTGGTGGAACGGTGTCAGGAGCAGAAGGCAAAGCTGGGTAGGGACAGCCAGATCCCAGAAGCATGCTGGGAGGTGCTCCTCTGTTAGCTCACGGCCCCGGCCAACGCTGGCCTGGGAGAGCTGTTGGAATAGTGTGGAAGCAGAGGATCCCCGCCCCCGGGCCAGGAAAGGGCTAGCACTTATGGGGGCTTGCCATTATTCTGAGCCCTGTGCTAAGTGCTTTACCTACATTTTCTCCCAACAGCCAGTAAGGGTGGGTGCTCTTGTTATTCTCATTTTACAGATGAGAAAGAAGCTCAGACTCTCTCTGAGCTTGCTCAGGGTTGCATAGCTAGAAATAGGTGGAGTGGGGATTTGAATCCAGAGAGCCTCTTGCACTCTTTTTTTTTTTTGAGGTACTGGGGCCGGGACCTCATATGTGGGAAGCCGGCGCTCAACCACTGAGCTACATCAGCAACTCTGAGTTGGTTTTTTGGTTTGTTTGCTTGTTTGTTTTTAGGAGGCACCGGGGACCGAACCTAGGACCTCCCATGTGGGAAGCAGATGCTCAACCGCTTGAGCCACATCCACTCCCCAGAGCTACACTCTTAACCAGCATCCTTCACTGAGGCTGTCAGTTTAGACAGCTCAGCTTCCACACTGTACAGGGCTGGTTTGGGTTCTCTGTGTCTTGGGTGAAGGTGGGAGGGGCTGGCCTGGCCTCGATGGGGATGCTCAGACAGGCTGAGTGACTTTCCCCACGATGCAGAGCATTTTTGGGCCCAGGTAGGTAGGGTTGAAGCCCCAGTCCTCTCTGCTTCCCAGGCCGGTGAGCCAGGTTCTGGGCTCTCTGCTCAGGAAGGTGATCTGCTGGCCCGTGACCAGACGCGTGCATTGGGCTCACCCGAGGAAGTCCGCAGTAGACCCCAGTGCAGGGCTCGTGCACTCTGAGGCCGCTTGGAGATCCTTCAACATCAGGAGGCATTTTTGAAATGTCAACTTTCCTGTCCTCCCTTCCAGAGAAATTTTCTTCAGCGCTGCAGCCGCGGACCTTGTTAGACCTTTTGCAGGTCGAAGGCTTGAAGATAGAAGAAGAGTCTGAGGTGAGATGGATCGTCGACACCCCTTCTTCCTTGAATCGGGGCTCAGTCACCGCAGCAGGAGCCCTGGTAGTGCCAGGTGACACAGAGCATGGGCGGGCATTCAGCAGATGATGGCAAAGACAAATGACACCTTTGGTCCCAGTGGAGGCTCTTTTGGATGCAGATAACACAAAGCCAGTCTACAGCTGTCATGAGTGAGAATGGGCCGCTGAGGGCAAGGTCCAGGGCACCATGCAGACACAGGGCGGGGGGCAGTGTAGCAAGAACCCTTGAGGGTCTGGAGCCAGGCCCCCCGGCCCCCTTCGACCCCCCTGGGTGCCTGGTCTCTCTTCTTCTGGGCATCTCTTCAGGCTCTGTGAATAGATTGGCTCTCCACATCTCTGTGCCTGGGTGGAAGGAGCTCTCAGGGCCTCCCAGGCCATGGGCACATGCTCATTAGCAACAGAGTGGCCAGCATTCATCCTGTTACTCCACACACGGGTGCCGTGGCCACTGGACTTGGCCAGGTGCCAGGTATGGGGAACAGTGGTCACCAGATGGACACAGTGCCCACTCTCAGGAGCTGAGGGGGACAGATAATAAACAGACCAGCACACGTCAGCATGGCAGGCAGTGACGAGGGTTGTCAGGAAGAGTTCCCAGATAGGGGACAGAGAAGGGCAGGGAGGAGCAGGAGGTGGCCAGGATGGGAGGCTGGGCCTGGTTCTGACCCCAGGGCAGGCAGGAGGCCTCAATCTGGGCAGACCCTGTCATCACCGGACCTTCTGTCTTCCAGGCCATGGCTGAGAAGTTCCTGGAGGGCGAGGTGCCCTTGGAAACATTTCTGGAGAACTTTTCCTCCATGAGGATGCTGTCCCACCTGCGCCGGGTGCGCGTGGAGAAACTCCAGGAGGTGGTGAGGAAGCCCATGGCTTCTCAGGTGCTGGCCGGTGACGTCCCCCCGCCGCGCCCACCGCCTCCGCCGTGCCCAGCCCCCCGGGCGACGCCCCCTGCGGCTGAAGAGCCACCACCACTGCCACCAGCAGCTGCACCTCCTTACCCTCTGCCCTACAGCCCATCCCCTGGGCTGCCTATGGGCCCCACTGCCCAAGGGGCGCTCCAGCCAGCCCCTTTCCCTGTGGTGTCCCAGCCCCCCTTTCCCTACAGCGTGCCTTTGGGCCCCACTTACCCGCCGGCTCAGCCAGGAGCCAGGCCTGCTGCAGGCTACCCCTGGTCCCCACACAGGAGCATGCCCCCGCAACCGGGCTCTACTGGGGCCCCAACAGGCAGCTCCATCTCTGGCCCCAGGTACCCCTTGGCTGGGAGTCGGGCCCCCAGTTCTAGTTATCCTCAACAGCCCCCCTACCTCTCAACAGTTGGGAAACCTCCCTACCCAACCCAGTCCCAGCTCCCGAGCTTCCCAGGACAGCCCCAGCCCTCAGGCCGCCCACAGCCCCCCTACCCCCCTGGGCCCACCCCTCCCTATGGCTTTCCACCACCTCAGGGGCATGCCTGGCCAGGGTATTAGATGCTGTCCTGGTCCTGGGCCCCTCCCTGCTTACACCTGGACCACACCTTTTGGCCCGTCCCTCACGTCAGAGCCGGAGCGGCATTCCCGTGGACGTGTGCTGGTTCGCGCCATGGACGTGTGCTTGTTCATGAGGCCCTTGGAAAGGAGTCCTGCCAGGCTCTGGGCCGTGTGGCCGGGCTGGCTGCGGCAGACTGTCACCACCTGGCCTTCCAGCCGAAGGTCCTCCCAAGGAGCCCCTCCCCTCAGAGACTGGCCACTCTGGTGCTAGCCGCCTGGGAGTGCGGGACCTCATTGCGGGTGCCCGAGTGAGCTTGTGCGTGTGTCTGTGAATATCTACTTCTGCCTGTGCTCAGCGAAGTGTGCTCCAAATGCAAAGTTCTCCCAGTGACGCCGCAGCCCCAGGGCTCTGGCTCTGTTTGCAGCCCCTCTCCCCTGGGATTTGGCGATTTGGCCGTGGTGCCCCACACCAAAGGATGCAGCTTGTTGGTGTGTGTAGTCCGTTCAAGCATGGACTGCCCACCCCCACGGCCAGGGTCGGATTAGAGGGAGAGAACAGAGCTAGGGAAAACACGGAATGATTCTTAAGTCGCATAAAGCCATAATTTAACAGTCTGAAATCAGATAAGCTGGTCCCCTGTGCCAGTGCAGCGAGAAGGCTGGGGAGTGTGGGGGTGACCCCAGACTCTGCCCTCTGGCGCCGGGGCTCGTTTAGGAATGGAGGGCTGAGTCGCTTCCGCAGCCACCCTTCTCGGGGGCCCTCCCCTTCTGGTTGCCTTTTTTCCGAGGCCCAGCCCAGCTGTCCCCTCCTTAGTGCCTTGAATCTCATTAGCAAGCAGTCCCCTCCCTGCCTCCCCTTCCTCAGGACCCCTGGATGTAGTCCCCTGCCCTCCGTATGGGGGTATCCCTTCCTCACAGACATCAAAAGCCCTAACCGTCACATCCCAAATGGTGCTTTCTAGAACACCACCATGTATATTTGAGCCCAATTCTTTGTGTCGCTCTTGTCTTTGGAATGTAGTTTCCAAAAGGCCGGGGACTGTGACCTCCGTCAAGCCTGTTCAGTAATAGCGTTAATTTGGTTGTTTCAGACATGAACCGGGTCTCGAAGGCAGACCCTGGAGCTGCTATGGGTTAGGAAGTGGTCTGTGCCTTGAAACGTTCACTCCTCGTTTACCCAGCGTCTGCGGGGCCTGGGAGTGCTTGGGGCCAAAGAGGCAACTGACCTGCTGGGGCCTGCCCCCTCCCTGGCCTGCCTGCCGTCAGCGGGTAGGCGTGCCAAGGTGCCAGATGAGCACTAGCGGCCCCTTACCAGTTGTTCTTGCTTCTCATAAGTTATTTATAACGGGAGCTCACTAATGGACTCTACTGGTTGGAGTGCGTCTGAACTGGGCGAACGCTTGCCCTTATGTTTGAGTGATTAATTGCCATAATAAACTTTGATGAATTCCACGTAGTGCTGTGGCTCTGGTGGGTTTGGGAAGTGGCGATGTGGCTGCTCATGGGCCATTGATTCCCCCCCCCCCCAATAGACTTCAGGATAATGCTCTGGTGACAGTCCTCTTTGATTCATGTCTACCAAGTACCATCTGGGGATCTCATCTCGGGAGCTGTAGCCTCAGGGCCTGGCCCTTTTACCATTTCCCCTTCTATGCCGCCTCTTTGGTTTCCTTCTTAGCCCTTTATGCACATCTGCCCAGTCTTGGGCAGGAGGAGCTTGTGTAATGTGAGGCCACAGGAGCCCACTTGGGGAGGGGGGGCAGTTGGTCTTTGGCCTTGCTTGGGAGGTGACGTGTTCCTGCCACCTGCTGGGCCAATGGAGGAACGTCACCTTTCTCAGCCAGTCCTGACACCCAGATGGGTCCTCTGATCCAGTTTCTAAACCGGGGTGCCAGGTTGCCTGTGGAACCAGCCAGTCTTCTGCCATCACCCAGCCTGCCTCCCTCGGGGTCCCCCTGAGCTCTGCTGCCCAGCAGGTTATCACAAGGCTGGGAGGGGGTGTCTTCTGCTTTTGGGGGAGTCGGGAGATCAGGTTTCTAATGGACCCTCAAGTCACTCCCGCTTCTGCTTTCCCTCCCTGCAAGGTGGCCAGGGCAGGCTGCCTTCCAGATGAAGCGGGTGATGCTGAGAACTGCCAATAGTAAATGCTTAGTGGGGCTATGGGTTGTGTTAAGCTTTCAACGTTTTGTAGAGTAATCTCAGCAGCACTTTTATCCTTGGTTTTAAACCAGGAGACAATCGCAGGGTGGACAGGCAGTGACCAGGCCACAGCCTGGAGAGGGCAGAGCAGGACTCACACCTGGTCTGTCTGACCCCTGAGGCTGGGAGGATGCTCCACCATGCCTGGTGGCAATTGGAGGTCCAAAGTCGCCAGGTTGGAGGTCCCGTCCTTAGAAAAGCTTGGAGGCTCCAGCCCTGCAGCTCTGAGCATCGCCAACAAGACCTGCACTTCCTCTGCCTTCTGAGTGCTCGGCTTGCCTTTGCAAGTGCCCAGGGCCAAGGAAGCAGGACACAGGGCAGAGATAGACAATTTGGCCTTGGAGGAAGATGCTAAAAATCTCCCTCTGGAGCACATTCAAATCACTTGCTTTGGGTTGGTGCCAGAATGGTGGCAGGGTGGGGGGGCGGGGGGAGGGTTAAAGGGGAAGTGTCACTTTCTAAGAAAGGACTTCTTAGGAGCTACTTCAGCTAGTTCCTCAGTGAGTTGCGCCCCCTGCTGCCCTTTGCTCTGCCCTCTTCCAGGTCCTCCATGCAGTCAGACACAGCTTAGCCTGCAGCAGGGACAGGGCCACATGCACGCTCCCCCCTCCCCCCCCGCCCCGTTCCAGCTGCACAAAATCACAGGGCATCCTCGGGCCAGACTGCAGTGGGCCTCTTGCTGCGGAGTGCTGCACAGGGACGGACCCTAAGTGTTAAATTCAAAGCCTCAAAGCCATACCCAGCTATGTAAGGGCACACTGGTGAGGCCGTTGCAGTACCCTTCCAGCTGTTGGATGTTAGTTCTCTCCAGGCTTCCCCCAGGATTTCCAGATACCTAGAAGAATGACAACTTAGAAGCTAGGCTTGTGGCTAGGTAGTCAGAGTGAGCTTTCCACTTGGGGGGTCTCAGTTTCCTTGATTGCAACAGGAGGAGAATGGACTAGAATCCGGGGCTGCACACTCAAATGCCTCCAACGGACAGGGGCAGGTGACCTGGTTCAGGGAAGTGGGCCTGGGCAGGGGCCAAACAGGCCAGCGCTGCCCTGCTAAGGGGCCGCCCCTGCCCTGCTCCAGCCAGGTGCTGCGGGGCAGGAATGGGTGGCTGGGGCCACCGTGGTCAGTGGAGTTTTTCCCCAGAGATACCAGAAATTCAGGTTCTGACATAACATCTCATATTTAAGTGTGTGCAATTCACATTTTTCAAAAAGCCCCATAAATCCACCAGAACAGGTAGACCTACACTCTCCCGGGTCCCTGACAGCTCGAACGGACTCTGATTTTTTTTTTAAATTGTAAGTCTTTTGATTCTCAATTCTGAGAATGCCTGTTAGGATTTTGAAGCCTCTACTTGCTCCGGTCCCAGCGCCCCTCATTTCTCTGTGAACCAGAACCCCGTTGAATGGGTCCTGGACACTTGTTTTTCTTAGAGCAGGTCAGTTTGTCAGTGAAGTCCTTGTAGGGTGAGCAGTGATGGCACAGGGCTCCTGGCATCTGAGGAGCATGGGATCCCCACTACCACTACTCTCCCTCCCCCCAGTTCAAAAAGTGTTCTGTGTGTGTCCGCTCCGTGCTAGTTGACTTAGACATAAAGTCAGGCAGAATTCCTGGGTAAAATGGGCCATTACTCAGGATGTGAATGGGCAGTGGCAGTTTTCATGGTTGCCTTTAGGCAGAAACCCAGCCACAGTGGATCCAGGGAAGAGGGCCTTGGCTCAGTGCCCAGGGTATATGGTAACCCATTCAGAAATCTGACAGACGCAGGGGCTACCAGGAGAATTATCCCCAGGAATGGTGACGGGAATCCAGGGCCGAGGTGAGACGAGCCTGCGGGCTGTGTAGGCACAGCAGGAGCTCCTCCGCAGCTCAGGGGGTGGGGGGGCCGCGTGTGAGTGTGAGTCCTCCTGGGGTGGCCCACGGGATGGGTCAGGAACACGACAAATGTGCCTCACAGAACGGGATGGCTCCTCTTCAGCTGCAGAGCCAAACAGATATTTTAGGAACGCATCACCCAAGCCTACCACCACTTGAAAAAGTGAAAGAAACTTTTCTCCCTCTTTTTGGGTAGTTGGTTGGTTGGTTTTTTTAAAAGTAGGCATGGATGCTTTGAGGCCACTATATGGCAGCCAAGCTATAGATGAAAGAACTTTGTTGAAGAAAGGTGCTGGTAGGAGACCCTACCAGCGGCATCTCCGTTCCCTTTGGAGGGATCCCTTTCATCCCTGCTAAGTATAGCAAGGTGAAGGGGTGTCGCTGTTTCTGAGTCCCTGGCACAGTCGGGCAGATCCCTTACCTGAGCTCAGCCACCTGGGCTCTCACAGGACTTTGAGTCCTGAGCGGGGGAGGATGGAAGGCCTGCATAGGTTGCTTTGATTTAAATGATTCCTTCAAAGGAAATGGTCTCCTCTATTGGTGGCTGGTTGATTTGAGGTGCTCCCGGGGTGGGGGCAGATGCTGACCAGACTCCTAGCACGCTGGTCCCCACGCCCTGCTTCCTCATCTCCACTCCCCAGATTCTGTGAGCATGCCCGGCTCCTCCAAACCCCACCCCCAGCTCCATATTCTTCAGTAACTCCCAAAAGCTCCTCCAGAGTAGGCTTCTGTGGCTTGGACCAGTGATGAATGTTGCTTCCGGCAGATGCAGAGCCAAATCGCTTAGAACCGGCCCAAACCTGAGACATACTACCCTCGTCATCTCCCTCTACAGGGACTGACGGCTAAGGGTTTAGCGATCCCCACACAGCCTCTTTATTTGACCCCTAAGTTCCTTAATTAGATATTCTCCTCTCACTTGTAGTTAGGGAAACTGAGGCACCGCAGGATTAGTGATGTGTCTAGGATCTCTGAGTAGCAGAGGAGACTATTTCAGTTACGAAAATTATCGAAACCAAAGGACCATATCTGACCCATTCTCTGATTCTTGAGTTGGAAAGTTTAGCTGTGATTGGCTGAAACTGCCTTTGCTTTGGGCTTTCACCTGTCATGTGAAACAAAAACCAAATCGGCTAGAATTTACCAGGTACGCTCTTTGTGCAGGGCCCTAGGGTGGCACTGGTGCCCTTTGGGCTTGGCAGTCAGTGTTCCCCAGTCTCTTACACAGGGATGGGGGAACAGGGGGAGTCTGGGAAGCCTGGATACTGGCTGGCAGGTGCTATCGAGGTGCTGAGCTGTCTTTGGGCTCAGGTCTGCAGGCCTCTGGCCCTGAGGCTGCAGAGTTACCCCAGGAGGTCCCCCTTACAGTGGACATCGCAGGGGGGTTCACAGGGCTGGACTCTGGACCGAAGGGGCAGGGGCGCTCTAATTCTCAGGAAGTAGAAAAGGCATTATTTACAAACAACATATTAAGAATGCGCTAGAGAAACCACTCCCTTCCCACCCAGGCGTGAGCTCCCTCTCCACCTCACATTGGGCTCAGAGTCTGAACAGAGAGTGGATTCCACTTGGGAGCTGCTTCCCAGCAGACAGGGAAAGGGGACTGCCAGGTTTTGCCAAAGGGCTGTTCTTGCGGATACCCCACCTCTCTCATGGGGGCTGCTGATTTCTGGGCTCCGCCCTCTCACATTGTCCACAGTTGGAGGAGCCAGCCAAGCTGTTTTGGGGAGTTTTCACCTGGGCCAGGCTCCATGGGCCACACTCTGGCTGGGAGTAGAAATCAGGACGTCCTCTCCAAGGGGTGACTGCCAGGCATTCTCAGGACACATGGCTCTGGCTCTTGACTTAGATGCCCGGTTCCCAGTTCTGTGGGGATAAGAAGGAACTGGATCAGAGGAGGAACCCCACACCCAGGAGGTGCTTTGGGAGGTGGGACACAGGTCTCAAGTGCTGGGCTCAATCTTGGGGACAGCTGCTGCCCTTCTGGATCCTTCCCATTGGTGGGTGGGCAGCGGTCTAGGGACTCTCTTGATGTGGTCTGCTTGACTCCAGCTGCCAGGTCGGCTTTCCTCCCCTATGTCACTGATGCCCACTTCTCCCCTCTGCAAGAATCTGGGTGCTCAGAGCCCCCTGTTCATTTGTGGGCAGGAGAGGGATGAGGTGAGGAGCTGAGTGGCCGGCGCTTGTGCATCGGGCCAGCCTGGCAAGGTGGGGAGTGGGGGATGAGGACAGGGTCACCTCTCACAGCCGCTGAGCCCCGTGCAGGTCGTAGTCACTGTCAGAGGAGTTGTCGGGCTGGGCGGAAGAACAATGCAGGGCCCCTTCCAGAGCTGTGGAGAGAAAAGACACTTTCAGCGGCATCATCCTGCCAGGGCCCACGCAGCAGGTCAGAAGATGACAGAGGCTTGATGAGCTGGTGGCTCAACAGCCCCGGATCGTTTTTTCCCTCCCATATCTGTTTTGATCAAATCAGCCAAGTGTTCACTAATGATGCTGAGCCCCAGGCTCCCTGGGGCTGAATTGTCAGTGCCAGCAAAGGGTCCAGGGCTCCTGTGGGCCACTTAATGGCCCCCATCTGGAGGCACAGGAATCCGAGGGGCCTCAGTTACCTTTGGGGCCCCTCAAAGCCCCGCAGAGAATCCAGCCCATTAGGCTAATGGCCTCCCAGTGCATTCTTCTCTCGGGATGAGCTGTGACCATCTATGGCTCTTCCCTCTCCCCTGGGGCGATTGCACAACCTTCCTGTCTCTGGGCTGCTGCTCGGGCTCTGCCTTCATTCCCAGGAAGGCCAGCTGGCGCTTACCTGGATAAGCCGAGATGTGGGAGTTCCGGGGGGGCTGGCTGTATTCGTTATCCACGTGGGAGGCTGTGGGGTTCTCCACCTGGGACCGGACAGTCACCGTATGGTTGCGATGGAAAGACACTGAGCAGAGGCAGGAGACAGTGTCAGCAGCCTCACTGCTTTATCCTCCTTCTCCTTCCCCAGCAGCTGCCCAGAATTTGACTTCCTGTTTCCATTATGTAACAGGGGAGAGGACAAAAGCACCCACACCTCCTTTGGTACATCCCCCTTTTCATTTCTTCCTTGAGAGCTCCATACCAGCAGTGCTCAGCAGCAGACTCAGAGCAACTTTGGGATGGCCAGCAATCCAAATAGTGGGCTGGGGCCTTCAGACAGGCAGCTATCAAACATTTATTGAGCAGGGAATTGGAACCCAAATGACAGCACAGGTACACCCCTGCCCTCCAGGAGCTGATAGCCACCATACTACAGAAACCGCTGGACAACACAGGGCCTTCTTGAAGGATTTGGCCCTTGAGTTGTAAAAGGGGGAAGAATGTGGAATGGAAGGAGGGAGAGAGCTATAGTTCCATGCATCGGCATAGCCCTGGCCACAGCTAGTAGGAGAGAGGACAAACCCAGGAGTGGGGTTGCACTGGTGCATCAAACAGTTCTAAAAGTGGCCCTTTTAAGTTGTTCTGTGATAAAGATATTCCGTGGTAAAACTAGTTTGGATAACCCTTCTAAAAGTATCCCTGCTCTAGGAGCTGAACAAATGCAAAAACGCCTATTAAAGGTTCTGATAAGTCCTGAAATAAAGCACCATGTTTAGCTTGACTGAACTTGTTTTCCAAAGTTTGTCTGATCATGGAATCCACCTTTCTAAGTACCACCTGTAACCCTCTGTTGGCCACTGACCTGGGGGTTGCTGCCCGAGGAGTGAAGCCTGCTGGGGACCTCTGGTTAAGTCAAGCTCCGAGGCGAGGCAGGGACAGAGGACACCCTGTGGGTCTCCGAGGCTTCAGAGCCCCAAATCACCTAACCACCGGCCCCATCAAGAGGCCTCAGCCCTCCTGGCCGTGGGGAAGTGTGTTGACCACCGTTGACAAGTGTGGTGGAGATCAGAGGCCTCAAGCAGCCTCTGGCTACGCTGTGGTAAGCAGTGAGCCTCGGCCCTGCCGTGGCCTCCTTCCTGAGCCCCGTGGATATCGCCTGGGGCCAGGGAGGACGCTGCCTCCAGGAGACACTTACTGTTCTGGTTCATTCCTGTCGGGCCAATCCACTGGCGCTGCTTCTTCTGGCGGACTGGGCGGCAGACAGGAAAGGTGTGTCAGGAGGGGCGGCCAGGGAGGGAGGGCACGGCAGGTGCAGCTGACTGCAGGAGCCAGCAGGAATGCTGGCTCCTGCCCCCTGAAGCCTCCCGACTTGCTCAGGAGGGGAACTGGTGCCATCCAGCTCAAATGGTCACAGGTGCTTGGAACCAGAATTAAGATCTGGGAGGGCACCAGGGACCCACCTAACACTGCCCACCTCTCTTTTCAGCCTCTAATCTCACTTCCTTGCCACTGAATAATTTTCTCCTGCATTCTGCAAGCAAGGATGACAACTCTACACTCACAAGGTGTCCAAGCTCCCATTTGGTAGAGGAGGAAACAGGCCTGGGGAGAGGAAGTGGCTCCATCAGTCATGTGCCACTGCTAAGTGGTGACCCAGGCCTGGGACGCGTGTCTCCTGACTTCAGAGGCTGCACCCATGACCCTGGCCACAGTCTAAGGAACGGCCACACCCTCCCTCTGGCCTGGAGAGGGTCTTGGCTGGGCCCACCTATGGGTCAATCGGGAAAGCGTTTACGAGAGGGGCTGGGTGGTGATGCAGAGGTGCTCTTAGTCCAGCTGTCTGGGGGAGGACCGCCCACCCCCACCCTGCAGAGGGGCTTGGGGTGCCTGCACCTACATTTCTTCAGCAGCTTCCTGTAGGCGAGAGGGCCGCACGTGACCAGCAGCACTGCCAGGAGCACCAGGGACAGGACAATGCTTATCGTGGCGCCCACCCCCAGGCCCGCGGGCTTGTGGTCCTGGCCTGGGGAAGGGAGAAGCTGAGGTCAGTCGCAGCCCTGTGGCTTCTTCCTGCTGTGGTTGGTCCTCTCCCAGCAGGTGTGGAAGGCAGTTACCCATCTGCCTGTCTCTCCATCCATCTCTAGAATTCTCTGCTGCTCATTCGCTCATCCACTACTTGTCTTCTAACAATAGATCATCCAGCTATCATTTGCCATTCTTACCAACCATTTACCTTTCTACCATTTGTTAGTTACTTGTAAGTGCTCATCTTGCCATCGTATACCATCATATACCAATATATGATCATATACCAATAGCCAGCCAGTCATCTGTGTATCCGTTTATCTCTGTGGTTCCATCTGTCCATCCATCCATCCATTCATCCACCTCTCTCTCTCATTGTTAGTCAGTTACCATCAATCTCACCATTACTGAGCGCTACCATC
>JAKSZT010053990.1:509234-748264 GCA_026826555.1 Tolypeutes matacus | reverse complement strand
CTTGTCTGCCTGATGCCTGCTCCAGGCTCTCAGTCATCGCTTCTGCTCATTGCAGTCGGAGCGCTCTTGCTCTCCCTGCCCCTCATTTGTCACCTCCCCAGACTTTTCTAGAAACATGCTCACTAACCAGGCCCTGGAGGGAAAGTCCGGAACCAACCCCCACCCCACCCCCGTGGGCTGTGGTCAACTCACATGTGACAAAGACCCTCTTGCAGTGGCCTTTTTTCTCCTGAAGCTCGTAGCACTGGGATAGCTTCTCCTGGGGACACAAGAACCCCTTCTCGCCGGCATCCAGCATGCGATAGGAGTGCACGTGGCCGCACTGCTGCTCCTGGCACACCTCCTCCCACCGATCCGTGCCCTTGGCCAAGGAGCTGCCACAGAGGGCTCCCCACTGCTTGCCCTGGCGCACCTCCACGGTGCCTTCGCACATGCCACTGCCCCCCGCCAGGCGACTCCTCAGCTTGGGCTGGAAATCTGAGGAGGGGAAGCAATGAGAGATGAGGAGGAGGGCTTGGAGGCAGCTCCCTCGGCAGCCCTGAGCTGTATTGCCTGGCCGCGGGGGCCTGTGCCACTGGCAAGACCGGGGCACCGTGTGGGACCACCAGGCAGGCTGCCCTTCCTTTCCCTCCTTCCCTCCAGCCTGGGGTCCTCTCTGGGCAGCTGTCAGCAGACATCCTGAGATGCAGCAGCGTGGGCCCTTTCAGTAAAGGAGCTGGCAGGTGGCTGATGCCCCTTGGCGGCCGCCAGCAGAGGGTGGGCCCAGAGCCAAGGTGGAGGTAAGCAGAAAGAGGCTCCACCTGGGACCACTGCCCTCTTAGAAGCATTGCGTTCTCTTGCCGCTCCTTGGGAAGAGTGGGGTGTTTTTCAGAAGGGGGAACCTGAGACCCAGGGAAATACTTCTGCTCCCAGGCCTGGTGGTTCACAGGTAGAACAGAACCCAGGAATCCTGCTCCCAGGCCCCATGACCTGAGGGGCAGGCTTTCAGCCAATGGGGCCTGTTCCAACACAGAATCGCATTCTTTTCTGCCTGGGGGTGGGGGTGGGGGCCTGGGGTGCTGTTCCAGGACATCTAGCCATAGCTGAGGCCTGCCACAAGCTCCTTTCAGAGGGGCTGGTGACCTCGCCAGCTTTGGCCGGTTTCCATAGCAACAGCCTTGTTTAAAGCCCTTCTGCTGCAAAGCAACTTCAAAGGCAAGCCCCCGCGTGTGGTGTTGCAGGTTGTTCTCTGCACAGAGGCTCCCAGCTGCAGGGCGGGAGGGGCTGAAAGCCAGCCCCTGCTTTCCACATCAAGCCAAAAGATCTTCAGGGGCTGCTTCTGCACAGAGAAGGCAACTTTTTACTAATTCACACAGTAGCCTATGGACTGGGGATCGCCCTGCCATGAGGGATGGGCGGGTGGTCCACAGCAGCACTTCCTAGATTTGTGCCCAGGAGTCCCTGGGACCTTGCGAAAATACAGAATCCGATCCAATAGGTCTGGGGTGGGGTTTGGGATCTTGCATCTCTAACAAGCTACACCCTGAGGAGCAAGGGCTTAGGCCACAGGCACTGGAGTGGCACTGAGCTGAAATCCCAACTAGTGCTCTGTGCTGTTAGACAAGAAACTGAACCTCTCTGAGCCTCAGCTTCCTCATCTGTAAAATGGGCATAATAATAGCACCCACCTTCTAAGTCTGTTGTGAACATTAAATTAAATAATGCACTGGAACAGCTTCTGGTGCCAAGTAAGCTTTCAGGAAATATCATTTTTCATATCTGGACTCTGCTGGAACCCTCCTGGTGGTGAAGGAAGCTCCAGCCCCTCCCCAGGCAGCCGGACTGTGCTGGGATTCTTCATCGTTATTTTGATCTGCACTCCCTTCCCCCGTGGGTCCTGGTTTTGCCCCTTGGGGCCGCACAGCCTCAGTTTCATCTGCCTCCTCCCCTCCACCAGGCCAGTCTCCTCATCTCATCTGCCCATGGCCTGGAGCCCTCTGCAGGGAGCCCCCCTGAGAACCTTCTCTGCTTCCTTTCTCAAGGTCCCTTCCCCAGAAGAGGCTCTGGCCCGCAGGCACCAGGCCAGGTCTTCGGGGTCCGTGGGGCCCTCCCACCTTCCCCACCTCTCCGACCTCATCTCTGCCCTCCTGCAGCACTCAACACTCCCACCCCATGCTCCACCCTGCTCTGGCTGTCGGCACAAACCCCGATTCCCACCACACCCGCGCTCCTCTCCTCCCCTTCAAAATCCACGAGTCATCCGGGAATTCTGCACACTATGTGTGATGGTTTTGTAAGTGCACAACTTCTCTAATATTTTTAAAAATGGAAAAAAATATTCCTAGATAACCTCATTATTCCACCTTGTCAAAAACAGACACAGCACCTAAAGCTGGTGGAATCACATTGCGCTTCTCTTAGGCTACTGCACGAAGCGCCTCACTGATGACCACTTCCATCAGCGAGCTGTCCTGTGCGGTAGCCACTAGTCACATGTGGCTAGTTAAATTAAAATTAGTCCAGTTCGTTCAGGCTTGTTCAATGTTACTTGGCCGAGAATCCCAAGGCTCTTTGTGCCCCCCCCCGCCCCCTCCCCACTGCTCTCTACCTCTCAGAGGCCAAGGACCCTGCCCTGCACGCAGGGGTTTCCAGGAAACGTGCGTGGACTGACCCATCTGAGGATGCTCCTACCTGGGTCGACCCTGGGGACAGCAGAGGCCCCCCGGGGCTTGGTCAGGTTCCACTCACCCGAGCAGATGATGGCGAGAGCGCGGCTGTCCTCCTGGAGCTGGGTTTTTCGGAAGCAGTGCTCGAGGGAGGCACAGCTGGCATTCTGGATCTCCCACCGAATCGGCAGGGGCCTGCGCTCCCAGTGTGCCCCAGGGTCTCGCAGCCCCGCTGCCTCGGCCTGCGGCAGATGCTTCAAGAAGGAGCCACACTGGAGGGCTCCACAGAGGAGGTCCCCCAGGCCCTGGGCCCCGTCCTCGCCCGCGGCCTCATAGCTGACGGTGCCACCCAGGCTGCCACTGTAGAACTCCACCACGCCGGCACAGTGCGCACCGCCGGGCCCCGTCACCAGCTGCAGCCGGGGAGGAGCTGGGGGGCAGAGAGGGGAAACCAGGCCTGAGTGCGGGGGTCCAGCCGCCGAGGCCTCCTCGGGTACCTGCTTGCTGCCTGACCCTAACGCACCATCAAACCAGTGACCAAACCAACTGCCTTGGGAGGTGGTGAGCTTCCCGTCACAAAGAGGTACCAAATATTGCATAGCACACGATGGCACTAAGATTTTCATTGTGCACACATCCACACTTAACTGGGGTGTCATGTGTCCTTATTTGCTAAGGGCAGAGAGCCCTACCCATATGGGGCCTCAGGATTCTCTTACCTGTGGGCTCCCAAGTGGTCGTGGGTGGAGGACTCGTGGGCCGAGGTGTTGGTGTCAGGGGCTCTGAAATAAGATACGGTGGTGAGGCAGGGGAGTGACCCAGGGAGGGAGGGAGGAGCTGGGGAAGAAGAGTTGAGGGCTGTGTGGGCAGCTGTGTTGAGAAAGCCCCAGAGCTCATGGGGTAACTACCACTTGCCACATTAGACCCACTTGACCACACACTGTCTCTATGCCTCTCGGGGCAGCGTCAACCCCATTTTACAGATGGGAAAATGGAGGTTCAGAAGGGACGGTAAAGCTAGCAATTGGCAGAACCAAGTCCTTGGACCTTTTCCATCCTTCCAGACAGATGCCAGTGCCCCCTCGGCCCGCCCCATCCCCCCCACAGTGTGTCTGTCCATGAGGGGTGTTATAAGTTGGGGCTCCCTTCCACCTGCCTGCTCAGGCCCCGGAGCCCAGGCCCCCGTGGCCTGGCTGTTACCCACCTAAGCAGACCAGGCTCAGAGGGTGGCACGGGTCTGCCCTGTCACTGCTGCAGTTGGAGAAGGACCCCGGGGCTCCGTGGCAGAGGATCTGGTTCTGTGCTTTGTTGAAATAAGAGAGGGTGGTGAGGTGCAAGGCCTCCCCACAGCGTAGCTGCTGGCAGAGCAGCGTGACCAGCTGGAGGTCTCCTTGGTAGGCCAGGCGCCCGCCCCAGCTCCGGCTGCACACGGTGCTCCACTGGCCCCAGTGTATGACATCCAGCCGGCCCTGACACCGCGAGTTGGCACCACTCAGCTTCACCTGGATCCCTGGGGGGTAAGGAGGCAGGAGTGAGGTGACAGGCTGGAAAGGGGCTCCCCCTGGGCCCCCACTGCTCCCTCCCCACCTGGGCCCCCTTGCCCGGCTCAGCCAGCTTTCCCCCTGCCCCATGGGCCACCTCCACTGCCCCCTGCCTTGCTCCCTGTGATGTCTGTGACTTCTGGGCCACTGCAGGGACTTCCCAGCAATGGGCTGGGGCTGCTCCTGAGCCGGGGACCATGGGGCTCCACAATTCAGAGCGGAGGGCAACTCGGACCAATGGTTGAGGGGCTCTCTGCTCCCAATGTCCAGGAGAATCGCCTCGCTTGCCCCCTCCTGGAGATTCCACGTCAATGGATCTCAGAGGGCACGCGGAGCCTGCTTGGTTTTTAAACTTTTAAAATCGATTTTATTGAAGTACAGTTTACACACAGGGAAATGCCGTCGTTTTCAGGGTGCCAATCCACGGGTTTTGACACATGGATTTGCTCATGGACCAACCACTGTGAGCTTATGTAGGGCACTTCCATCACCCAACCCAGCCCAGGCAGCCTCTGAGCCACTGAGAGATTGGTTTTAACTATTCTAGAAAGTCATATAAATGTAGTCAGAGAGTAGATACTTTTGGGGGGAGTCTGGCCTCTTTTGATCAGCATGATTTGAGGGTTATGCTGTTGTAGGTATCAGTAGTTCCTTCCTTTCCTGCTGAAGAATATTCCATTGTATGGATCGGCTGCAGTTTATTCTCTATCTGCTGCTTGGGTGATTCCCACTTTTGGGCTACTGTGAATATTCCTGTACAAGTCTTTGTGTGCCCACATCTTTCCATTTCTCTTGGGTAAATACCTGGGAGTGGACTTGCTAGGTCATAGGTAAGTATATGGCCTGTGTGATTTCAGAAAGCTCCATGAAGGAAAAATTAAGAAAATACGTTTGTTTGAATTTGCGTAAAGAGACTCTGGAAGGGTGGACGACAAACTTATAAATATGGTGATCAGCTGGGTCACTGGGGGAAGGGACTGGAAAGATGGGGGACAGAGAAGCAAGTGAGACTCTTCATTGTAGCTCTTTTCATATTTTTTACATTTTGGGCCAGGCAAAAGTTCTGTCAATTCAAGACATTAATTTTTTTTTTTTAAAGGCTCTTCCAAGTGATGCTGAGGTGGATATTTTTCCTGGCTGGGAACCACTAGTCAGGCTGCCTTCTCCCTCCCACAAACGAGGACACTCAGGGCTGGAGCTTGCCACGGACTCTGGAGCGGTTCGAGGTGGAGTGGGGTAACTCCAGCACCCAGCATTTGCAGAATCCGTCCAGGACTTGCCCCCACCAGCTTGACTCACTGAATCCTCACCAGGCAAGAAATGCTATCCCCACTCTTCAGGCAAGGAAATTGGGGCTCATGGAGGCCAAGCCACTTGCCAGGGCTCGGAGCTAAGATGGCAGGGCAGGCTCCTGGGCCGCCAAGGCCCCCCGCGGCCTCTCCTGTTGCCTGGTGGCTCCGTGGGACCCTGCAGCCACCCCCACCCCCACCCCACCCCCTCGTAACCGCTGGTGATGTGAAAAGGGAGGTCTGTGGTGAAGTCAGCGTGGAAGCGGCTGAGTTAAAAATGGGTTTCTTCACTGCAGGGCTTCTCAGAGCCCTAGGCTGGTGTACGCTGTCAGCCTGCAGTGGGTGACGCAGCGTCGCCTACCCTCTGTGCGCTGTGTTCTGTGGAACCCCATTTGGGAAACACTGGGCCTTCGGCGCACTCTACAATCTGGCATAGCCTCTCCGCAGCCTCGGCCGCACGCGTCTTTGGTCATGGGGCATCTGGCAGGGCCGGTTAAGAAGCAGGACTTGGGAGTGTGGGTGCATTTGGGGCCTGGGATGTGTCCTGCGTGGGGAGTGCGGCTTATACTCATCATCATCCCGGAAACTAGCATTGGTGATGTGCTTTATGGCCTGCAGAGGGGCCCCCCTGCACCCAGGTGGGGATGGGGGGATTTGTTCAGGCGGAGGGACAGCTTCCTAACTGGCTGAGCCCCTCACAGCCTGCTGGACTCGTGGCCACCCCCCACACCCCCAATTCGGCCTTCACGTGCCTCTCTCTTACCTGAATCCCTGTGGCTGGACCTTCCGAGGCAGGAAGTGGCTGCAGAAGGAAGAGAGGAGGGTCAGGAAGCGAAGCCTCCCTCCCTCTTCTTTCTCCCCAGCTCACACCTACCCACAGCTTGAGCAATGGTCTCTGCTGCCTCCCCTCCCCATCACGGGGTTGAGGTGCACAGATTTCCATACTACGGGCTGTAACCCCCAGGCGGGTCATGGAATCAACGCAGTGGTTTGCAACCATCGATTTTTTAAAATCTGAAATGGAATAGAGTCGAGAATGTCGGAACTCACTGCACATTGTGAGGGTAAGAATCACGGGGTAGCAATGCAAAAATGTCCTGCGAGTTGCTTTTAATCAAAACAGATTGAAACCCACAGTTCCAGAGAACTGAGAAAGGAGCCAGAAAGGGAAAGCAAGGCAACGTTTGCTACTTTCTAATATTCCCAAGGCAGGACGGGAACGACAGCAATTTGTCTGTACCAGTTCCCGGTTTCCCGGCCAGGCATCCGGAGCTCACAGAGCTGGAGGGTGCCCAAGGGAGCGCAGCCTATGGTGACTGAGCCAAGAGCGCAACCTCTGTGGAAAGGGGTCTGTAGGGACCAGCCCTCCCTCTGCCTCGGCTCCTGCCTGGACCACTCAATAGGAATGTGGCCATTTGGGGAGCGCTGCCTCCCACCAGCCCCATCTGACAGTGGCACTGGGCACAGTGGTCCACGTGCAGGGCTCGTGGCCAGCTCTTCTGTGGCTGCGGAGGAGGTTTAGTCTGCTTGGGGAAGGGGTGGGGAGCAAGCTTGTCTGGCCTCAGAGCCCACCCTCCGTGCTCGCCACCCAGCTTTACCAGTAATGCAGTGGGCATTTTAACTCCCGGCTGTCTGACTCCCGGGTCTTCTCCATCAGGAGTCGGGGGCACCGTGGGTCAGGGAGACTGCTTTACATAGTAAAAAGCTGTGTTTAAATTGCTCTTGAAAAATCGTTGTGGTGTGTTAAAAAAAAAAAACAAATGGGTTTAAAAAGTCTGTTCTTGCCCGAGTGCTCTGAAGCTGGTGGTAGAATTTTAGGGGGAGACACAGCCCCACCAGGCTATCTCCCTCCCCCAAGGTGTGTTGTAATGAAGTTGTAACATCACGCTGATGACAATATCTCCCACTCTCCGCCCAATCCCATCAAGGGCATCCTGGGAAACATGGACATTGGAAGTGGAAGGTTATTATTCTCACTCGTAGGGAGTGTCACACCTGGGAACAGTGGCCAGAGCTCTGGCCTGAGGGGGTGGGGGTCAGCCAGCTGTCAATCATCCAAACTATTGGCGTCTTGGAGTGGGCAGGGGCAACCTCAGAAGGACACGGTGTAGGTGCCTAGCTACTGTCGTAAGAGAGGAGGCTGGAGGCCCTTTGACCTTCCCTTACCTCTCACCCTCGACCTCTGGCTTCACCCCTTTCTGGTCCCATTTCCCCATCTGCAAGCAGGGCAATCCCCCTTTAGAGAGTCATTCCTTTGGCTAAGCCAGGATGGCTGGGGCAGCTATGGGGAGAAGCACCTCTGCGGAGAAGCCTCTTTGATGCAATGCAACACGGGACGGGTTTTATAGGCAGAGAGAATTTTCCAGACTCAGGGTCTGAGTCCTGCATTGCCACTTCCTACCTATGTGACCTGGCGAGCAAGTTTCTCAGCCCCTCTGAGCCTCGGTTTCTCCCTCTGTAACCTGGGAATCTGTAGTTTTGCAGTGATATTGCGAGGTTGAAAGGAGATGCTCTGACAAAGAGCTGAGCCCAGCACTCCCTGGCACATGTTCAGTGCTCAGGGGCCAGGATACTGGGCTGTGAGCAGACTGGGCCTGGGGCAGATGTCAGCAGCACCACGGGCCTGCCCGGGACCATTCCCCGCGGGAGGCCTCCCTGTGTGGGAAGCTTGGAGAGCCAGATTATCAGGGGTCACCATGCCCCTTTCCCACTTGGAACCCTCACGTCCTCCGAAGTGGCACAGCCAACATTCATTATCAGCAACGGCTACCAGTTACCCATCGCCTGCCGTGTTCTCAGCCCTCGGGTGGATTGTTGCAGAGATCGCCGTGACTCTTTCTCACATGAGCTGATGATGTTCACCATATAGGAGCCGGGGGAGGGCAGGGTCACCCAGCTGGCAGGTGCCAGGGCTGGACTCAAGCCACAAGTCTGACCTCAAAGCCCATGCTCCCTGCTCTCTGTCACCCAATCACTCCTTCCAAGGGCTGAGCTCAGGGGATGCAGAGATGAGCACAACCTCGGCCCTGACCCTGAGCTGCTCCAGCAACCAGACCATGGAGCCTCCAAGGCCAGATCCCACATAGAACAGCCCAGGCACGGCTCAGGGGACGGCCCTGAAAATACTGAACAAGCTGGAGAACCAAAGACATTTTCTTTTTTAGGAGGTACCGGGGATTGAATCTAGAACCTTGTACATGGGAAGCAGGAGCTCAAGCCCTGAGCTACACCTGCTCCCCATCAACAAAAATTTTTAAAAAGCACATACTCAGTTAAATAAGAGCATGTGCTCTTATTTAGCTGAAAGCATGGTCTGCCTTCCATCCTCTGCCTCTCGCTGGGCGCCTGGCTGGTTCTGCCACTAGAGCAGACCAGAAGCTTTGTATCTTCTCCCTGCCTCCATCACCACTATCGACACGTCTAGTGTTCACTCTTTTCCGGGCATTTTTAGGTCTCTTAATCCTCACCACAATTCTCTGAAGCAGGTGCTATTATTTTTATCCCCATTTTATGAATGAGGAAACTGAGAGAGGTTAAGCAACTTGCCCGAACTCATACAGCTTGTAAGTGATGGGGCAAAGATTCGAACCCAGGCTGTCCGCCCCAGAGCCTGTGCTGTGACCGCTGGGCCGAGCTCCCGTCCTTCCCTTCAGAGAGAGGCCTGCCCTGTGTTTCACCAGTCCCTGCACATTCCTGGTGTGCAATCTTGATCAAAGGGAACAAACTTGTATTTCTGTTCAGGAAGTAATACCTGGCTGTTTTACCATGAACTTGCTGTGTGACCTTGGCAAGTCACTCAACCTCTCTGGGCTCAGTTGCCTCGTCTATGAAATAAGGAAGTTAGATTACCTGATCTCTCATCTTTAAACATCTATCATCTCTAACCTTTAGTTCCTGATATATCTGAATAGCTGGGAGAAGGTGGGCAGGAGCGGCCTGTGAGTGGCAGGGCTGATGTGAAAGTTTCCTGGGCGTTAGCTTTGTCTGCCTTGTCCAGGGGCACTTTTAGGTTTTGATTAAACACAACTTATTTTCATTTTCTCAGCCACCTTTTACAGGGCCCAGACCCAATACCCTCCTTCCCCTGAAACCTGTAGACTGTGTTGGGGGAATCTCTGACCCCTCCACCGCTCTGGTTTACTCCCACCAGACCTTTCTAGAATCCCTGCAGCCTGAGGCCCGGGGTTCTGCTGCCATGGAACCCCCGGTTGTGTGACGAGAAGCCTCAAGGCTGTGAGACTGTGAGAAACACCAGAGTGGAAGCATCACGGCGTTTCCTTATCCTTTACACCCCAAGCTGGGTCCAAGAATTCTCAGAAGCTACCCCCACCCCAGCCCCATCACCCCCCTTAGTCTCCCTAGAAGCCCTTAGACCTTGGATTGGGCAAACCAGTCACAAGCTTCATCACTCTCCCCAGGCCCCAGCCTCTCACCTCCACAAGTGGGTTTAATCATTTCCACCCTGCCTGCCCCGTGGGTGCCTCCTGCAGAGCAGATGAATTTTACCCTCGCCACACCCCCCCACCTGCCCCCTCCTACCATCGTCCACTTTGGCCCAATGGGTTGCATCTGGCCGTGGTTGAGTTTTAGTTGCTCCGCAGTGTTTTAAAAACTTTGGATCCATTTTTTATTTAAAAAGGTTTCTTTTTGCTTTGTTTTTTGAAGAGCGGGGCGCTCTGGCCACGCGGGGCTGTCTCTCTGCGAGCCTCAGGCAACGAGGCTCCCATGTACCCCTTGCCGCCCTGCATCGTTCTCTGCCCCAGCTTCAAACACGTGAAGGTTTCTGCAGCCAAATATGAACCCTCACACGAAGAAGAAGGTGTCAAGATTATAAATAGCGCCCTGTTCGCGCGGGTCAGGACTTGCACCAAATGCCTTTGCCAGAAACTTACAAATGCTTTTAGGGCTTTGGACTCGCAGTCAAGGGTTGTGGGCCTGTATTCGAGGTCCCAGTGTGCAGCCGCAGGGGCTCTCGAGACAGAGATTCAGGGCACGGTTAGTACTCAAGAGCCAGAATTTAGCCCAGGCTGTCGCCACACCTGATGCACAGACCAGGGAGCCGGGGAACTGATGGATTTACTGTAGTTTGGCAATTAGATATTCTATTTTTCCATCAACAGGCCTTGGCACCAACAGTCCACAGATTTCCCCATGGCCGCCGTCATCCATTTATGTCAAACACCGTATGTCTGACTCCCTTTGGGGAGGATTCTGGATTTTCCTTCCCCACCTGCTCTGTCTACACTGGCTGACTCTGCAGGTCGGAAACCCCTCTTTTTTGAAACAATGCTTATCCAGTGGAGCTGCATCTAACTTAAAGCCTATTAGGGCCTCGGGGGGGGGGGGAATCCTATAGGGCCAAATTTCTATTTTTTAGGTGGAGCTTGGGATAAAGGCGTTGGTTTAACATTAGGAGACTTTTTATGAGCAAAGCTCTGGGCTTAAGGTAGGAGAGGCCTGGGAATGGGCTGCTCAAGGAAAGCAGATTCTAAAATCACTCACCTTATGGCCATTTCTCTCCCTGGAGGCCTGGCGCACCTAATTGAATTTGCATGAGTTTTTCTCCCTGCGTTGTCTTCACTGTCACAGAGACAAGGCCCCTCTTCCGTCAGAGTTTATATAGCACAAAGCTCTTTCCCACCTAGGAGCTCATTCTTTCCTCTCAGCTGCCCTGTGAAGAGGGCACTCTGCCTGTCCCCATTTTCAGATGAGGAAACTAAGGTTCAGAGAGGCCGAGCGACTTGCCCAAGGTCACACAAGATGGTAGATCAGGACAGAAACCCCACGTCCGTTGCCTGGCAGGGCCCCATGGAAGTTTACCTTGGGGAGACTCCAGAGCCTCCTCACCCCACAGTACAGATGGGGAAACTGAGGCCAAGGAGAGGAAGAAGGGCACTCCAGATGCCTCCATTGGAGCACGTGGTGGCACATAGGCCCTTGGTTACCTCCACCCACCACACCACCCATTTCCTATCCTGTTCCCACCACATCTTTCCCAGCTGCTCCCGCCTGGGAGAAGAGTCCTCGGGTTTCCATGGGAACTGATTCAAGCCCACAAGGGGTACATTGATGAAAATGGCGATAGTAGTGGTATAAGAGGAAGTGGTACAGGATCACAATCCCTGATCTGCATTTCAAAATCCAAAACCCAAAATTTTCCCGAAAGCATTGGGCTGGAGCGTCCCTCTTGGTGTGTATATTCCCGTGTTTCGCTGAAGAAATGACAACATGTGCAATGATTAGGGGGTGTTGCCCGACCTCGGTGGGAGTTTCATGAACACACACTACATACACGATATCGCCTTTCTAGAATCTGGAACATTCTGCACGCATTTGGCCTCGCGGTTCAAGTACGGGTCAGCGGATTGAGAGCTACCATATCTAGAGGGCCCTTGACACGCTTTCTCCTCTGCTCGGCCCCTGCCGTGCACGCCAGTTCATCGGAGAAAAAGCCGTGTTCTTCCTTTGGCCTCCACGGCCACGTGCCTGGGCGCACCGTCCCCGCCAGCCTGCGTGCTGAGTCCCCTCTGCCTGGGTTACTCTCCCCAGGCCCCCACAGTGGACTCGCACATCCCTTCAAGGCTTTGTCAGATCCCACCGTCTCGTGAGCTCCCCCGAACCCTCCCCAGGTCACACTGAGCGCACCCCCCAGCGCTCCCAATCCCCAGCGCTGCCTCCTTCATCTCCGCACCACTCATCGCTTGGCGCACCCGTGTCACGGCTTGCTTAGTTTGTCCGTGGTCTATGACCCCATCACACGTGGACTAATATGTCAGATCCACCAGGGGGGAATTTGGTCGGATTTGTTCACTGCTGTTTCCCCAGCACTAGTGCCTTGTTCAAGACAGGCACTCAGCAGGTCTTTGCTGTCTGGATGAATGAAGGAGTGAATGAATGGGATTTAATCTTTGCAATCACCCTTTGAGGTGGGGGCCGCTGCTATCCCCACTTTGTCGATGAGAAGCCTGAGTTCTAAGAGGCGAGCTAACCATCCCAAGATCTCGTCACTTGTGCTCAGCCGAGTCCACGCCTCACCCAGACCCCCCTTTACACGCACACATGTGCACACAGAGACCACATTCACATGTGCACATGCATGTGCACACACAGCACACTCACACTACATACACGTGCACGCACACACCGAGTTGGTGCTCGGTTTTGTCAGGGTGAGTTGAAGTCCTTCCCTAGAGGCGGGACTGATTGCTGCAGGGAAACCCCTCGGAACGCTGGAGCCAGACAAAATGACCAGATGGGCCTCAGCCTCTGCGGCCTGGGACAGCAGGGCTGGCAGCCTGCCCGCTGCGGAGACCCTCTCCCCTCCCCTGTCATAGACCCCGGTTCCTCATGGCCCGACCTGCCTCACCGCCTTCGCCCTTGCCCTTCCCTCTGCCAGGGACCCTCTTCCTGCTTTTCTCTGCCTGGCTGGCTCCTTCCATCAGCCAGGTCTCAGAGGAGAGTTCCCACCTCCGAGCAGCCCTCCATGCCTGCCCAGGCTCAGGGCTCTCCTCCTAGCATCCACTGTTATTTCATCTCAGCTGTTTGCTGTTTCCTTCATTGCACTCCTCACGATATTTCAGTGTCTAAATGTTTTAGGTACTTGTTTCTTGTTTTCTGTAATGGGTCTCCTCTGTTAGTCTGTCAGACCTACTAGGCAGGGACACTCGTCTTGTTCATGGCCGTATCCCCATGCTTTGCACAGAGCTGGGCAGGCAATAGACGCTCAGTAGATTTTTGTAGATGAATAAGTATATGAGTGAACCGCCTGTGCAAGAGGATTGGGGGATAGAGAGATGGACGACATGGCTAGCATCTGGCAAGGCCTGCCTCCAAGTCTTCCTGACTCTGGGCCATGGCACAGTGAGACCCCACTGCCATGGACTCCCTGGATCTGAGGCCAGCGATGTGAGGGTGGTCTTTAAGGGTCTTTGAGAGGTTCCAAGGAGGCCACAGCAGTACTTGGCAGGATTCTGAAAACCAGCCAGGCAGCCCAGCTCCGGGCCCCTGCACACCTCCTGCAGTTACAGGTCAGAACAGCCTTATGTACATGCATGCCCCTGTGCCACTGTCACAGGCGGGGGAGGTTAGCCTATACTTGGGGGGCATGCTCCACCCAGGAACACACACGCTCACGCTTAAGCACACACACCCAGCCTCTCTGGTTGGGACCGAGGCTCCTTTCCAAACTGGGAGAGTCGCCCGCTCCTCCTGCTCCCACCTGTTCCCACCCTGGAGCCGAGCCCCTGTCTGGCCACCCCATACCTGCCACACCTGGAGCAGTCAGAGCCCGTGCAGCTCACCTGCTCTGCATTTTATCAGTGGGGACTTTGAGGCCAGGAGAAGCTCGGAGACTGGTCGAGGTCACACTAGGCCGGGCTGAGAACGCGTGGCTCAGGCCTCCCAGGCCACGGCCCCCGCGGCCTCCCTGGCTGGTCGATGTTGGTGACTGTCCCAGCAGCAGCGTCCCCGAGGTCTCGGGGAGGGGAGGACCCTCGGTTCCCACCATCTCCTCCTAAACAATCAGGGGGCTCCAGACTCAGCCTGCCCAAACCTCAGCCCCAGCCAGTTTCTGCAGAGGCCCCGGGGCATTTCCACAGCTGCGTCTTCTCCAGGGCGGGAGCAGGCACAGTGGACGCTCTCGCTCCGGCCTGCTGCCTGGGACCCCTCGGACTGACCCAGGCCTTGGCCGCCTTCTCAGAGGCAGTCCCCACCCCTCCTCAACCCTCTCTCTGCCCAGAAAGCCTGGGCTGCCCCAGAACACGGCACGTTCCCAGGTGAAGCCCAGGCTCCTCCGTGGAGACCCCGTGGGGAGCCCACCTTGGATGGGGTGGGACGACTTGATTTCTAGGTGGGACCTGAATGGAACACGGACCCCCATGTCCTCCTGCTGTGACGCGTCTGCATGGGTGCACCAAGGCCCCGAGAGCGGGCAGGGAGCGGGGCTGGGCAGCCGTGGGGTGGGGCCCAAGCAGGCGGAGACAGAGCTGGGTGCTCACACCAAAAGCCATTGAACGTACACTTCAGATGGACTGTTTCAATAAAATTGTTAAAAAAATAATACGGAAACAGGATGCGTATATAGGGGAAGTCTCTGTATTATCTTTCTCAGATTTTCTGTTAATCTAAAACTTTTGTTTTTTTTTTAAGTAAAATATATTTTTTTAAAAAGAGCTGGGGCTGGGGGAGCGGAAAGGATTGCTGGTGGCTCCCACCCTCCACGATGCTCCAAAGAGGTGACACGCGGGCCCCAGAGTCAGACTGAGGGAGCGCTGGACTCTCCTCCCTTGCACCCCGAGCCCAGGAGCCCTGGCTGACACCCCCGAGGGGTACTCACCCAGCATCCCCAGCAGGTACCAGGCGGCCGGCGGCAGCGGAGTCCCCATGGGCGCGGCCTGCTCCGGCCTTGGCGCAGCAGCTCCCGGGGGGTGAGGGCGTCTGGCCCTGTGTCTCGCTCTCAGGGAGGGCGGGGGACGGGGCAGGCAGCACAGGCGGGGGTGTCGGGGAACAGGCAGTGTGGGCCTGCGTCACCCGTGTTTGAAACCGAACTGTCAACTTCCTCCTGGCAAAGCCACCTGCCCCAGTTCGAGTGGCAGCTCTGGCTTCTGCCAGCTTCCTGCCCGAGGTGCCCGGGGCTGGGGCAATGCCCCCGGACCTCCCCACACAGGGACCAGGGCTGGGGATCCTGGGGCAAGGCTGGGGTGTGGTTAGGAGGAGGCCTGGCGCCTGCTGAGGACAGCCTGGGGGCCTGGGAGGGGGAAGAAGTCCCTGAGGCAGGCAAGGGTCCCGCTGGGAGGGCTCTGAGCTGGGCTGGGGCTGGGGGAGGGGCATGTGGAGGGCAGCACATCAGTTCTTGCTGCAGATCTGTGATGAGAAATTAAAACAGAACCATCCACCTTCTCCTTATGGGGGATCAGGCTGGAAATCTGAGGCGAACCCCCAGGGCTTGCATCAGTGTGTGTGTTTATGTGCGTGAGATAGCTGTGCTGGTGTGTGTGTGTGAGCCCCACGCTGTGTGTGTGATCTCCATGCTGTGTGTGTGTGAGCCCCATGCTGTGTGTGTGTGTGTGAGCCCCACGCTGTGCGTGCAAGCCCCACGCTGTGTGTGTGCGAGCCCCACGCTGTGTGTGTGAGAGCCCCACGCTGTGTGTGCGAGCCCCACGCTGTGCGTGTGTGAGCCCCACGCTGTGTGTGCGAGCCCCGTGCTGTGTGTGTGTGAGCCCCGTGCTGTGCGTGCGAGCCCCATGCTGTGCGTGTGAGCCCCACGCTGTACGTGCGAGCCCCGTGCTGTGTGTGCGAGCCCCACGCTGTGTGTGTGTGAGCCCCACGCTGTGTGTGCGAGCCCCACGCTGTGCGTGTGCATGAGAGCTCAGTGCTGATGTGTGTGTTCTCCGTGTGAACGTTGCTCTTGGAGGGGCAAGAAGCAGCTTCTGGCCTGCTGACCGGCAGGTTCTGTAGGGTTCTGCTAAGCAGATGGGGGAGGCCTGGGCCAGGGGTCTGTCCAACCTCCCCGGGACCTGGACTGGACTCAGCCGTCGCTCACATCCTCTGTGTGTGGGGATGGGACAGAGGAAGCCCCACAGCCAAGCTCCTGGGGGCTTCCTACAGTCTGGCCCATCCCAGGCAGCCATAAACAGTTCAAGGGGTGACGCAGCTGCAGGGCTTGGAGCTCCCTCGGCCCCCCACTTATGCACACTCTGGGGTCCCCTTGGAGGTCCTCCAGGGCCAGGCCGGGACTCTTCCTCCCTGGTCTCGTGAGAGCACGCCGCTGCACCCACGTGGCTGCCCAGTCTCTGCTAGGGTGAGGCCTGGGGCGTTGGGGCGAGCTTGACTCATTGGCAGAGGGCAGAATGGAGGCCGCAGATGAGGAAATAAGGACCCCCAGAGGCTGTGACTGGGGGCCACACCCACCTCCTGTGCAGGCCCCAGGTTTTGTTGGAGACCCGGGAGGATCCTCTAGGCGGCCCCCTGCCCTCACATTCCATCCTTCCTTATCCTGTGGCTCTGGAAACCCCAGCCCTTTCATTCATTCATTCGTTCATTCACTCATTCATTTACTTACTCAATAAATATTTGCTCCAAGCTTAGCACCAGGGATACAGAGAGAAACGAGACAGGCCTAGGCCCTGGTCTGCTTACACCCCTGGGACCCTTTGAATGACTTTTTCTCCTAAAGATTTGCTGTTTCGAAAGCTTGTGTTTGACACTCAGGATGCGTGTGTGAAGTGGGCCTCCATCATCAGCTGACATAATCGCAGGCCCAAAGGGGAAAGGATTTATTGGGCACCTGCCACTAGCCAGGGAGAGCACCTCATTCAATCTTCCCCCACCATCGCGGCATGTGGGTGGAGTTTTCCGTTTCACAGATGAGGAAACTGAGGCTCAGAGAATAATGTGCTTGGGCCCAGGAGTGGCTGTGGCCCAAACTGAGATTTGAACCCATGTCTCTCTCGCTTCGCAACTTTTGCTCCTTCACCATGCTACCAAAAGCAAAGAAAATGCACCAAAAAAAAAGGGCTTTTTATTTAATCTCGAATCTTCCTGGCAGGTAAGAGTATGGGTTGCATTCTGTTTTTGCTTGTTTGTTAAGTTGGCTTTGTTTTTGGAACAGAGAAAGTTGTTCGTGGCCTCTGGTTGCTACCTCCAGGCTCTGCCCTCCAGGTTGCCCCACCCTCTTCACTCCCCCCCACCCCCCCACTAGTTACACCAGCATCCAGGCCACTGCCCCCCCTTGGACCCCAGATCCCTGGCGGGACTTTCCTGTCCTCATCACGAGCACTTTCCATGACACAAGAGGAAGTCAGCTGAGCCCGGGCTGGGTTTTCCATGCAGCCCAGCAGGGCGGAGGCCCTAATGTGAGGGGTTGGGGAGGCAGGTAGCAAGCCCCCGGGGCCGGCCCGGGGCCAGTACCTCCTCAGCCTGGGCTTGGGAGAGACATCTGTCCATGCTGCCTTGGTGGGCACCAGGTAACTCTGGGGCGGGTGGGCTGTCTGTTTGTCTGTCAGTCGAGTGCTGCCTAAGCCCCTCTGGGCTCTGTGACTCCCAGCACCCCCAGGATTTGCCTCTTGGGCAGGACCAAGGGGCCACTGGGGATGCTGGGGGGAAGGGGAGGAGCTGAGCGCTGGGAGGGAAGGGTGGCAGAAGGAGAAGAAGGCCCAGAAATGAATCTGATGCATTGTAGGACCTTTTGTTTGTTGTATGAATGAATGAATGAATGAATCTGTGGAACTGTTTCCAAAGACTATGGGATGGCCTGGTGGCGCCTCTGCTCTAAGAAGCACAGGAAGAGCCTTGCTAATATTTGTTTGTTGAACAAATCAGTGACCTGACTTCTGGAAAACCTCTACTTTGTAGCCTGGGGATGAGGGAACCCACCCAGGGACACAGGGTTTGGACCTCCCCCCACCTCCAGCTGTGGAAGTGCATCTGCCTCCCCATCTTTGCTCGTACCCAATCAGATCATTGGTGGGGGATGGAAGGGGAGAAAGAGAGACCTAAGATCTAGAAGATCCCGGGGCTTCTAGATGGGGCAGCTGAGGGACAGGCGCAGGTGTGGGGGAGGGGCACTGGCCGGCTGGGGGTGGGGGCGGCACCTGCCCACAAAGGAGTCCTGCCTTGCCCAGAATTGCCGTGTGGCCCTGGGTGAGTTGGGGCCAGGCCCTGGGCCTCAGTTTACTCATCTGTAAAATGAGGGCATTGGATGACCCCGAGGCCAGTTCTAGGAACAGGGTGGTGGGCTGCGTGGTTCCGGGTTGGAGGTGGGGAATTTCTCTGTTCTGGGACCTGGAGGGTGTGGCTCTTGCATGAGAGGATGTCAAAGGCAGGGGCGGCTTTTGGAGCAGGGTAGAGGGTTCGAGGTCGCGCTGGCTCTGTCCGGTGGCTCAGCACGTGCGCTTTTCCTGAGCCCGGAAGTGGGAGTGGGCCTGTCCAGAAAGGCTGTCAGGTCTGCAGGGGACAAGTCAGGCCACCCCACCCACCCACCCCCTGGGGCATTTGCCCAGGCCCTCCCAGGAGCATTCCGGATCCCTGAAACCATTTTGTCCTCAAACAACCCTAGTCTCAGAGCCCTGTGGTGAAACTTTCAGTCAGTTACTCAAGCCGGTTACCTAAACGCATCTGTAAAAAGTGACTGAAGATGAAGCAGAATAACTGGTGCAAAGAGCGAGGCTGCCTCGTCACAGGAACCATAGCTGTTGTGTCTACAATGATGGATTTTGGGGTGGCGAGTATAGGGTCCAGCTGCCCCCTTCATATCCTGGCTGGGTGGTCTTAGGCATGTCGCTTTCCCTTTCTGAGACTCATTATCTTCTATAAAATGGGGGTAGGAAGCAATCCCTGCATCACTGGCCTTCTGGAAGTTTCCATGATAATGAGCATGAAGGGCTTGTAAACCTACATGGTCCCTTGAGTGTGAGGGCTGGTTGTCTCAGGCCTCCTTGGGCCCCACTCACGCTCCCCTCACCCCATGGAGGACCCGCAGATGCCCCTTGAGAGAATGGACAGGCCCTTTCACTCCCCTCCCCTCACCCCGCTTCAGGGCCCCCCAGGGTGGCTGGGTGTGAATCACCCATCCCACAGCCCTGTGGACCCTCCCATGAGTGAGACGAGACTTAGACCCCGGGCATGAGTCTAATAGAGTAGGACAGGTGCTAACCAAGGCCATTTGTCAGATGAAATAACTGATGTGGGTTCTCCCAGGTGTACAATCAACAAGCGGTGGGGTTGGGACTGACGCCCAGGCCCCCTGACCGTGGGCGTCCCTTCCCCCAGCACAGCCTCTCCTCTGCCCTTCAGCCGTTTCCGTGTGTGGTGGTAGAAGCTGCTGGTCCAGCTGTGTGTCCTCGGTGCCCTGGCCTCAGACCCCGTCCTGTGAAAGGGGCAGGGCAGAGCCTGGCTGGCAGTGTGGTCACACACCTCGGGGGCACGTAGCACGTCGCAGGTGGTCAGCATAGGGGGCTCCAGAGTTCCACACCCACCCAGACTCTTGGAACCTGTTAAAGCCCTTTGGCCCTCCCGGGAAGCTTTCCCAAAACTCTTCTGCTGTTATGCAAAGCCTGTTCTTGAATAAATAAATGAATGAATAGCAGGAAAGCTTTCGGCTGGGGCTCAGTCTATGAGTCAAGCCTTGGAATCTTATTTAAAGAACACACCATTCACCAGAATCTGAAAAACACAGCCTCTCTGAAAGACAAGATGGAAAAAGGCACAATATTGCTTTAAAAGCGTCCCCTCAGTGTTACTTTTAGAGGGCTCTCCTGTACTCGCCAGGCACTTAGCATGAGGAGGTCTAGGCTATCAGGAATCATGAGCGAATGGAGAGACAGGGCAAAGGGTGCATAAGTACATTACAACCCAACTACACCCCGGAGTGGACAAAGGAGGGAGATCGCGATGGACTGACACAGAAAGATGGCCAGGACGAGTTGTTGAGCGAAAAAACTAAATACAGAACCATTTTGTAGATAAATAAAATAAAAATATGAATGAGCTGAATAGTTGGTTAAAATGTTTGCATGTTCACAGAAGAAGGTTTTGCATAATACTCATAAAAATAATGACGGGATTCGGGTGGTAGAGTGAGATTGTGTAGGGCTTTCATTTTTATTTTATATGTTTCCATACTATTTAATTTTTTCAAAAATCATACGTTATGATGTAAATTTTTAAAATAACATAAAAGGGACCTGCAGAAAATCTTTTGTACAAGAAAAAATCCCATATATTTATTTTTATCATTAAATATGGCATATAACAGTCTTATGACTTTCCTTAATAATAGCAATTCATGTTTATGGAGAAAAATCAGCGAATACAGTGAAGCATAAAGAAAAAATAAAATCACCCACAATTCTACCATTCAGTGTAACTACTGCTAACATATGAGGGCATATATTTTTATTCTTTTTTGCTACTTATAATTATAATAATTATACTTTTTTTTCAAAATAAGTACTATATGGTTTTGTCACCTGCCTTTTCTCTTAAAATATACTCTATCTTCCTGTGTCATGGACTTCTGTAACATGATTTTAAATGATTCTGTAAGAGCAAATGTATGAAAGTCCTGATGCTTGTTTTAATCTTTTATTGCTGGACATGTGTATTGTTTACTCTCTCTTTTGTTATTAAAAATAAGTGTGTGATGACTTTTTGCACAAGCATCTCTTTTTCATATCCTTATTTCCTTTAAGTAGAATTATTTGAATCAAAGGTTGTGACCATTTTAAAAATGAAAATCTCTTCTAAAAATTGAATTAGTGACCTCCAACTCCGTTCTCGGGAATCTGCATGCCAGTTGACCGAGGGGCGCACCCAAACAGGTTTATAACCCCTTTGGGGATCCGTGTTTTGGTATTCTGTGGGTGGACACTCGGGGTGCTGGGTGACCCACAGTTAGCCAGTGAGACGGGGCCCAGGCACACGAGGGGGAAGTTCTAAGGTATCGGTTAGATGCACTTTTGATGGTTTACTGAGAGTCCTGGGGTCTCCTGTGATAATGTCTGTTTCTCTAACAGTCTTGTGTCGCCCTCTGGGCTCATTGGTGGGCAGTTCTGAGGCGCTGAGGCCACTGGCTCTGTTTTAGAGACAAGTAAATGCAAGTTCTCCGAGACAAGGAATGAGTCAGGTACGGCCCACCTTGGCCTGGGGAAGAGGCAGCTCCCCAGAGGCATCTGGAAAGAGACCTGCTGGGTTGGTGTGCGGCCTGGCAGGCTCGAGGGCTTCAGAGTGGGCCCCAAGTTAAGGCGACCTTGTGGGGTGGTCTGGAAGCAAGTGCTTATTGGCTCTGTACATCGTGGTGATGAAGGTGATGACGGTGATGCCAATGAGGATGACAATGACGATGATGACGATGACAGTGACGATGTCAAAGTGATGCTGCTGCTGCTGCTGATGGCGATGGTGATGGTGACCATTTACCAAGAGCCTGCCCAGAGGCTCCAAGTAGCTGCATTATCTTGGCTTTCCCAAGGGAGTGTGCCCACCATTTCTAAGTACGACCATCTGAGGCAGCTCAGAGATGAGTATTTTTATTTTCATCGTTATGTGTTTGTTTTCATTTACATTAATCTCATATAGTAGGAAATAGACAATAAGCACACCAAACCCATGATTTATGAGAGTGATATGAAATTTCATTTTCAGATTAATATTCAGATGACCAACCTTGCGAATTGATCTAAGGGAAAAACATGAAGGGAACAGTGATGCAGCTGGCACTGGGAGCAGGTCAACACCATGGAGGTGGAATATAGGTAGTTGACATCTGGGACCACTTGAGACAGATACTAATATGGTCCCTATTTTACAGAGGAGAGAGCAGAGGCTCAGAGAGTTTAATTTGCTTGAGACCACACAAAACACAAGTGGTAGAGCTGGGACTTGAGCCCAGATGCTGAATTTTTAATTTAAATATAGGATACAGGGAGCGGATGTAGTTCAAGTGGTTGAGCTCCTGCTTCCCATGTAAAAGGTCCTGGGTTCAATCTCGGTACCTCCTAAAAATATATATATATATATATATATATATATATATATTTTTTTTTAAATATGTATTTATATATATATATGATACACACAGAAAAGTGCACATATAAATGCACAGCTTCGACAACTTCACAAACTGAGCACATCAGTATACTCAGCAGGAAACAGAACCAAGCAGCACCTAGAAGCTCCCCTCCTGGGCTCCCTTTCAGGCACTCACCACCTCCCACTGCAGGTACTCACCCTCCTGACCTTCTGTCATCAGAGTTTGGTTCTGGCAAAACTTTATAAATGTCACCACATTTTGAACTTTTTTGTGTTTTGCTTTTCCCGCTCAACATTGTGCTCAGGACATCTTTCCCCATTACTGGGTATAGTGCTAGTCTACTCTTTTTCATTGCCGTATAGTATTCCATTGCATGACTGCCCCATAATTTATTTGCCCATTCAACCGTGATGGACATTTGGATCATACAGAGACTGTAGTTTTTTACCTTAAAGCTCTGCTGCCACCCACAGATAGCTGCATCACAGAGCTCTCAAGGAGCTTGGCTAAGGAGGGTCATGAATCATACAAACCCAGAATCACCCAAAGAGCTGCTTCCTACTGCAGAGGGGCCTTTTTTTTTTTTTTTTTTTTAAAGATTTTATTTATTAATTCATTTATCTCCCCCTTGCTGCTTGTGCTTGCTGGGTCAGCTAACCACGCCGTGCGGGCGGGCTTGCCTTCACCAGGAGGCCCCGGGAACCGAACCCGGGGCCTCCCATATGGTAAACGGGAGCCCTACTGATTGAGCCACAGCCGCTTCCCTGCAGAGGGGCCTTGAGGTGGTCTGGGCGGTGGGCGGTTAGTACCACCCCAATGCTTTCCTTGCAACCTTGCTTACAGCCCTTTTCCCAGAAGCATCTCACTCCACGCCCCCGACAGCCTGGTCAGGTGGGAGGGGGTGACCATCCCCAGGCAGGGAACCAGGGCACTAGGTTAAGGGAAGTGACCCCAATGCCACATAGTGAAAAAGAAGCAGAAGACAGGGTCTGACCCTCCTGCTGCTAGGTCCCGGCTGGTCCTTGTCCCTGCTGTCTGGCCAGCCCAGGGGGGCTTGCTGGGCCATGGAAACCCTTTCCGTTTCCTTTGAGGGGTCTCATGGCCTGGGGGTTGTAGCCTCCTTCTGAGAAGGATTTAAAGCAAAAACAAGTCCCTGATTTTGGGGGGTGAGAGGCTGCCTTCCTCTGAGCCTCACTTTATTTCATTTGCAAATCAAGCAGAGGCCCTGCTCCCCTCCAGGGCCAAGGATGCGGTCAGCTAGAGCCATATGACCCCTGGCTGTGTCCGAGCCTCTTCCCTGAGCATTGTGCTTTTGCAGCCGTAACTGCCGTGGATCTTCTTGAACAACCCCAATGGGGGAAGGTAGTGTGTGGTGGAACCAGAGGGGACCCTCAGCTCCTCTCAGCCCAGTAGGCTACCCCCTGCGACACTGGGTGCTGTCCACCAGGAGAGGCCTTCTGGGATGACCTGCCCCACTTGGAGGACCTGGGGCCTAAAACACGGGGACATGAGGCCCAGCCACATTAGGGGACTTTCCCCAGGGCAGCTGGCCAGAAGGACCAGGCCTGGCAAGAGCCCCCAGCCCCTGCATCCCACCCTCTGCCAGAGGGGGCCAGGTGGGAGGCTGGCGACAAGGGTCAGCAGAGGACTCCAGATGGACTGGGCCTGGGACAGCCTCCCAGTGGGGCTTAAAAATGAGTTTCTGGTTTTTATTAGCTGGAAAGCGTTGACATGCACCAGCTGAGTAACCTCTGTAAACTCTCCAAAGCCTTCCCCATTGCGTGGTCCTGAGAATGAAATGAAGAGAAGCTGGTGAAGTTCTGAGGACACCGCCGGGCTTGGAGCAGTGCTCACCAAGCGTGAGTTTCGCACCCTCCACCATCCCCTAAATACTCTTCTGACGCCAGCTGCTCAGGTCAGGCACGGGCAGGCAGGGTGTTGGGGAAAGGCACGTGCCCTCCTTCCGGTGATCCAGAAGGGAAGCTATTTGCAACTGTGAGAAACCGATCTGCCTGCCAGAAGCACCGGGAAGCAGGCCCGTCCCCTAAACTGTGCCCCTGAAGTGGTGTTCCCTTCCAGTAATGTGCCCCGTGGCATGTCAGCCACACCCCGCCTATGGGCCTGAGTCAGGGGGAGCTGCTGGAGGGAAGCCCCTTATCTGGGCTGAGTGTCGGGGGCTGGGGTCCTGCCCAGCAGGGTCACTCTCCGTGTCTGCCCTCCACGCACCTGAGAGGTTTGTCTGACCACCGTGCAGGGCCGGCCAAGGCCTGTGAAAAGGCAGGCCCTGGAAGGACGCCCCGGCTTGGTGCTGGAGGCCTGGGGGGGCGCGTGGGGAGGAGTGGGGCGGGGCCAAGGGGAAACTGGGGCTGCTCGTGCCCCCACTCTCAGTCTCACCCATGCCCTGGTCCAAGACTTCCTCCTCCAGGAAGCCTACCTTTTTGGTTCCTGCTCTGCCTTGAGGTGTAGCCTGCCCCATCTCCTTTTCACTAAGTTCCCTTCCGACTTCCCCACTTTGCCAATGGTGTTGCACAGAAAAGCTAAAAGTCCTCAACTTTGTAATCCCGAGAACTCGTTCCTCCCCAGGCTCTGCTAAAGGTACAGCCAGCGTGGCCACAGGCTGTACAGAGAAGTCCCAGGTCAAGTCCTGGTAAGAGGATTTATGGTGGCAATGGGCCATCTGAGACTCGAGTGAGGATTGCTCACAGGGTATCCGTCACCCAAATGGAAGCCTTTCAAGCCCGGATCCCAGATGAGGGTGGCTGCATGCTGGGGCCCAGGGCTGCTGCTGCTGGTGGGGGAGGGGGTTCAGGGAGCAGAGGGGCTTCCATGCTCCAGTTGAGGTCGAGGATGCAGGTCCTGGGGGTGGGGTCTTCCAGCTTGAGGGACCCATGGCTGGTAGTGCAGGGAAATGGTTCTTTTGAGCCTCCAAGGACCTGGGGCAGAGAGCTGCTTTTCTGGTCATGCTACCACTGACCCCTGCAGTGAGCAGATCTAAAGGGGCCTCTTCGGGCCCAGCCGGGGAACTCCCTTTGTTCTGGCCAGAGTTTTAGGAGCCCTGGGAGGGGAAATGAGGCCTCCCAGGGGCAACCAGAATGATGCCAACCAGGGCAGGTGGTTGAGCCCCAGAGCCTCCCTTCCCAGGTAAGTCCTTGAGAGCTGCTGAGTCTCCAGTCTTGTTCCTGTTTCCTCCAGAGTCCCCTTGGGGCTGCCCCTGGCCAGGGAAATTGTCTAGGAGCATCCCGGGGTCCAGGAGTCTCCTGACTTGGTGTGTGTGTGCATTTGTGCATTTTTCCAGGGAGAAGGTCCATGTCTTTAGTCTGAGTCTCGATGCTTCCCTTGCCCCTAAAAAAACTCCAGAACCTCCGGCGCAGGACGAGGCAGCCTACTGTGGAAGCGTGGTTTCATGTTGTGTTGGTTTGCTGGGGTTTGCTGCAGGGAATGCAGCTTCTCCCCACTTAGGAACCTGCGGCTCTGTGACCGTGGCCTTGCACTTTTTCGTCTTTATTGCATAGAGCTGGCTTGCCTGTCCTGAGTCCCCCATGTCCTGTGATGATGAGGCCCAGCCGTTCCCCTGCTCGGGGACTTCAGGCATGGTGCTGGCTGATGCGGGGTGTTTTATTCATTTTCAGAGGTGGAAGCAACCCTGGGTACGTGGAAGGAAACTGAGGCCCCAGAGGTCAAGTGCCTGGGGCCCGTGCCATCTGGAATGGTGTCTGGGCCTTTAGATTCTGTGTTCTGGGCCTTTCCTCCCATTGTCCCTAACCTTAAGGACTTCCCTGTTGCCACAGCAACAATGTAAGAGGGGTCTGAAGAAGTTCGTGTTTACTAGAACCTTCCACACGGCGGCCATTTCATCTATTGCTCACCATAATATGGTTACAGCCCCAAGCTGGACAGAGAGCCAGGCCGTGGTCCTGTTGTCTGACCCCAGAGCCCCCGCGGATCCCACAAAGCCGCGTTGTCTTCTCTCATTCCCTCAGCGTCTTTCGGCATCACTGTGAGCTTCTCAGACCCCAGTCGACAGCCCACTCATTTCAGGCGAAATCCTAAATGCAGCTCCTCAGGCGCATGACGAGCTGGGCAGGTCTGACACTAACCCCAGCGGGCCCCTGTTTCGGGTAGGCAAGGAGCCTTCACACGCTCGATCTGAGGCCCCGGGGGGACCCAGGAAGCTCATGGGTCAGGAGAGGGGTCGGGCGCAACCAGGCTTGGCCCAGGGGAGAGGAAGTGGCGGCGAACCCCGCAACCCCGCGCTGGGAGAAGGGGTTTGTTCTATTATGGCTGTAGCCCTTGGGGTTGGGTGGTGAATTTTTGATGTTAAACATCTCGTTTTCCTTCCTGCAGCAGGGATGGGGGAGCTGGGACCTGAGGATTTGGGGTTGCTTGTAACAGCTAGGTTCAGCTTTGGGGGCGCCTGGGGGTGGGAGGCTGGGCGACTCACACCTCCTAGGTTCTCAGGGGGAGAAAAAGGAGATAGATCTGTTATCAGCTACATAAATTGTGAAAGGCAAGCTCCTCTCCTATTGGTTCTGACTGTGAAAAAAAAATCACAAACATTTTCTCGGAAGGTTAGAAAATAAAAAGCCACCACTTCACGGTCCAGATACTCCGCCCCCACCGTCTCAGTGCTTGCAGCTGTAATGGGTCCTGGGTCCGTGAGTGGGTGGGGGGTGGGGGCGGGAGGAGGCACAGAGAGAAGCACTGGGAGGCCCTGAGGCCTTGTGGCTTCACCCCCATCTGCAGACCCACAGGTGGGACCCTTCTCGGGCATCCACAGCCCCTGTGCTCTCCTTGGAACTGATACCCCCCACCCCCACCCCTCATGCTTTCCTCTGCCTGACTCAGTCTCCCTCCCCAACCATAGGGCAGGGAGTCTGGTTTCTTAGTGACTTTTTTATAATTAGAAAAAAATAATACCAATTCACTACCCCTTGTACCTCTTGGAAAATACATGAAATAGATGGAAAAAAACTTAACCCATCCCCAGAATCCCACCACCCAGCCCTTTTCCCAAGATTCTCATGTGTCTGCTGCCTGACCCCAGCCTAGATGTAAATCTAACTCTTTAGAACAACCAGTTAAACTTATTTATTTTAGTTTCACTCTTTGTTTGTCAGCAATTTCGCTTATGAAGCATTGTTTTTTATTGTAAAGGTAGTGTGCACGCCGGAGAAAATTTGGAAAGCACAGGGTGATATTTTCTTGCTTCTTTAAGCCAAGGAAAGAAAGTCATATTCCCCCTCCTTGGGGAGACCACCGCTAACAGTTTGGAATAATTCCTTCCCGTCTTTTTGAAAGCTTGCATCTCCACAGTTGAGATCCTCTTATGAAGAGATTCGGAGTCTTGGTTTGTCCTGCTGATAAAAGCTGTGGCACTCTGGCATTGTCTTCTGGGCACAGACTCTGCTCGGCTCTTGCAGCAGGCATCTCACGGCCTTCTCTCAAAACCTCAGGAGACAGGAACTGTTATTCATTTTACAGATGAGGAAGCTGAGGTTGCCTTGGCCGAGGGCCAAGAGCCAGGAGGCGGCAGGGCTGCCCTGTCCCGTCTGGCTCCGAGGTCCATGCTCGTAACTGCGAGATTGTATGTCTCCTCCTCGGAATCTTTCATAGTTTTTCTAGCTTTATATAAAAGCAGTAAATGACCACAGTTTTAAAAGCCAGAAATTATTGACCAGTGCAAAGAATATTCAGAATCTCATCACCTGGTGATATTTATTTCAGACTTCTGACAGGTTTTTGTGCATATGTGATCTCCATCGTTTTATGGTTGATGTTATATACTAACTCTTCCGTTTAGAATGGTGGATTTTTACATATTTTTTTATCAAAGGCATTTCCGGTGTCATTAGCCCCTTTGAGACAGATATGATTTTTAATGATGATTTATGGGTCCTTCAAGTGGCTGATTCTCCGTGCCCGTAATCACTTTCCTGAGGTTGGATTTGTAGGCCATGGCTCTTTTGGACTTTATAAATGATCCAGGGATCAATAACTTTCTGCATAAACCTATTTCTGAATTTCTGATTATTTCTTTAGAATATATTCCCAGGAACTGAATTACTGGGCCAAGGGTTTTTACAGCTATTAATTTCTATTGCCACATTATTTTCCAGATGGTTGCTATTTGGTCTTCAATCAGCAGCATCGTGCTTTCTCCAAATTAGATGGATATAAAATATTGCCTTGGGAAGCGGCTGTGGCTCAATCAGTAGGGCTCCCGTTTACCATATGGGAGGCCCCGGGTTCGGTTCTCGGGGCCTCCTGGTGAAGGCAAGCCCGCCCGCACGGCGTGGTTAGCTGACCCAGTGAGCACAAGCAGCAGGGGGGGGATAAATGAATAAATAAATAAAATCTTTAAAATAAAATAAAATAAAATAAAATATTGCCTTGCTTTAAATTTGCATTCCTTTTATTCCTAATGAAGCTGATTTTGGTTAAAATGTGTTTATTGGTCATTTACATGTCTTTTATGAATTGTCGAAGACAATGCTGCCCAAACTTTCTGTTTTGATAGAAATGATCTGTATTTGTACTGCTCAGTTGGATAGTGACCAGCCAAATGTAGCTTCTGAGCAACTGAAATGTGGCTAGTTTGACTGAGGAACAGAATTTTAATTTAATTTAATTTATCTTAGGTTTAATTTAATTTAAGGTTTTAACTGAAATCTAAATGAATTTAAATCTAAATTTAAATAGCCTAATGTGGTGCTGCCTACCATATCAGACGGCACAGGTCTAAACCTTTCCCCTATGATGGCTTGGAACCTCACTGAGGCTTTTGTATCAATTTGTATGAGCTCTATATGCATTATGGTTATTAATCTTTTGTCATATCTGTTGTAAATATTTCCCCCGGCTTGTTATTTGACCTTTGCTTTTTTGTTCACTTTGTTTACAGAGTATCAACATTTTAGGTAGCCAACTCTAGTATTTCTTTTGTGGTTTCTCCCATCGCTTGAAGATTAGAAAGTCCTCCCCCACACGGAGGTTTGATACATACTCTCATCGACTTTATTCAGGGCTTTCTGTGATTTTTTTCCTTTTGGTCCTTTAATTCACCCAGAATTAACTTTGCTGTGTGGTATGAGCTATGGCATGTCTTAGTCATCTCTGTGCCTGGTGTACGATACATACTCGATACATTTTCTTTTACAAGGGGGACTTTGGTGCCCTGAGCTTAGGTGGGGGTGGGGCCTGAGTAAGAAGGATGGAATTCAATGGTGTATAACATACCGGTGTGTTAATAAAAAATCTGCAGGTTTTAAAATTTGAAGTTTACGAACAGATTTTAGTGACATAAGAAAATAGCTATGATACAATGTTAAGTTTTCAAGGGAAGATACAAAATGGTACTTAAAACATAGTATCAACTGTGTGAAATGCTATACTTCTCCGGTTGACTACAGGACTTTGATCATGACAAATATTAAATACAGCCCTTGGATGGTCGCTTGTCACCTCCAGCCCCCCACGCCCATCATCCACCAAGTCAGCAGAGCTCACCTGGTCAGACTGCGTTGCGGACTGATGGGCTGTGGCGGGAAGCGGTCCTCCCTGGCTTTAGTGCCAGGCAGGCTGGTGTCGGAATGCCTCCTCTGCCACTCACTGTCCGGCACCTCGGGCAGGTGATATAGACCCTGAGACTGTTTTCTCATCTCTAAAATAAAAATGATAGTGAGGATGCACTAGTTTGTTGTTAATTATGCAGGCAATGCACACGCAGGGTTTAGGTGTAGGTAAGACTACATGTATCACTGTAACAAATTCAAAGCACACCCAAATACATTGTTTTATAAAGTAATATTCCCTCATCCCCCATCACTCTCCACCAGCTCCGCTCTCCAGATGGAGCCACCACTAACTAAAAGTGTGCTCTGAAGCTTCATTTACTTATTTGTTGGTTTTACAAAATGGGGAGCCTGTTGTACTTTTTACAATATGGTTACTTTCTCCCCACCCACTTTCTGACGAATGGTGAAGGACTTTCTGTGTCGCCACGTGCATTCCTTTTCAGGTCTGCACAGTCGCCTATAAAATGCATGTTCCCTGATTTACTGAGGTGTTCTGGCCATAGGCATTCAGTTTGCTTCTCCATGTTTCAGGAGAGCGCAGCGGACATCCACAAACTCCTTTCGGCATGTGTGTCTAATACCTTATTAAGATAGATTTCTAGGTGTGGTGGTGTTGGGTGCTTTTGAGCATTTGTAATTTTGAAAAATAATGACTAATTGGTTCTCTGAGGAAGGCTGAACCAATTGGTATTATTACTGTCAAGGTAGAAAAGTGCCAATCGCCTCCCCACCCCTCAATTTGGGATGTTACCGATATTTTAGACTTTTACCAATAGGATAGGTATAAACTATTATCTATTTGTCTTTTAAATTTCTGTTTAATTATCAAGAAGGTTAAACATTTTTTACATTTATATTTCTTCCTGTTTTTCTTTTGGATCATCTGTCCCTTCCCCATTCATTTAGAGAAGCTCTTTATATATAATGGATATTCATTCTTTGTGATATGTTGCAAATATTTTCTCCCAGCCTGTCATTTGCCTGCAACCATTTTTATAATGGTGTATTTTGCTACTCAGAAGTTTTAAATTTTAAGGGGTCAAATTATTTTTCTTTCTCATTGTGGCTTCTAGTTTTTTCCATCAGGCTTAGAAAGATCATTTCCAGGTTGAGGTTATAAAAAAGTTTCTTCTAGTACTTTTACTGTTTTATTTTATTACATAGAAATCTGTAATCCAACTGTATTTTATATTTCCATGTGAGATGAGCTAATTATTTTTAATTATTTAAAATCATCTTTTACTTTTCTATTTTTCAATTTTTTCTCTAAGAGGAGAGCAGTTACTATCAAACACCACTCTTTGAAAACTGACCCCCCCTCACAGTACAGCTACCCCACCAGCACATATTGAATTTCCTTATAAATCTCAGTCTTTTTCTGGATTCTCCCTTCTTTTCCATTAACTTATCTATCTGTTCCTAAACTGTTGCACCCACCTTTAATTTCTGTAAATATGTCGATTTAACTATACTCTTGATATATGGGAGGACGTTTTTCTTCTCTCTCAAACATTTCTTAGTTATCCTCACTCATTTGCTGTTCCAATTAGAATAAATTCAACAAATCGCCCCCATCTTGAAAAAAACCATTAGATTGAAATGTCAATGAATTTATAGATTGATTTGAAGGAGAATTAACATGTTTACAATATTGAGTCTACCCATCGAGGACCTCATATTAGACTAAATAAAATTTATGTTCTGGGCCTCAGTTTCCCCATTTGTAAAAAGAGGTGGTTGCATTAGGTGTAAATTTCCCTTTGGGTCCTATAATTGACAATAGCAATCATCACTATAGGCTCTAAAGCACCACACTGGTCAGCAGGGCACAAAAACAGAGAAGCTGCCGCAGTCCTCCAGGAGCTTTCCATCCAAAGGGAAGACTAAACACATACAAGAAATCGTGATCAAATGCCCCAGATTCATGGGCAAACGTCGACAAAAGAAAAAAGTAAAACAATGGATGGAGGGATCTGCAGTTGTCAGCCCAGCTGACAACAGTGTTGTGAAGGCTTTTCAGGTGGCCAAAATTCTTCATGCCATTTTTAGTAAAATGTCAGGTGAAAAAAGTAGCCATGGTGCCTATATCTAAACCCCCAGAGCCTCCCACTCGCACCTTCTTTGATGTCTTTCTGTTTTCAGGAACCAGCTGGCTTGTGACTGATGGGGGCCTCTGGCGCCATGAGAACATATCCAGGTCTGGATACTCACAGCATCTTAGGGTGAGATGGGACCCCGTAGACCTGGAAAATGAGGCCCAGAGAAGGAAAGGGAATTGCCCAGGGTCACACAGTGACTTAGAGTCAGAAGGAGAACGGCCTCAGACTTGTGGTCTATTCTATTTCTTTCCAGGCCTCTGGTGTTGGAGGGCAGAAGGCCCGTGTGCCGGGGGGGCGGGGGGAACTCCCTTTGGGCAGGGGGCCGCTGCCACTCTGTCCTCCCCCAACTCTAGGCTGGGTAGTCCGAGGGTCTGTGGAATATCTAGATAAGTGAGCAGAGGGGGTAAGATGTGGACTGTCCCCCACGGGGTAAGCTACTACTGCAACCTGATCATTCAGACCTCTTGGGAAGCCCTGGCCTTTATCTCGAAAACTCCCCACCGTGCACTGTACGTGGAGTCTGGGGCCCTGGCTTCCCATGCTGGGTAGGACTCTGACTGGACTATCCCCTCTAGCCAGGCCTGCAGGAAGAGGGAACTAACTGGGGCAGGTGGTTTCCCAGCCCCCCCATCCCCCATGCCAGGATCCCGAGAAACCAGAGCTGGCTTTTCGCTGTTCTTTGGTGTCTCAGCCATGGGTTGAGCAGTTCCGTGGCTCTGTGGGTCCATTCCTCTGGCCCTGGTGTGACTGCAGTGTGTCGGGGAGTGACGGTGACATTGGTGACCGAAGTCGGTCCCACTTTGGTGGATGAAGGTCAGGGAGGCACAGACATAACAGCCTCATGCTCACAAAGCCACCCGTGGTCAATCATGTCCCTTCTGCCCGAGGCAAAGGCCCAGCTCGAACACCCCCCAGGGTGCTCAGCTAAGCAGAGGAGCCCCCAACAAGTGTCCTCCTGCTCTGGTGGGCAGGTAAACCTACGGAGAATGAGATTTGGGGCCTCGTTATTCCGAACCCCTGTGTAGACTAGCCCTCCCCATCTAAAGGCAGGAAACCAAGGCCCTGTACAACCTCCGTAACTGCCTGGGGCTGCCCCAGGTGAGGCCCCCTTTCTTCCCAGAAGCCTGATGGGGTAGGGTCAGGTCCCCTGCCCCCGCACCCCCCCCCATAACCGGACCCTACATGCACTCCAGGTCCGGGTCCTTCCTCTCTTCTTTCAACATGGCCTCTTCCTTCCAGACGCAGGTGCCCCTTCATGGACCCAGGTGCTGATTTTCAGAGCAGCCATGTGGGTGGTCTTGGCAGAGGGCTTGTTCATTCATTGTCCCTTTCCTTAGATAGTGCCCACCAGAGGTTCTGAGGGGAGGGAGAGGTCAGAATGGGTATAACATGGGGCATTTTTGGGACATGGGAATTTCTGCATGATATTGCAATGACAGATACAGGCCATTATACATTTTGTCAAAACCTATAAAATTGTGTGGTTCAAAGTGTAAACCATAGTGTAAACTATAGATCATGGTTAGTAGCAATGCTTCAATATCTGTTCATCAATTGTAACAAATGTACCACACTAACGAAAGAAGTTGTTCATGGGGGAAAGTGTGGGAGGGGGAAGGGCTAGGGTATATGGGAATCCCCTATATTTTTGGTGTTAACATTTGTGCAATCTAAAGCTTCTTTTAAAAAAAAGGAAAAAATAAATAAATATAAATAAAACATAAAAGTTAAAAGACATGAACGTTAAAAATATTTTAAATGATAAAGTCCAATAATGGTAACTAAGCTACTTCTGCTCAAAATTTGATTGGAGTGATTACAATTCCTCTTTGAGCCATGCCACAAATTGGGAAGCCATTGCCCAGTAGTACCTAATAAGTAAGATTATCGTATTTTCCATTGCTGATGTGAATAAATAGCAGTTATGAAACTAATCCCCACATTCACCTGTTTATGAAAATGGTGAGAACATTTAAAAAAACAAGAAGCTTGTGCTAGCACCTGGCCTGTGCTAGGTCCCCGAACTGCAAGGATGGACAGAACAGAGTTACTGATTCTGTTCCTCCTGGCAGAGTGGCTTTCCCATGGGACGTTGGGGGGCTTGATGAGCACCCCCCAGGCTGCTGCGAACAAGCCCGAATGTTCCCTGGAGAGGGACGGGATCCCATCCAGAGGCTCTGACACAGGGGTGGTACTGGAATCCTCAGGGGATTCCATTGCCTGTTGCCTTGTGCTCACACTTGCTAAAGACCATCATTCCCTGAATCAGGGCGAGGCACGGCGTCCCCACAGGGCCCAGCATGCCGGCTCACGCCCTGGCCTGGCCTGCCCACCGGCCCTTGGCCGAGCGCGGGCGCCTCCGAGGACCAGGCTGCCCCAGAGCGGCAGTCAGGGCTTTTGCTCAGCAAGCTCCAGGTTCTCACCTCGGTGGGCATCGCTCCTCCCCCAGAGCTGCCACCCCATCAGCTCGGCAGGAAGTGGTTCTTTTCTCTGTTTCTCCCTGACACACCCAGAGGCTTGATGCCATGGAGAGGAGAGGCCGGGGAGCCAGGGCGCCCGAACTCCCAGCTTTGGGGGCCGAGAGACTGCTCTCCACCGGCAGAGAAGACCCTGGTGGGCTGGGCCTCTCGGGGAAGCCTCTGGAGTATTTAATTTGATTTTCTAAAATGGGCACACCTACCTAAATAAATTCCCCAGACAGGAAGCACACACATGATATGAAATGGATGCACCTTTTCTTATTTGCTGAGAACATCAATATATGCTCATTATAATATTACTCAGAGACTACAGGAAAGAATGAAAAAGAATGTTTCCTCCAGGCTCACCAACAATCTACATCTTTCTAGACAGTTTTCCATGCAAACACATATGCATGCACTTTAAAAACCAAACCAAACCAAGATTGGGCTCATAGGATACACAGTTTTACACTTTTCCCCGAGACGTCTTTCCGAGTCAGGGGGCGTAGATGCCCATGTGCTGTTATGGAGGAAGCTGTGACTTACGAATCCCGCTCCCCGGTTCGGGGACACTCAGGCAGTGCCTGTTGTCCTCTTGCTAATGCATCCGGGCACAGTTCCTGCAGATGCTCCTTCAGTGACTGCTTTGAAACAAAGCTCTAGACATGGGACTGTGGGTCCCAGGATGTGCGTTTAGAAGGCCAGCTCTGATCGGGATCTGCTTTAGGCTGGCTTACAAAAACACAGCTTCCCGGTGTCCTCGCCAGGCCCAGGAGAGTCCCCTAATCCATTCTGCGACCCCTCCCCAGCCCCTGCCTGCCGGTTCCTGGCTGACTTGTCTTCCTCCCGCAGCGAAAGCCTCACTGGTTTTGACTGTCCACTGCCCAGCATGGTCACTGTCCCCACTGTGCGCCTGCGTGTGCTGCCCCGGAGGAAGCAGGAGGCAGAGGCAGGGTGAGCCGAGCAAGCGCTAAGCTTGGCTTCGGACACTCGGTTCTCTTCCCTTCTGTGCCTTGCATCTTTGGGCCTTGGCTCGGTCTTCTTGCCTATGCAGCGAGGCTTCCGGGCACATGGCAGTGAGGCCGCGGTGGCAGCGCTCTTTGTAAACTGTAAAAGGCAGTGCAGATGTAAGGGAGACGGAGGCCAGGGGCATCTCAGAGGCTGAGCAAGTTGCATGGGGACTGAGGGATCCCTTGTCCCCACCTCCTGAAGACACATGGGGACCTTCTGGAGACACACTGCCCTGAGTGAGGGGCCAGAACAAAGGGGAAGAGCGTCGCTGCGGAGCCTGTGGCCCCAGAGGGCGGTGGCTGGGTCTGGGATCGTTCGTTTACTCAGCAGTGTGCTGCAGCCTGCTCTGTGCTGGACAGGGTTCAGGTGCCAGGGATACAGCACTGCACAAAACAGACCAAGGATATTCCTGCCCTCGTGCTTCCTACATTCTAATTTGGGAAGACAGACAATTTAAAAAAATAGGAAGTAAGCATATATTGTGTGCCAGGTGGCAATTGGTGCTAGGGAGGGGAATAAAGCAGGAGGGGAATTGAAATGCTGGGTTGCGGGGAGGGGTGGAAATTCTCAATAGGTCTGTCAGGGAACCCCCCTCCCCCAAGGTGAGGGAGGGAGCCCATGTGGACATCTGGGGGAAGAGCATCCCAGGCAGCAGGACCAGCTAGTGCAAAGGCCCTGAGGCAGGAGCTATCAGCTGTGTTTGATTTCAGCAAGGCCACTGTGGCCGGAGCAGAGTGAGCAGCGCAGGGTAGTAGAGTTCAAGGTTGGAGAGGTCTCAAGAGCCTTTTATCCAGCCTCACTCTGAATGCACTGAAGGGAGCAAGCGCTGGAGCAGGGAGACCCTCTGGAGGCTGTTGCAAGAATCCAGGTGAGACATGATGGCGGCTCAGATCAGCAGGGAAGCAGGGAGGTTAGGGGAAGGGTTCAGAGTCTGGCTTTGTTTGGAAGGTGGAGCCAACAGATTTCCTGGCGGGTTGCATGTGGGTGGTGAGAAGAATAGGAGTTGGGGTGACACCGGGAAGGATAGAGGAGCCCTGTGCTGAGCCTAGGGAAGGTGGAGGGAGCGGTGGGTTGGGGGGAAGGTCCAGAGTTCTGTTCTGGCCACATCACACTTGCGATGCCATCAGGAGCCCAGGTGGAGATGCTGAGAGGACATGGGGGGTTTGAGCCTGGGGTGCAAGGGCAGGGTCCAGGCTGGGGACCAGAGGGCTGGTGGGCGCTGGCAGCAGAGCCTAGCATTTTACCACCATCTGGGGAGTCACTACCCTGCCACACTCTGCCCCTCAGTTGTGTCTCAGAGTGGAAGCCAGAAGTTTCTACCCCAGAGCCCACCCCCCTTCGTCTGTCAGCCATTCCCTCCCCACCCCCTTCTCCAGCCTTCCCTTTATCGTCACCTGTCGTCTATGGTCTATGTGTGGGTTGGGGGAGGGTTGGTATTTTGGGCTCCCTCCGCCCCCAACTGAGCAGAGGAGAAAGCAGCCGAGGCCACCAACCCCAGCCCCAGCTCTCTCAGAAACTAGGTCATTGGAGCAGACTGAAGCCCGAGGCCTCCATGCTGGCTCCAGGCCACTGTCAGTCTGTCCTGAGCCTGTCCCTGCTCCTGGCAGGCGGCCTCTGCCTAGGGCTCTGGATACCCCACTGCTCCTTTGTTCCAGCTCAGAATGCAAAACTGTGGACTCCTTTGTCAGTTTCCAGTGTAGGTCATGGAAAGAGGACTTGCTGAGTCCACGCGGTGCGTTCCCACTGTGTGCTCTTGTTCCCAAGCTGATTGGGAGAAGTCCGCCAGGATCACAAATGATTTTGCCTGGTCCCCAACCTCACGATTCACAGGAACTATTCAGACTCAGGCAAAACTGTCTTTGGCTAAGCCTTTTGATTTTTTTGATCAAGTATATATAGGGTTAGCTTTGAAAACAGATGTGTAAAAAGACATGGTTAAAGAGTAAAAGAAAAGTTTTATCGAGGTTAACAGACACACACACCCCCCTCACAAAACCACCCCCCAGCTCAAGATACAGAATTCCATCTCCCCAGAAGACCCCAGGCCCCTTCCCATCAGCAGGCCCCCCTGGGGGGCCAAGAGCTCAGCCTGAGTCTGAGATTCTGCTAGTTTCACCTCTTCTTGAGGGTTCTATAAATGGAGTCTCAGAATGTTCTCTTTCATGACTACCTTCTTTCACCTTCTCATTATGCTCGTCATTCCTGTGTTTGACAAAAGGCGGTGGCCCGTCCTTTTTTTATTGCTGCGTTGTATTTCATTGTGTGAATGCCACATTTTGTTTAGCGTTGATGATTTTATTCTCAGCAACAGAGGGTGTGGCTTTTTCCCCACTGTGTCCACAGAGCCTGGTGCAGGGCCTGGTGAACGAACATGTGCGTCGTGGTTCTCTCCTTTCCTGGACATTAGCTGGGGCCTGGGTTCCAGCCACTCAGTGTGCGGTCTCCACGTTCACGAGCTCCTTCTCTGTCAGGCAGGGAGGATCTATCGGGGACCAGGGAGCTGCTGATGACAGTCTCTGGGGAGGACCGTGGACTCCACAGCCTTTGCCCCTTCTGTGCTCTGTTGAGAGTCCATGGCCCCCCTTCTCCATGCCCCTGATGTGATCCCTCCCTCCCCTCCATCCAGCTGCCTGGCAATGCATGCTGCAGGGGTGAGACATCCAGGCCAGAGGGAGGAGGCTGGATTCCAGAGCCTCGCTGAGAACCCGAGGCACATCACTGCCCTCTCTGGGCCTTTGCTTCCTTCATCTGTGCAGAAAGTCTGGCATTGCCACAGTGGCTCACCATGGCCACGTTTGGCTCTGGGAACATGTGGGACCTGCCGTGGACACAAGGATGGGGCAAATGGGGGGCATTTAGAATGCCCTGTCTCTGTTGGCCGGTTGGGATGAGCTGATGGGCCCCAAAACTGCCACTCACCCTGGAATTGCTCCAAAAGCAGCCATTCAGTCGGGCCTGTTGGCGATAAGTCTGCTCCACCAGCTTGGCCCGGTCCTCATCTTTGATGGTGAAATGTGAAATCAGGAAGCAGCTAGCTCTTGAGTGAAGTTGTATCGAAATGAATCCATCAAGGCAAATGGGATCTTGATTATTTTCTGCTCCTTGGTTGCTGTTTCCTGAGTGGAAACGTGAAAGGTGACAGCGTACTCTCAATAGAAAACGAAGTGAGAGGGGTGGATGACAGCGTGAACACGGTTTAAGTGGGCAGGTGGCAACCGGGCCCTCTGTGGGGAGAAGGGCTCCTGTAAAGCGTACCAGGCTCTCCTGCCGTCACACCCAGGCTGGGTCCACGCAGTCGCAACATCTGAGGAGAGGTAGCATGCCTGCATGTTTTGTCTACACTGGTTCAAATACGTGGCCCCTCTTTTCCTGTGCTAATCAAGAACGACATCACTGATCAAGGACGGCATTCGTTCCCACCAGGTTCAGATGCAGCTCAGGTTAATTTTCGGCACAGCCTGTGTTTCACACTATCAGATCTCGTGTGGGAATTGAAACTTGTTTGTTAACTCTGGTCTCTCCGGAGCCATGTGGTCTGAAACGTTGGACACATCTGCATGTTTGGCTGCATTTTTTAGCTTTTTCCTAGGTTTTCAGTTTGACTTGATCTAGATACTAATCCGGTGGAATCTGAGAGCCACCCAGTGCCTCCTAAAATGGCTCTGCTTAGGGAGGCGTTCCTGGGGGTGCCCCTTTAAAAGTAGGAAATGGGAGGCTTTTTCTGAAGAGCACTTTAGCATGAGTTTTATAGCCCATGGAGGATGTATCAGGACAGGGTCAGAGCTGGGGAACTTTGGGAATGGAGAAAAGGAAAGATGGAGGACAAGACCCTCGTGGCTGAGCTCAACAGAGAAGCAACAGCCATGCAACTGCCAGGGCGCCTCTCACTTCACACTTTACCCAGCACTCTCACAAACATTAACTTCTCAGATCCTCCCACCCTGAGAAGAATCGTTCTCCTTATTTTAAAGATGAGGAAACAGGCACAGAGAAGTTGAGTGACCTCTGCCATGCCACACAGCTAATCATGAGCAAAATCGGCCTCTGTGCCCCCAAAGCCCACGATCTTTCCACTGCCCAGTGAAATATACTCATTGATCCCCCAGTTCTCAAATTCCTTTTCTACTCTTTCTCTGTCCTCACCGTCAGGGTATCTTTGTCTGAATTTAGCATGCTAGCAGCATATGTAAAAATGGCGACATAAATCTTCTTGCTCATTGGTAGTTCTACAGGGTTTGGCCCCATCTTTCCAACTGGAGGGAAAGCTCCAATTGTGGGGGGTGGCCTTGGGTTCCTCCTCTGCTCGCCCCCAGCCTTTCTAACAGTGCTGCATGGCTACGTTTTGGTTCCTGAGAACATGGCAGGCAGGAGAGGTTCGGGCTTCAGGTGGCCTTTGGGGTGGAGAGAGTGTGAAGTGAGGACACTAAGGACACTATCGGGGTGGCTGCCATTTTCGGGGCTCCTGCAATTGGTTTGGTTTAACCACTTGGAAGCCAGATCAGCTTATTAAAAGCCAAAATGTCTTAAAGTTAACTCCCAAGAGCATCTTCCTTATTTTTCTGTTTTAGCTATTGTAAGTTATCTTGGCAGGGTCACTGCAGACCCCAGGCTTCCAAAGGAGAATGTAACTGTTTACCAAGTGCATCTTAGCTCTTGAGTCCCCAGGAAGAAAATTGAGATAAAGCTCCCTGCAAAACTGCAGAACCAACCCCCCTCCCAAACACAAGTCCTGCAGAGAGGCAGGGCCTCTGTTGATGCCTCCCCCAATTCAGATCCTGTGTGGAGGGTACCGTGTCTCCTCCCCTCCTCCAGTCTTATGCTCTACCCAATCCCTCTTCCACACAGCTGCTAGTGTAATGTCTGTAAAATAGAAATCTGTCATGTCACCATTGCCTTCCCCCACTTAAAACCCTTTAGTCTAAGCTCCTTTGTCCTGCACCCCAGTCCTGCCCATGACATAATGCCCCAGGCAGGTATTGTAAGTGAACTAAAAGGCTAGACAGGAGAGGCATCATAGAGTGGTGGGGACTGTGGACAACTTGGGGGAAGGGCCCACACCCCATCTAAAGAGAGCCATTCCAATTCTTAGTGTTGCCATAGAAGAATATGGATTCCATGTGGCCAGATCCTGATTTTTTCCCATACAACCCTGGAAATCTGGATTTTTATATGAAATCTCCCAACTTTCAAATGTTAATTTACATTGCTTACAATACACCATGTGGGCCAGCAAAGCATTTCTGTGGGCTGGATACCTACACGTTTGACCTTGGCCCTAGGCTATGTGCTCACGAGATGCTGAAAGTTCTCAGTAAATGCCACGTGCCTTCATCTCCACGACTTCATGACACATCCTGATCCCTGTGCCGCCTTGGCAGGTTAACCTGTCCTCATGTGGTGTTCATACCAGCTATAAGACTCTGAACCACATACTGAACATCTTAGTGCCTTAGTTCCCTATAATAACTGTACCTACTTCAAAGGGTGACTGGGGTGATTACATGAGTTAATGGATATGAAAGACTAGAAATTGCTGGCAGACAGCCGGCTCCAAGCAAGTGTTAGCTAACATCATCATCATCATCATCATCATTGTCATTTTTCTGGTCTCGGTCGCCACCTCCTCTGAGAACCTTCCTAGACTCCCTGAGGACAGATGGTCCCTGCCCCCCATGATCCTGTAGCATCCTGTGCACATCCCATCTCAGAGACGATTGACTGTTGGCTTCTCAATCTTCCCTGGGCTGTGAGCTCCTGGAGAGGAGAATCTGGGCCTTTCTTTCCATACACAACTCCTAACAAAGACTCAGCGGGGAAGAGGCCTCCACAGAGGCAGACTCAATGGATGGGCCTTGAATAAATGGTGGCCTCTAGGCCTGATACCACATGATATTTCAAGCCTGGCCAGGCATGTGCTTCTTCTGGAAGCCCAACAGAGTGGGCTTGGCCACCCCACCTTGGTGTAATGTCCATCACTCCCAGCAGCCCCATTCACCGAAGGAAGCAAGGAAAGAGGAAGTGAAATGAGACACTGACCAACTCAGTTTCAATTCAGGTGTGAATGAAAGGGGCTGAGTCCCTCAGGGTGTGAGTGTGTGTGTGCGTGTATGTATGGCTGTGAGTCACGGTGTTTCAATGAGATTTTCGGATGCATATTCCAGTTGCAAAATCCTGAAGCACTATTATGATGGTTCAGGAAACTGGTATACCAGATGACTGTGTCCCAAACAGGATGGAGCTAACTGTGTCTGGTAAAGTACCTGGGAGTTTTCTCTGTTCCACCTAAGGGTGGTGTCTGAGCTGTGGGGCCTCACAGTGATGTTAGGGCCCCATACAGAGGCATTCCTGAACCTCTCAGCCCTGACTAATTCTTCTGCCCTTGAGCTGGTGTTAAAAAGAAAAAAGAAAAAAAAACCCTCTGTGGTCGCAGCCAAGATGTAATGACAGACTTTGAGTCCCGAGAGTCTCACCCAGCCCACTCCGGCACGTTTTGGGGATGTTGTGAAACTGAGCTGCCTGTCATCATTAGAGAACCAAGCGAGTAGGGGTAAGAAATTCAGATCAGCCCAAGTTCTGTTTCTCGCTGTTGTACAAATAGGCGCTTGCCGGATGCTGCCTCGATGGGAACGGGGTGCAGCTTTGTGCAGCACTGTCGAGTCTTGGCTGGGAATCATGGAGGGTTTTTCCATTTTCTCATTTTCCATTACTCTGATACAGTTATGACGTGGGGCTTTTTGTGTGTGGGATCCTGGCTGAATGTTTATGATGTTCAGGATTTCTGGTGGGAGTCAAATGGGGCGCAGGGGGAATGAACCCGAAACCTGCCCCCAATTTGTTTTCCATTCATCATTACCAATGACCCACATCTTCTAACATTTGTTTAAGAAACACATGTGGCAGAGAGAACATGGGATTTGGAGTCAGCTGGGCCTCATCCCACCCTGGATGACTTGGTTGGACAAATCCCTCAACCTCTCTGAGCCCCAGATCCCTCATCTTTAACAACACATTCACGATATAGGGTTGTTGGGAAGGAATTAAAGAGGTGATGTGCAGAGAAGTCCTGGGACAAAGTGGCCTAACCATGGTTGTTGTTGGCACATCAGTCCCATCACCATTCCAGAGGCAGATTTACGGAAAGCTACAGAAGGTAAGTTTCAGGGCCTCTCACTTGACGGGCCCTTCTAAGGCCCTTTATCTAATTTTATTTTTAAAATGTTGTATTTTTTAAGAGAGGGCCCCCAAATTGTATAAACTTCAGGCCCAACAAAACCTGGATCCATCCCTGATCATGTATCTGTTGTCAGTGTTAGAGTCTTGGCTTCATATGTCAGTTGGGTCCAGCTGTTGACATATTTGTTCTTCTTGTTTGTAGTTGTTATGAAAAATCCTTATTTATTACCCAAAATAAGAATCACACCCTTAGGACCGGTCAACTGGTGTAAACAATGACTATGGCTAGTCCTTGCTAGAAAAAAAAGGTCATATGTGATAGTCCTTTGAATTAGCTTAGTGGCAGAGGGAGTAGTAAAGGGAAGGTTTGGTCCTGGTTGAGGAGTATTTCGGGCTGAGAGTGACAGCTAACATGTACACCTTCCACTACAGGATCTCAAGGCAGGATGTTTTCATTTCCTTGGCTGCTGAAACAAATACCCCGAAATGGGTCGGGTTAAGCAACAGGAATTTATTTGTTCACAGTTTTGAGGTTAGGAAAAAGGTCCAAATCAAGCTCTCACCAAGATGTTGCTTTCTCTGGGAAGAATGTGGCTTTCTGGGGCTGGCTGCTGGCAATCCTTGGTCCTTAGCTTGGCACATGGCATGGCACATGGAGGCCTCTCCCGGCCTCTCCCTTCTCTTCTGGGTTCCATTGATATTCAGTTTCTGACTGTTATCTCCGTGGCTTTCTCTCCCTCTATCTGAATTTCATTCTGCTTATAAAGGACCCCAGTAATAAGATTAAGAAGCTGGGCCACACCTTAACTGAAGTAGCCTCATCAAAATGTCCTACCTAAAATGCGTTCACACTCACAGGAATGGGTTCAGCTTAAGAACCTGTTTTTCTGGGGAACATACAGCTTCAAACCACCACACAAGGCTTCAATGGACTGGACAATGACCTGTGAGATGGGCAGGATGGGGGTCATTACTATCCCCTCTTACAGGTGCACTATCAGAAAATGGCTCATACAAGCTTCCATTGCCACCAAGGCACAGTAGGAGTCATTGAAACTTCAAGGTCAAGGCTGTTTCAGAGGACACTGTGCTACCTCTCCAAGAGGCTGTACACAAGAAAGACTGAAGGGCAGATGTGCTGGCAAGCATTTGCTCTTTAGGGAGCATGAACCCACTTTGACTCTTGCTACTGTGTCAATGAGCGCTAAAGCGAATGATGAGGGCCTCAGGGAGGCATCTCAATCCAGCAAGGCACACATTACTGTCAGGTTTACAGAAGGTGAACTTGAGGCTCACACAGATGGGAGAAGCTCCTTCCTCTCCCCCACTCTCTCTCCTTGAATGTCAGGGTTCAAGGTTATTCTGAGGACATTGCAATGGTTCAACGTGAAAAAACAAAATGCACACCTGAGGTGTGATGACCCTTTGATTTCACGACTCTGTTTTTCCCGGATGACTGTTAATTAAACCTTCGGTATTGTATGTGGGGAGATAGCCTTGTGTTTTGACTAATGTTGAACATCACTCATCCAATGGTTTAATGGAGGATATCAGCTGTAACACATCTACCTCTATGTCTTCAGTTGCTAGAGACCCAGGCTAGGAAGACTCCTAGAATGTCACATCTAGAAGGGACTTTTGGAAGAGTCTAGCCCAAGGGTTGTAAACTCCGATGGCGAGAGTGGCCAGGCAGGTGTCCCTACCCTGTGAATGAGGCCAGGTATAGGCCAACAGGGCATGGCAGGGCTGTGGCATTCAGATTCAAAAACTTCCAAACTCTCTGCAGACCAAACGAAAGTTGTCCTACCAGCAAAGCAACTTGAATGTGTCACAACGCCACTTCATTTTACCCGTGGGAGTACCAAGGTCCTCCTTGCCTAAGGTCAAGCTAGATCATGAATAACCCCACGAGTCTTAGTGTCGTTTGTAATTGTAAATTAAAAAAAAAAAAAATCCAAACTCTTTTGCATATGATATTTTATAGTTTATTAACTGTGGTAACATAAGTTATTTTAGTAGGTCCTTGTAATAGCCTCGCTTTAAAGATGAGGAGATCGAGATTCAGAGAGTTTAGCCAGGAGCCCAAGTTCAGGCCACTTCTAGGGTCGAAAGATGTTATATGATAAAATCAACGCTATGCTGGTTGACCGTAGGTGCTGGGCAGTCCCTATTTACGCCAGTTGTCCCATTATCATTATTAACAGCCCCCGTGCCTGGGCTTAGGGAGCACAGGTCGTGCTAGCTCTAAGGCCCCTGTGGGTTCTGGACTTGGCAGCTTTCTCTGACCTTCTGAGCCGCTCCAGCTGGTGTGTGGCCGAGCAGTTCTGGCTCCGGATCTGGTGCGCTCTCCTCCTCCGGCTCCTAGTGAGAGGGACAACCACCTGGCAGCTTGGTGGGAGGGGGTGCCGGGTGGCTGTTGAGAAGAGCACGGGCTCCTGAGTTTGCCTGTTCTGGATTCAAATGCTGGCCCTGCCACTTGGCAGCATGAGTCACGTAACTTCTCTGGGCCTCGGTTTCGTATCTGTAAAGTGGGGGTAATAACACCTGCTCCATCACAGCCTTGGTTTGAGGATTCAAGAGAGAAGGCATGGAAGTGCTCAAGACAGCGTGCAGTTGAGTATGTTATAATCACAGTTATTGCCCCTGGTTTGATGATGGGAGGTTGTTAGCCTTGGGCCCAGGGGATTGGCCAGAGGTTCTAAAAGTACCAGTTCCCTCAGTGGCCAGCTGTGAGGCGTAGTGTCCTTTCCAGCTTCTGGGGCACGTGCTCGAGTGTGCTGGCCCCGGGTGCCTGGGCATGTGGGCACTCAGTGGGACCAGGGAGGGCCCTGCTGGGCATCTTTGTCTCACCGAGGAGGTGGGTTTGAAGTTGAGTTGCTAGGTTGGCTGAGGCTCCAGTTAAGGTGTGTTTTCCCAGGACCTGCTGTGAGTATCAAGTCACAGATGGGGCTCCGGGCAAGGAAGGCTTGAAGCCCATGAGCTTGCCAGGAGCATGGGGTCTAGGGAGTTTTCCAGTAAATACAGGAAAAATCATCTAGGAAAGGGCCAAGCTGTGGGCTTCGTGGTCAAAGAGCCTGTGAAGTCCAGCCTGGCTTTCCTTTAGGGTCCAGCGGCTCACAATCTTGGGGAGCCTTTTAAAAAAAATCCCTGTGTCCAGGCTGCACCCTGGACCAATTGAGTCGGGATTCCTGGGGTGGGCTCAGACATCCGGACATATTGGAACCCGAACCAGGGTTAAGACCAGGCTGGGGCCAGCCTGTGCTCTGAGCTCAGAATTTGCAAACCCATTTGTTACTGTGACAACTAACTGTTATTGTGACCAAATGGGGGTCATGCTGGTGAAGGGCACTGACTGCGAACTTGCAGACAAATAGGGCAGTGGCTGGCCTCCTGTCCCCAGCCCTGTCGGCTGCCAGCCACGTGACCTCCCTCCTCAGGCCTCAGTTTCCTTCTCCTGACGTGGGGATAGGGACCTGCCCATGTGAGCTGGCTGTGAGGACCCCAGGCAAGTCTTCTACCCACACATCCTCTTTGCAGAGTCTCCTGTGCACACTGGAAGGCTTAGCTTTCCATTTCTTTATTACCCTTTCACTCAGCAAATCAATGATCTGTGCAAACATCTGTTTCTGTTCTCTCTCTGCATTTCCATTCTCTTGCTGTGATTTGGGGCAGTCGTTCTCAAATTCAAAAGAATTCCCTGGGGGCACTTGTTTAATATGCAGGTTCCAAGTTTCCAGGTGCCTCCGATTTCTAGAAAATTTGCAAAGTTGCATAACCATCACCACAATCCAATTTGGTAGAGTTCCCACTATCTCTCACAGGTTCTGCTTGTGTGCGTTTGCAGTCACTCTCCATTCCTGCCCCCAGCCTCGGGCAACCACTGATCTACTTTCTGTCTCTAAGGTTTTGCCTTTTCTGGACATTTCATGTAAATGGAATTGTGCAATGGGTGTGGTCTTTGGGGCTTGGCTTCTTTCACTTGGCGTCACGTTTTCGAGGTGGCTCCCTGTGGTCGCCTGAATCAAGACGCCATGCTTTCTTATTGCCAGGTAGCACTCCATCGTGTGGCTGTGCTTGTTTTTGTTTATCCAGCCACCAGTTGATGGACGTTTGGGTTGTGTCCACTTTTTTGGCTATTTTGAATAATGCTGCTCTAAACATTTGTGTACAAGTTTTTGTGTGGATCTGTGTTTCCCTTTCTCTGGTGTCCAAACCGAGGAATGGATTAAATTACAATTTCACCTTCTTGATAGTTTCTAGTTTTTCCCCAGGTTCTCTCATTCTGCCAATTTACAGCTGAAGACACTGAGATTATTACTGTTCCCATTTTACAGCTGAACTTTCTTGCTACTTAATCTGCCACCAAGGATCACAGCCAGACTCGAACGCAGTCAGCCTGTTCCATGGTCCCCTAAAGCCCCCTGGCTTCCGCTACAAGCCTGGGCAGCCGTTTTCCAGTTTGCTTTTGAGAGCCCTTTCTCCTCCCCCTCCCGCAGCTTTCCCCAGGAGGGGCAGCCACAGCCAGCCGCCAAGGTCTTCCAGGCTGTCGAGGCCTGGAAATCAATTTAAGGTGAGTAGTGCTCACTTTTTCCCAAGAGACAGGTGCTAATTTCCTGCGGGAATGGACAGTGATGTGTGGTTTTGGACTTGACCCAGCTCCCCCAGGTAGAGCTGGGAGTGCACTGACCATCACAGCTCTTTGATGTTAATTTTAAAAGCTCCCAGGAGTTGAGAATCTACAGCCCAAAATAAACTGCTCTGGGGCACACAGGCTGCTGGTCTCTGTTTCCTCTTCCAGAGTGTTGGGACATGCTGGTGGCTCTGCCTTCCCGGGGATGTGGTGTCCCCTGGTCTCTGGCCCCCAGGGCAGCACCCATCCAGGGGTCAGGCCACAGATGGGAGATGGGGTCAAAGCAGAGGCCATGTGTCGGGGGTGGAGGTCAAAGACTGGGCTCACCCCGGACCCCCCAAGGAGGCAGGGCTTGGTGGGAACTGCAGACAGGGGCCTCCGAGAGCTGCCCGGGGGGACGACCTCGGAGCCAGGTGTTCGTGAGTGCTGGGCTCTCCAGCTCGGGTGGGATCCCTGGTCAGGAACGGGAGTGTGGGTGTGATGGGGCTCCCCTCACCCCTGGCCTCCAGGCTTCGGCTGCGCTGAGCTCCTGCTCAGAGCTTCTCTCTCAGGAGGATGCTTTCCTGGCAGGCAACGTGGGGCTGGGGAGGGCAACAGTCAGGGACGGACTCGTCACCATCCCTGTGACTCTGCTCCAGGGGCCTCACCTTCCTGAACCTCAGTGTCCACATCTGTGGGATGGGGGAGGACCCCCGCCCCGCCTCCTGCTAAGCGCGTTGGGGGCATCTGCAGTAAAAGGGTGAACACTCCAGCGTGGTCTCAGTGTGACCTATGGGGTGTAAAAAGCCTCTGCTTTTCTGGATTCCCTCCCAGCCTCCAGAAAATGGAAACTTCCCCACCTGCAGGGCCTGGAGGAGAACATAGATCACTCTTCTGTGATTTCCTCCAGAGGCTATTTGTTCCTTTTAGCTGGTGATTATAAATCAAATGCCCAAATTGCAGGAAGCCACTTTCACTGTCATTTACTGAAGCCGAAGGGGGGCGGGGTGGGAAATGGCCTTTTCAGGGCCTGGATCTGGGAATTCTCCAGGATTCGTCCATCCTGGCTGTGCCTTCGTGGCAACCAGAAGAGCAGTTGGTTCTGTTAAAAATAAAAGTTACCGGGAAGCGGCTGTGGCTCAATCAGTAGGGCTCCCGTTTACCATATGGGAGGCCCCGGGTTCGGTTCCCGGGGCCTCCTGGTGAAGGCAAGCCCGCCCGCACAGTGTGGTTAGCTGACCCAGCGAGCACAAGCAGCAAGGGGGGGATAAATGAATAAATAAATAAAATCTTAAAAAATAAATAAATAAATAAATAAAAATAAAAGTTACCGTGGAGTGAGCATCGGGCAACCACTAGAAAATGATTTGTACAAATGGGAAACACTGTTGTTGCAGTGTAAAGTGACACGACCAGGCAGAACGGTGGGTTGGCAGTGTGATCACCGCTGCCGCCTCTATTTGAAGATGTCATTATGATAACTTTGCGTTCAAAAAAATTATAAAATACTAATGATAAATAGTGGATGAATATACCATCGTTTTAATTGATAAACTATTGGCTACTAATGTTTATTTCCTAAAAGGAATATAGAGATTCAAATGATCACCACTTAGTGGGCGCTTATGGTATGCCAGGCTCTGGGAACTGCCCTGGCTGTGCCTTATCTTATAGAATCCTCTCAACCAACAGAGGAGGAAAGGAGGCTGAGGAAGGTGAAATGATTTGCTCCAGGTCGTATGGGCCCCAGGGGGAGTTGCCAGAAGGCCCCTGGGGTTTGGGACTCGGCTGTCCTGCTCTCGGTGCCGCCGTGTCTGTGCCAAGGGGCCAGTGAGGAGATTGGGGGACTGGGGGAAATGACTGCCAGAAGGAAGCATGGATGTCTCAGGGTAGGGAGGTTGCTGGTGGGCGATTTAATTTTTCTTCTGTGCATTTAAAAAAAAAGTGTGTGTGGCATTTTTAATCAGAGAAACTGTGATTATGTTTCTCTTTGAAAAGGTCCCAACTCTAAGGACACAATTTAAAGGAGAGAGATCTTGCATTTAAAGTGTCCACTGCAGCCTTTTCAATTGGGTAGTAAGCCGATGTGCCACCTAAGCTGTGACGAAGGGAAGGACGGGAGAGAAGCTCGCTTATGCAGCCATTAAAAACAGCAGCTGTAAAAAGCCTCACAATTTATATGTCAACCTGGATTAGCCCTTCCAAGAACTCACATGCATCTTGCTGATCACGATGGAATATCAAGAGCATTAGATGAGCGGCGGCTCTTCCTTGATTTTATTGGTTTCTATTCACACATCATGACTAAGCCCTGAGCAGATGACTTTGCAAGTATTGAGATAATTGCTAATGAGCTACAAGTGTACAATTTTGCATGTAAAAAAATGCAAACATTATCATTAGAGGCTTTGCAACAACAACAACAAAAAAAACAAAACCAAAACACAAAACCTCAAGGTAAAGGTGGTAGAGTAGCTCCCGAATGTCCTATGAGGTGACACAAGGCAGACCCCAGCTCGGCCACTCGGGGAAACAGACTCACACGGAGCAGGAACTGGGCCCTGGGTCAAGGGCACAGATGGTCTTTGGGGGCCCCAAAGTGCGGCTGCTTTGGATTCCTGTGGTAGACACAGTTTCATTTGTGCCATTTTCAAACGTGGAGGAGCAAAGTGGGGGGAAGGGGGAATCAGCCAATTCACTTTAAAAAGAAAGACAGAACCAAGCTAAACTGATGATTTGCCATCACAAAGCATTGCCTCTTTACAAAACTAGAAAAGCAAAGAAGAGTCAAACTGTGGGGTTTCTACAAAGCAAACAGGCTTCGGGTGACCGTGCTGTGAGAGTGTGTGACAAAGAGATGCGAAAGGCTTTGAGGGCTCAGACGCAGCTCGCCCCGCGGCCTCGGACCTGCATTTGCTGAGCAGTCAGTGTGCAGCAGGCACTTTGCTGGGCCCTACGGAGGTGGGGTCACCGCATCGCCACAGGGCTCTGATGGTGATCGCGATGACGATTGTATCACTAAAAGTACGCAACTCCTAGCCGTCACTTGTGGTGTGCAGGCACTGATCACTTAGAGTCACAGCCACCAGGTGAGACAAGGAAACAGGCACAGAGAAGGGGAGAGTGAACAAGCACGTGCGGGAGGCGAGCATCCCCATTTGGCCCGGTACGAGTTCGAGGCTGAGGAAGGGGAGGTAACTATTTCAAGGTCACGGGGACATGCCCAGTAACATTCGGTGGAAGGAGTAAATAAATGTGCCTCTCAGCACACGTTGCATTTTATTTTATTTTATTTTATTTTATTATTATTATTTTTTTTTAAGATTTTTATTTATTTATTCATTTATCCCCCCCTTGCTGCTTGTGCTTGCTGGGTCAGCTAACCACGCCGTGCAGGCGGGCTTGCCTTCACCAGGAGGCCCCGGGAACCGAACCCGGGGCCTCCCATATGGTAAACGGGAGCCCTACTGATTGAGCCACAGCCGCTTCCCCACACGTTGCATTTTAGGGGCATTTATTGAGAACCGCTATCTTGTGATGCTGGGCCTGGTACTGAGGTTGAATCTCAATCTGAGCCCGTTATAGACATGGCAGGGTGGAGAATGAGCCGTCACCCTTTACTCAGGCCAGGTCTTAATAACAGCTTTGGCTGAAATTTTGTTAAAAAGAAGGGTTGTGTGCAACCGAGCAGGTATTTTCTGTGCCCTTGCTGGAAACCAGGATCGTGTTTTCAGAACAGGCAGACATTTAACTCCACCCGAGGGCACCAGCCTGGATTCCATTTAGAGGAGGCGGTTGGGGAAGCAATTACCTGCTGAACTGAGCTGAGCTTGCAATGGGTGGGAAGGGAGTGGAGAAAAGCAAGCCCCCCTGCCCCAGGGCCTGGACAGGTCAGGGAAGTCTTCATGGGGGAGGGGGCAGTGGCCTTGCCTGGTGGGTAGCCCAGAGGACAGAGGGCACAGCAGGTAGGCGAGGGGGCAAGCAAAATTACTTGTGATGTTTCTGCAGTCTGGGGCAGATGTGCACCCAAGGGGGATTTTTTACTTGTGCCTGGACCACACGCAGCATGGGAGAGATGTGGGACCTTGGAGAGGGTGGAGGGTTGGTTTTTTTTCCTTCTTTAAATTGAGGCTTTCTCTGTGTCATTTTAGCACCGATTAGACCTCTAATCTAGAGTCTAGGATACACAAGAGATGCCTCCCAAGGGTAATTTTAACTCACTGATTTTTGTCACCTTTACCTGGTGGGCAAGGAGGAAGACAGGTCTGTTTTGATGGGTAAGAACAAAATGGGCAGTGGTCAAAGAAGACAGGGAAAGGGCCCATGATCTACTTTCTTCTGAAGGTGGTAGGGCCTGGGAGTGACTCGGATCAGCCCATTGAGATGAATCACTCTTAGGTGACATAATCCCCAAAGTGGGGAAGGGGCCATGGGAGCCAGGAGACTAATCCTTTGTCCCATCTCTAATTTTTTAACTTGTATTTACTCCCCTTTCACTCCACCAAGGACTTGGGGCAGCAGATAGCAGGGCATCAAAGGGAACAGGATCAAAAATAAGAAGAAAATTCTGGGTGATAGGAAAACAGTCATGGGAAATAAGATGGATTTGGTGGGAAGGTTGTCCACCCAGTGCATCATGCCATTCTGTCCAGTTGATAGGTGGTTGGGCACCAGTTTGTTTCTGAGCTTCCTGGTGGTCAAAGCAAAGAGGCAAACCCAGCCTGAGGGCCCTCTCCAATGTCTCAAAGGGCATTCTCATCATCTCTAGGGCAATAATCAGCAAGTTTCATGGGGCCATTTCTTACAAAATCCCTCAATGCCTGAAGGTCTGTCCCAAAACGCAGTTTAGTGAAAGCAGTTCTTCAGGGGCCAAAGCAAGTTAAGGCTTGTGAAAAGATTTGAAAACTGCTAGCTGAAATTATTGGTGTAGCAGGGATTTATGCATCAGACTTCAAGGACTGGACATTTCTAAGCCTGCTTAAAGCTGTCTTTTGATAAGGATTTTCTTTAACTGCCTTCAGTGACTGCCCACTCCTCAGAGTACACAAAATGTGCTTAGCACAGTGCCTGGCACATAGTACGTGCTCAATTAATGTTCATCATTGCTGTTTGTTTTTGTTTCCCAGCTACTAAAACAAGTACTGTGCAGTGGGTTGACTTAATCAAGGGGAATTTATTGCCTCACGGTTTTGAGACTAGGAGAAGTCCAAAATCCAAACAAAGGCAAGGTGATGCTATCTCCCGAAGGACCTTGGCGTTCCAGGGCTGGCTGGCGGCGATCCCTGGTCCTTGGCTTTCCTGCCACAGGCAATGCACATGGCGGCATCTTCTCCTTTCTCTTCTGGATGCCACTGACTTCCGGCTTCTTGCTGCTCCCTGTGGCTTCCCGCTTTCCTGTCCAGTTTCCTTGGCTTCTAAGGACTTCAGCCATATTGGATGAAGACCCACTCTCGTTTGGTTTGGGCACATTTAGCTAATAACATCTTCAAAGCTCCTTTTTACACGTGGTCCACACCCACAGGACCTGAACGTGCCTTTTGTGGGGGCATTATTCAACCCCCAACACTGTTGTTGGGTTAAAACCAATCTATCTGGAAGAATCCCACCCTTGTACTTGCTACATTACATCAAAAGCAGAGGCCCGTAAAAAAATAAAATAAAATAAAAGCAGAGGCCTGTTGTAAGAAGTATGGGGCGCGGGACATGGTGTTGGCGGCACATAGATTAGTGACGAGGTTTGCGGCAGAGCAGACACAGCACCCCAGCACCATAACGTGTGTGGCTGAGGTTCAAGGAACGATAAACAAGAAGGTAAACAAAAAGGGCAGGACTCTGAAAGCAGCCGGTAGAAAAGGAACCCGATGCCTGGGTGCGAGGTGGGCGATGACACAGCCTGCACCTCTCCCAGGGAGGCTGGCCTGGCCGCTGACAGAGCTGCATTCTGATGTGCTTATGGCACAAAATGGCACTCCTGGCCACCTGTGAGTCACCCCAGGTCGGGAAATATATACCGTTTAAGCCTGGCGGTTATTTGAGGACTTTCAGTAGCATTTTAGAGAGGACACTATTCTTAGCTGTTCCATTTATTTTAAATGACACAGAGCACTGCATATTCTTGAACAAAATCAACTGCTACCTCGAGAAATCAGAGAACGCTGCAGTTAGAAGGCATCTCAGGGATCAGCCGTTGTGCCCCTTGCCTTCATTTTACAAAAGGGGAAACTGAGACCCCAACCAACTTAGGTAGTACATTATCAACAGATGCGATACTAGATAGGAGGCTGCCTCTCCGTCCAGCTTACTTATTGATGATGCTAATTACTTAGTGGAATATTGCAAACAAACTGGCTGTGCATCAGTCAGGGATTAGTTAAATAAATAATGGTGCATCTGTATAACAAGATATATGTGTGGAAGTCTTTTCATGCAGACCATTAAAAAAGAATGAGGTAGATGGATATTTATCGATGTGGAAGGATGTCCATGACATATTGATGAGTGAAATAAGCAGGTTGCAAAACAACATGTATATCTGTGTGTGTGTGTGTGTGTCTTTTGTTTACAACAAAATGTAAGAGGCCGTTATCTCATCTCCCGTGGTGGTATTTTAGATGACTTTTACTTTCTTCCTTTAGTTGTGTGCAGTGTTTAGCCTTTTTTCTTTTTGATGAGCATGGATTTTTTGTAATACACAGCTACATTAATTTCAAAAATGTTCATCACTCATTTAAAATGGATTTGAAATACAAGCTCATGGGAGAAAACTTGGAAAACTAGTTTTTCAACACTAGGAAGAAAAAAGAATTGCGTCAAATCCTACCATCCAGACCACTCTAGGCAGAGGTCAGGTTTGTTTACTGCATGTCTTGCTGGAACTTACAATCACTTTTGAAAATTGCATGAAAGTCTATCTGATTTATATACCGGAATATAGTTCATGGTTTTCCTACATGTTAGACATCTACTTCCAGTTTTTCCTTACGATGCAGGTGGGAGAGGACAACTTTGTGCAGATAGGTGTGTCCACACGATTTCCTCAGAAGTTCGAGAAGTTCTTATTCCTGTTTTATAATCTGATGTTTTGTTTTCTAATTTTTGCTGGTCAAAGGAATAGGCATTGTGAAAGGTCTCGGTACATGCTTCTCCTTTGCTCTGCAAACACTCTGCCAGTTTACACTCCCACCTGAAGTATGGGAGAGGCTCGTTTAACCCCGCTGTCACTGGCTTGGCAACTGTCTTTTTAAAATATCTACAAGCTACTGAACCATCTTTGAGCTACTCGAGACTTATCAGGCTGAAAATCGGGAAGCTGGTGCTGGGCTCTGGCTGCTGTGGGTGTCATCTAATGCCGGCTTCATGATGACTTGAGTCCCTTCCAACTCAATCCAACAAAGATCCAAAGGACATGAAGGGAAGTTTGGTGCGGATGCATCTGAGGTCCTGGACAGAAAGACAATTACTGTGACTTAAAGGCTATTAAAGGAAATTCTTCTTCTGGGAGGGAAGATGCTTACGTAATTGTACATTTCACCTAAAGGATAAACTGGTAAGAATTACCAAGTTTTTGGAAAATAGGAGCTGCAAAGTTTTTTTTTTTTTTTTTTCCTTCCAGATATTAAGATTTAAGTGTTTCACAAAATAGAACTAGAAGGTAGTATAGACCAAGGGTTAGCTGATTTCAGGATGAAGGGAAGACTTACTAGACATGAAACAATGAAGGGCATTCTGAAAAGAAAAGAGGAATCGATTTTACAATTCTGTGAATTGAAAAGCATCATGAGCAAAAATTTAAGCTATTTGATTACTAAAAAATATACTTGTACCATATAGGACAAAGATCCCTATTTTCATTCATTCAGATCCCTAGTTTCATTCATTCCTTTATCCTTTATGGAGTGCTTATAGAGGCTGAGGGACTGTTACAAGTGCTGGAGAGTCACAAATATATTAAGTGCTTTCATATTTCTGTAAGAAAAAGATTTTTTAAAACCCTGATAGAAAAAATGGGTGAAAATAGGAACGATTTACGAAAGAAAAGATAGAAATGGCCAATAAACATATAAAAAATCCAACCTCACTAATAATCATAAGAACGCAAACTAATTTAACAATAAGGAATAATATTTCACTCTAATAATTTTTCACTCTACAGTTTTAGAAGAATTCAAAGGAGTTTTGACCAATTGAAGAGTAAATTGGTTGAAATGTTTTGGAGACAACTTGATCATCATTTTTAAATTATTAAAAATGTATGCAATTTGATCCAGAAATTCCAGCTCTAGGACTTTATCCTAAGCAATAAATCAGAGGTGCAGCTGAGGTTTACTGAAAAGATTGCTTATCATAGCATTAGCACACACACATAAATGGACTCAACTTAAGAGTTCAACAATTAAGTGCTCAATAAATTAAATTAAGATGCATTTATAGAATACAATATTACATAGACATTAAGAATCTTGTTTTCTAAAAAATATTTAATAACATTATTAGGTGGAAAAAGCAATACATAAAACCATATGAATCTTAAAATTATATGTATTAGAAAGGGCACAATGTTTAATGTATGTACATATTTAAAGGACTGAATAGATGTGAAAAAAATTTGAAGGGTGCACAGTAGGTTGTCAACTTTTGGAAGGAGGAGTCTCTTATTCCTGTTTTATAATCTGATGTTTTGTTTTCTAATTTTTGCTATGAGGAAGTATTGCTTTTGTAAATAAAGAGATATTTTAGGAAAGTAAACATAAAATAAAAAGTACAATTAATATCATTAAACACACACATACATCTTGCAAAATGCATGGAAGGAAATAGCCAAAGCATTAAGTACACTCTGGCTAGAAAATATGTTGTGAGGATTAGGATTTTTAAACTGTATTTTTATTCTTTTCTGTATTTTCTAAATTTTCAACAACAAATAACTGTAGCTTTTATAGCTGGGAAGTAAGACACGACCATTATAAAATTCCAAAAATGTCAAAGTAACCCTTCCAGTCATTTTTCCACATTCAGCACATTCCCAAATTCAAGAAATACAGGACAAACTTCTCTTAAAGTGTTATGTTAGTTACACATCCAACTGCTATATTCAGCCACCTTTTCAGGTGAGGCACCTCTAAATTTAAAGCAAACGGTCCCTTCATCACTCAGCAAAAAGTACAAATACTTGCCATTTTACTTGTGTTTCTAGATTTTTTGGATACTGTAATATGTTTGTTGCACTTGAAGTTAAAGGAAAATAAACTGAACAACAGCATCCAAAAATGTAACATGCTGGTTGAAAATTTTTAGCTGGTGAGACTATAAAGCTGGTACAATTGCTTTGGAAAACAGTTCAACAGTTTTTCGCACTGTAAAACACACATCCACCCGGCAGCCTGGTGATTCCATTTGGTACTGATCCAAGAGAAATGAAAGTTGTGCTGTTCTTGATAGCCAAAATGTGGAAACCACCTGAATGTCCATCAGCAGATGAAGGGACAAACTGGTCTACCCATATTTTCCTCAGCAGTTAAAAAGAGCAAACTACCAATAACAAAACAACATGATTCTCGGAACGTGATGCTGAGGGAAGAAGGCAGAAACGAGAGTGCATTCTGTACGATTCCATTTTTATCAGTTCTGGAAATGACAAAACTCATCTGTAATGACAGAAAGTCGTTCAGTGGTTACCTGGGTTGGGGGTAGGGGTGGTGGGGTGGGGAGTGGCCACAAAAGCGGGATGAGAACTCGGGGTGGTGGGGCGTTGTCTCGATTATGGTGGTTCTCATGAGGGCGTACACGTACGGAACAGTAGTTAATGTCTAACTGTCCACTTAAAATGGGTACATTTTATTGTATGTAAATTATACCTCAGCAGAGGTGATTTTTTAAAAGTGAGTTTAATCTATGCAGGACCAGCCTCATAATATCCAGGACTCAGTGTAAAATGAAGATGCAGGGCCTCTTGTTTAAAAATTAAGAATTTCAAGATGGCGGCCCAGAGCGTCAAAGCCCAGGGCCCTTCTGAGGATGAGGTCCTGTGTGGTTGTGTAGGTCGCACACTCGCGAAGTCAGCCCTGGTTCTGTTTCCTGACTTCTCGGAGACCTTGTGGGCATGCCAGCATGTGTGTGTATTACAGTAATTTTCATAAATGGGATCTTACCCTAAACGCTATTTTTTAGTTCACTTTTTTACCTCAATGACATGTTGAGGCCATCTCTCCAAGCCAGTGAGTCTAGCTCTTCATCATTCTCCCCAGAGCGTTCCACTGTGGGGAATGGCCCAATATCCTTTTGAGAGGGTTTTAGGATGTTTTCCATTGTCACGATTATCAGCACCCAGCTCCCACACAGGGCTGGGCCCTCTCCCAGCAGCCTGGGCACCTCCCCCTATCACCCACAGCCTCCATCTCTGGGTGTTGCTTTGAGGCTGTTTGCCTTCAGCATTTCCCTTCCCACCTTCTGTTTTCTTGAGCTTAAAATAGCATGGTTACTTTCCTGTAATGACCGACTTTCTCCAGCCAAGGTGCTTCTGCCACCACTCCTCTTCCAGGGGCCACTGGACCTGACCCCTTCACCCAAATGATGCCTTCTCACGCCAGAGGCTTTTATTTCCAGCCACCAGGCTGGAAAACAGGGCTGGAGCTGAGGTTCCTTGAGGGGCAAGGATTCCAGGCCCCTGACCCAGGTCGGGCTGTCACCAGGGGTCCCCTACATTTCTCTCAGCACTGCTGTGCCTAGGAAGGCGTCAGCTTCAGGATTTCCAGAACCTACCACAAGGGAGGTTTATATCCCCATAAGGGAGGGACACTGCAGCATTTCAAGAGAAGGGAAGTCTCAACCTACATTTTTACCATGTACAGCTCGACGTTGGCTTCCCACACCCAGAACCATCTCTTGGGGCTCCTGCCACAGGCTTTCAGGGTCTGCTGAGGTGAACTGATCTGTGCAGTGTGACGGACCTGGGGTCAGCCGCCTCCGTCAGCAAGGCAGACATTTGTGCGGGGACCCAGCTCTCACATCCGTCAGGGTTGTTTACAGCGGATGATGGCCTCTGACAGGTTTGAGGCCTTGGGGAAGTCTCCTGATCTCCTGATTCCTTCTTGCAGGCCGAAAATGCCGGGACCCCCCCTCTCCTCCTCCAGAGCAGGCGGCATTTTCATCAGTTTCGAAGGACTTGGGTCTATCCTGCCAGGGAGTCCTTGATTGGGGCCCCCCAAAGAATCGGCAAACAGATCCTTGGCAAAGAGGAGGAGGCCGAGAAGGCAGGTCCTTTGGTGGGAGCTGTGGTCTCAGTGGGGCCTGGATGGGTGGGCCAGTATCCTCTGGGCGGCATCCATGGTCAGTGTTCGCCTCTGGCGCTCCGGAGAAGGCATCTCAGGCCCCAGCGGGCTCTGCCTCCCTTGGGAAAGAGCTCTGCGGTGATTGGCCAGCCGGCGGCTGAAAGGGGATATGGGTGCAGAGCGCCCGCCTTTCCTCATCTTTGCACTCGTCTTTGAGCTAAGCTGGCAGTGTTTGAGTCAGGGCATGTCTCCCTGGGAGAGAGAGGCCTGGCTAGTCCCAAGAGTTCTCCCCTCTGCACTCCTCCCTCAAATGTACCTGCCCGAGATCCAGGCGAGGCATCACAGCAGCCTGTCTCTCTGGTCCGCCTTCCACAATTGCTCCTCTACCACTGCACTAAAAAAATACAGGCTTAACCCATCCCAGATCCTACTGGGTGGAAAAACATCTGGAGCACCAACAAAGGGACAACGTGACGTGCCGACGTTGGCGTTGAGGAAGGAATTGATGCTAAGATGGGTAACACATCATTTTGCAGCTCAGATGGTTTCTAAATTTCAATTTCAAAAAATTTTTAAAAATCAAAAAGTAATTTTATGCCAAGATTCCTTTGTGCTCTTTGGCATCCAGCTTGAACAGAGTTGAAAAATAAAATAAAATTGAGTGGCACAAAATAACAAAATTCCTTCAAGATCCATCTCCATATCTTCAATAGTGAAGGACAGGATGAAATCCTGTCTTTTTCTAGCACAAAACAATCCGTCCATAGATTAACTCAGTGAGGGGAGAACCCCAAACACCTCATTAGAGAGATGCATTTCCAACAAAATTGAGATTTTGTGGTTAATAATTATTATCAAAATTAACTAATAGATAGGTTATTTTGATGTGCATGCTAATCATAGTTTTAATGACTATATACTCCAGGGAAGAATTTTATCAGAGCCTTATGATCACAGGAAATGATAAATTTTAATATTTTCATATAAATACATTTTTTCCCCAGAGATGAATAGTAGAGTGATTATCCATAAGACTTGAAAGCATGAAATAAACTAGAAAAGGTAATGTGGGAAGAGAGGAATAAGAGATGAAGGAGGAAAAGGAATGATGTAAAAGTACTAACCGTTAAAAAATAAGCTTACTCGTGTATTTTAAAAAGATGATGATGGAAATCAAAGTTCTTTTAGTGTTCAGAGTCTACTGGGCTCATTTCAAAGGATGATGTAACAGTTTTCTTTGTAAATGTGAATATTTAAAATGTGACATTGACTATGAATCACATCCTGTTTCAACAACTTTCAGTGAAACGTTTTAGAAAACAACTTAAAAATGTGCGAGGGCTTACAACGCAGCTTTCTGGAAACCATTCCACAAGACCAGAGATCAGCAAACTGTGATCCCTGGAGCAAATCCAGCCTGAGCTCTGGTGTTGCATGGCTCCGCAAGCTAAGAAGGGTTTTTGCCTTTTAAAACGGCTGAAAAAAATAAGATGCAGATTATTTTGTGACACATAAAAGTGAAAATTCAAATTTTAGTATCCGTAAATAAAGCTTTATTGGAACCCAGCTGCACTTGTTTGCTTATTTTCTCTGCTTTCATGCTGCAACAGCAAAGCTGAGTTGTTGCAACAGAAATGGGATGGCCTGCAAAGCATAAAATATTTACTATCTGGCCCTTTAGAGAAAAACTTTACTGACCATTGCCCTCGACCTTGGACTCAGGAGAATTGCAGCATAGCTCCTAACCATCCATGAATCATTTCACCTCTTGGGGGCTCAGGCTTCTCATCTGAAAAAAAAAAAAAAGTGCTGTTTGGACTAAGCCACCTCTGAGTCTTTTACCAGCTCTAAAAATTCAAGACCTCTGGGAGAGCAATTCATACTCAGGTGTTAATGACTGATACCCCCCAGGAGTACTAGCCTTAAAAAATGACTCCCATAGAGGCAACACCTTAACCCAAAGTGGTGAAGCTCCAAGAGCAAGATTTCACATGGCAGCCGTTGGTTGGCAGTGACGGTTTTGGCAAAGATCTCTTCCCTGCACCCTCCATTCCAGTGTTTATGGTGAACAGTGGTCTGTGCAAATCAGCACATCCAGGGACAAACACCACCCAATGTCACTAGAGGCCAATCCTGACCTGTTAGAAGCCCACAGACTTCCCAGGCCCCGCAGAAGCTGCAGGGAAGGCCAGGCCGGGAACAGATCGGAAGCAGCACGCTGCTGGAGCCAGCCCCACCCCTGGTGCCCAGCTGGGCGGTGGTGGCAGGACGGGGGTGGCACGTCTGCTTTTCAGCTCCTCTGCTTTGACTCTGAAGATCTTGTCTCTGATGTGGGGCTTTAAGGGGGTGGGTAGAGGCACCCTGAGAGTGAGAGACAGACAAGGGCAGGCCCTGGTGCTCCAAGCCCCCTGGAAGGATGCTGCACAAACCCTACCCAAGCCAGTGGGCTGCACACTCTGCTCCCACCAGTCAGGGGTGCAATTTAACAGAAGGGGGTGCCTAGGGTCTCCCTCTGTCTTCCTCCAGCTTCCCCAGGCCAGGGCACCAGCTGCATCCCACTTCCCAAGGGATCAAATATGACTGCCCTGGCCTTTGTGGAGCAGGGGTGGCAAACCCAAGTACCACCAGGATCAACCCCTGGGTGACAGGTAGCCCTCCCCCATCTCAGAGGGTGGCCTGTCCTTGCTTCAGCTCTAGCCCATTTTAGCCCATGGTTGATCTTTCAGGCCCAGGGTTTGCCAAAGTTTCCAATTTTTCAAAAGAAACCAGAAATCTGAAATTTTATGTGACCCTCTCCTGATTTCCAAATCTTGCCTATTGGTTCCAAAAATAAAAAAATAAAAAAACACTGAGTTGGCCCCACAAAGCCCATCTGGAGGTCAGATTGGGTCCCCAGGCTTGCCAGCTGGCAACCTATAGAGAGAGCGAAGGCCTCGACCTTGGCCTGCGGGGCTGGAGCTCACATCTCAGATCTGCTACCTGCAAGTGCTGCCCTGGGTACCAATTTCCTCGTCTCCAAAGCGGGTGAAGGCCCTGACCTTGCAGGCAGATCATGAAACTTAGCACCTGTCTTGGTCTCCTAGGCTCTGTATCAAAGTGCCATCAACTGGGTGGCTGAAAACAACAAATTTATCATCTCCTGGTTCTGCAATCAAGGTACTGGCAGGCTGTTGGAAGTCTCTAGGGAAGCATCTGCCTCATGCCTCCCTGGGTGTGTGGCAGAGCCTTGCTGGCCATCCTTGGCATTCTCTGCCTGTCATCACATGGCCTTCTCTCCTCCTTCTCTGGGTCCAAACCTCCTCTTCCTAGGAGGTCCCCAGTCATATCGGCTTAAGGGCCCACCCCAGCCATTTTAACTTGCCTCCTTCTGTCTGTCACGACCCTATGTCCAAATAAGCTCACATTCGGAGGTACTGGCGATTAGGACTTCAACATACCTTTTCAGGGGAGACAATTCAACCTGTCACCCCACCTGTTCCAGGGTGGCCATGCCATTTGTGCCATTTCTATGGGGGCAGGGGGGCGGTCCCCATGAAGGCAGCTAGATTTGCCGCGGGCAAGTGTATACTGCAACCTCCTTCTGCCCATGTTGATGCTGTCAAAGGCCCATCTTGCAGCCCCTCCGCCCTCCACCCACCCAAGGAAGCCTCTCAGACCTGAGATGCTCTAGATGCCACTGATTGGGACCCCGGGGAGGGGGCGGCAGCTGAGATGGCGCCGATAAAGCTGTGGCACGACGCTTTCCGGGTTTCGTGTGGGTGTTCCCCTGGCAGATGTCCTTGCGCTGATGTACCAAATGAGTCCATGGTCTCTTGCTTCCCATACCTGCCACGACGGCGTGAGACCGTCCCCCAAGCACTGCCCCTGGTGCTAGCCGGCGTCATGGTGGGGCGCAGACTTTGGACTCCTCAGACCTGGACTTGAATTCCGGTTCTGCCTCTAGTCATCTGCTGTCCCTTAAGCTTCTATTTTCCCGTCCTCAGAAAGGGGGTAATAGCACGCAGGGCTGTCACGGGGATTGCCAGCGCACGCAGAGCAAGTCGACAGGAGCGGGGCCGCCGAGTAGGTGCGCGATAAATATTTGCAAATCTAATGAAACCAAAATTGAATGAAGGAGGAACAACATTCATCCTAAACCCTGGGTGATTTTTAAAAAATCATTTATCTCTGCCTTTGGAATATGTTATGATCCCCCCCCCACCTTGCTCTCTAATTATGTTTCACCTTTTCATCTTGTTTAAGATACATTATACCAAGAGTCTCTGTGCCTGCAGGTGGGGGTCTCCCAGCCCCCTTGGGCAGGTCAGGGCTCCTACAAGCAATGAACAATGGAGGGTTGTGTCAGGGGCTGCCAGAAAACCTGGGCATGTGTGGCTGGGGGCGTGGGGAGGGCAGACCTGAGCCTTTACACTGTTTTAAATTGGGGCAGAAATGAGGCAAGATGGTGACATCTATTTGGAACTTAAAAAAAAAACACCTTTTGGGGATACAGATGCTCAGGCTGCTGCAGAATCTATTTATAGAAACATATACCTGAAAGAAGCAAGCAGGCATCCTCCGACAAAGTGGGACAGTTAACCAAAGACCTTTCCGTCCAGCGTAAGAGCTGTGGAATCTATTTCTGGAAAGGCCTACGTGCCTGGTCTACCTGACTCAAAAGCCAGTCCGGGGGAGTGCATGTAGCTCAGCTGGTTGAGCACCTGCTTCCCATGTACGAGGTCCTGGGTTCAATCCCCAGTACCTCCCCAAAAGAAAAAAAAAAAAAGCAGCCAGGGTCTCTTCACTCCATTCACTCCATGCCTTACCTGCAGGAGGGAGAAAGCGTGCCACAGCAGCAAGGGAGCCTTGGGGTCTTTCAGGGATTTTCCTGAAAGCTTCCCAGAATGAAAGTGTTAGGTGCTTTCTCCTTTGCCTCTTAACTGTATTGGATTAACGAGACCTGCTCTTTCTTGCCCTGGAATTGGCCCTTTTATGTTTTCATTTTCCATTCATCTTCACAGAGTACGACTTTGTAAAGTATGAACCAAAGTGCACAAGCAAACACTGCTAGAAAGATGGGTGGCAGGCAATAGTAGCTCCAAAGTTCATTTGTCTGCTCATGGGGGTGATTCATATTCAGCCCAGAAAGGGACTTTTAGGGGTGACTGTGTATGAGGAACAAAAGTGCAAAGGGTTTGAAAGGCACTCAGAAGTGGAGGACTGCTGCTTTCTCCTTCCTCCCTCCCTCCCTCTACTTTCCCCCTCCTTTCTTCCTTCTTTCCTTCCTTTCCCTCCCTCTCTCTTCCTTTGTTAAGCATCTACTATGCTCCAGCAGTGAAGAAAGCAGGGAAAACTCCCAGCCCCCAAGGAGGCATCCAGTCTGTCCATCCTGTCCATATGATTCTCCAGGGTGATATACAAGTCTGACCATCCCAAGTAGGTGCCCAGATCCTCCATTCAGCGCTCAACAAATATTTGTTGGCACCTGGGGAGTCAGCACCAGGCCTTTCTCTTCTTTGCATCCCTACAGACAAGCAGAGAAAATGACCCGCGGTGGACACTCAAAATATTACTTAGATTGCATTGCAAAGACATTCTGCTAAACATTTCACAGAAAGGAATAAACAAGCTCAGGCCTTGCCCTTGAGAAACTTAGATTCTTGACAGAGAGAAAATGAAAAATAGAAAATGGAAAAATAGTATGTGGAATTGGACAATTAAGTAAATGGCAGGGGGATGATGGGAACCAGGTTTCTCTCTGTTGGAGTGGGAGGCGACAGATAAAGAAGAGGAGAAGGTTAGAATGAACCATGTGGGGAATGGACTGGACACATCAGTGTGAACTCCTGTTTAGTTTAATGTAGATACAGTTACATGTAGGAATATTTATAGATTTTTTTATATTCATGGGTTGGAATATACACATATTTCCTTGCTCCATCAGCTGAGAAGGCCTAGAAAAAACACCCTAGGAATGACAAGCACACCTGGTGCCCAGATCTTGATTTCTAGAATTATTCTCCAATAAAAGGAACCAGGACTCCTAGGAGAAATGACTGATTCTAGGACCGGGGCTGGAAATACATAAGATGAATCTGGAGCATCTTGTAGGGCCAGAAAGGAAGGAAGTACCAAAATAAAACAAAATAAAAACTCATTGATGGGACTATGGTAAAGGGGCAGGGACACAGGGACACATGGAAAGAGCTCTTGGTGGCCAAAGACGTAACAATATGAGCCACAGAATTAACTAGTATTGGATTATAACCCAAAATATCAAATAAGTGCCCATGAGTCCACACTGATATAAATAATCAACAAAAGAGGAAGAGACAAATCTCCCAGGCAGCAGAATTCCAGAGAATTTATGTAGATCCTTGGCATTTTGGGAGTTGGAGCATAACTCCCCATGACGTCCAAAGAGCGCTGCATGGAAAGGAGCAGAAGTAACCTGGTAGTGGACTGACCTGACAAACCCTCCCTTGGCCAGGGGACCAGGGTCCACATGGGCAGGGACGAGTCCTTTCGATAATGTGGGCTCTTGCTGGGATGTGATGAGAAGGGCACTTTCCTCACCCAAACCCCTAACCCCAGTGTGACCAGGAGAAAAGCATCAGGCACGTTACCACTGAGGGACATTTCACAAAACCCCTGACCAGCTCTCCTCCAAGGTGGCATTGTTATCAAAACAGAGCACGTCTGAGAGGTCATCCCTGCAAAGAGGCGCCTGGAACAGAAGAAGGATGTTCGGTAAAAACCAAGACAATCCGAATGAAGTCTGGACTTGAGTTCATAGTAATGTATCACCATCGGGTCATGGATTGTGATAAATGTACCTCCCTAATAGAAGATGTTATTCGTGGGGAAACTGGGGCACAGGGGCACTCTCTGTACAATCTTTGTAATTTTTCCTTAAGCTATTCTAAACTAAAAAGGTAATTTTTAAAAATTGAAATAGGCCCCAAGAAAGATGGGGAGAAAGCCTCGTTTGCCACCAGAGGAGGGAGGGCTGAGGGCTGCCTGGGAGCCGCTGGCTCAGGCTGCCTGGTTTTCCTGGGTATGGCAGGCTTTGGGGTGGGTCCCGCCACCTCAGCTCCTACACCCTGGTGATGTGCCCCTTTCTTGCCCAGCTGAGCACCTGCTCCCATTCAGGGTTTCTCCTCTGAACTCCAATGACCCCACAAATGCCGGGGTTCCGAGAAGCCAGCTCTGCCCTGGACACGTTCCTCCCAGTCCCGCCCATAACCGTCTCTGCCCACGCTGTCATCGTCCACAGGACAGGTGGCCCATCCTCTCTCTGTGCCGGGGCTCCTGAGGGGGCCCGACAGACTTTCAGGAACTGAGCAACCTGAGCTGGCAGTCACCTGGGTGAATGTGAACAGCTTCCTAGGGCCCTGTCTCAGCCTTCTGCGTTTAGACTCCAGGAATTTCAAACCACAATCTCAGCTTCCCCCTGCATATCTATACTTTTATTTTTTTCTCTCCTGCTCTCAGGCCAGGAGATGCCAGGTGGTTCCAGGTCAGGGCTCTGAATATCACAGATACACACAAGGAAGCCCTTTCCCAGCCTCTGCCGGTCCTACTTGGGACATCAAGGAGAACGTCTCAGGCTGGTGCCTGCCATCTTTAACACCCCTCTCACCCCTGAGCATCTCCAAATACCCCCCAAGGACAGGCGGGGGGCAGCCCCAGGCTCAGCCGACAGATGTCTCTGGCGAGAGCAGCAGCATGGCTTTATTTTAGAATCACTTTCAGGTTTTAGCAAGTGATACAGGTTTTCCATTTGTAACAGCAATAGAAGGTTTCCTTGATATTTGTTTTAAATTTTAATATAATTTCAGACTCACATAAAAGCAGCAACAGAAATGCTGAGTTCTTGGATTTGTTTCATCTCGATTCCCCTAGTGTTAACATTTAACTATACTTGCTTTGCTTTATTCCCCGCTCCTTCACCTCCTCACCTCTCTCTCTCTCTCTCTCTCTCTCTCTCTCTCTCTCTCTCTCTATCTATCTATCTCTCCACACGCACACACACAGACACAGAAGGATGCTTTGTCTCTGAGCCATTTAAGAGTCGATTGTTCCATTACCTCTAAATACATTAATACTTCAGTATATATTTCCTAAAAGCAAGGACATTTCCTTACATCACCACGGTCCCCTTATCAAAATCAGGGGATTAACATTCCCACAATACTATTATCTAATCGACATGCCTCATTCGTAAAACAGTGTTTGTCCCAATAACATCCTTTATGGCAAAAGAAAATCCCAGATCCTGCCCTGCATTCAGTTATCATGTCTCCTTAGCTCCTTCGATCTGGAACGGTTCTTGAGTCTTTCTTGGTATTTTGGGACATTGGCATTTTTGAAAAGTACATGCCAGATATTTTGTAAAATGTTTAAAGTTTCCTTTTAAAAATAAATTTAATTTTAAAAGTGAGTCCTTTTAAAGAGAACTTATTAACCTGTAGTTAAAACTACAGTGGGGGGAAATGGATATGGCTTAAGCAATTGGGCTCCCATCTACCATATAGGCGGTCCAGGGTTCGATTCCCGGGGACTCCTGGTGAAAGGTAAGCTGGCCCTCACGGCAAGCTGGCCTGAGCAGAGAGCTGGCCCATTTGGACTGCTGGCCTGCGTGGAGAGCTGGCACACCAAGATGACGCAACAAAAAGAGACACAGAGGAGAGACAATAAGAGACCCAGCAGACCAGGGAGCGCCTCTCCACTCTGGAAGGCTCCAGGATAAGTTCCTCATGCCGCCTAAGGAGAAGAGAAGCAGGCACAGAAGAACACACAGAGAGCAGACAGCAAGCACAAAACGAGGGCAGGAGGAGGGGGGAGATAAATAAATAAATAAAAATTTTAAAAATTAAAAAAATTTAAGGGAAACGGATGTGGCTCAGGAGGCTGGGCGTCCGTCTACCATATGGAGAGACCGGGGTTCGATCCCCGGTACCTCCCAGTAAAAAAAAAAAAAAAAAAAAAAAAATTTTTTAAAACTACAGTGGGGTTTTTCTTTTAGCAAATATGGCAGGGGACAGTTATTGGTGCAGGGCATCAGGGGTGAGGAGCTATGTGGGAAAGGGCACACCGGGGCGTGCTTCTATGGAATATGACAGTGTTCATCTTACAGTGTGTTATCTCAGTGGGTGGAGACCCACACCAATAACTGAAAGAATATTGAATTCCCATCCTGGGGGGTCCTGCTACATTCTCTAATAGAGTGGCAAGAATCTCTAGAGTACATGGGCAGTGCCTAGCAAAGGAGTACCAGGCCCTTGCTATTGATACTTGTACTTCTGAACCTTGTCCTTGTGAAACTGAAACTTAGCCCAGTATTATATATTATCTAAGAGTTACCTCCTGTGTGCAAATATTCTCACTGTCCTGATTTTGTGATAATCAGGGCAGGCTGAACATTCACTATATTAGAAACCATGCATGTGTCCCCAGACCTAGTTTTTCTCCCTAGGTCTGGTTTTTTAGAATGCGGGTGATAAACTAAGCCTGATTTATTATATGACCATCCTGTATGGGAAAAGACTAATTTTGGGTATCTTTGGTCAACCTTAAGAGATATAGCAGGGGGACTGATGTGGCTCGGGTGGTTGGGCATCTGTCTCCCTTAAGGAGAGACCTTGGTTCGATCCCCAGGACTCCCGGTAAAAATGAAAAAAGAAAAATATAGAATGCACGTGGGCCACCAGGCCCCATGCACAGGTGCGCCATCAGGCCCCATGAGTGGGTGAGCCGTCAGGCCCCGTGCGTGGAAGTGCCGCCAGGCCCCGGGTGAGCCACTAGACCCCATAAGCCACACAGCAAGATGATGACATAACAGGAGAGTGACACAAGGGAGAGCCAAGACAAGATGCACCGAAAAACCAGGAACTAAGGTGGCACAGGCAGTAGGACACCTCTCTTCCATATTGGAGGTTCTGAGGATCGAATCCCAGTGAAGACAGGAAGAGAAGGATAAGAGAGGGAGGAAATGGACACAGAGCGTTGCCCAGTGAATGGACACAGAAACAGCAAAAACAGGGTGAGGGGTAAAAATGGATAAAAGTAAGTAAATAAATAAATCCTTAAAAACTGTATAAGGGAGGAAGATACAGACTATAGTTAATAGTAATACTTTTTGATGCTTTTTCATGATTTGTTAACAGATGTTTCATAACAATGCGGGGTGTTTGTTGGGGGGTGATGTGTGGGAGCCTTGCATGATGTCATGCATGTTTGTTTTGTAAGTTCATGGTGTTTACTGAACATTTATAGTTTATGTATGTTCATGTATGAATGATATACTTCAATAAATTTTTTTAAAAAAAAGAAAAGAGTTACCTCCTGAAAGCCTCCTTTTTTGCTCTAATGTAGCCTCTCTATGTCACAAACACAGCATATAAACTCACTACCTTCCCCTCGGTGTGGGACATGACTCCCAGGGATGAGCCTCCCTGGCACCAAAGGATTATTACTAAACGCCAACGAGCGATGCATTTAGAAATAAATCTTGACCAAAAGGTGAAAATATTAAATACAAATGAGTTTTTATAGCTAAGAGATTTCAAAGTGAGGTGGGAGGTCATTCCAGAGGTTACAATTATGCATGTCTTAGGAGGATCTCACTGACTACCACAGAGACTCAAGCAGGGGGGCTCCTGAGGACTCTAGAGACATCTGGACACTATAGGCAGGGCAGACAACCCACCCTGTCAGTGGACCTTACCTTGGAATATGTGATTACCTATCCCCCCAATGTATCAGAGTTGGGCTCATTTATAATTTTCCTACACATCGTTCTTATGCTCCTTTTATTTGAACCTATAATTAGCACTATATCCATTAAATATGTGTCCGAGAGACTTAAATCTTCTGGTTTTCATATGTCACTTGAGCCCTGAATCTCAGCAGAGTTGCAGCCAACACCTACCCTCCAATTCATCGGACTCACTAAGAACAACTAACAAAAGGATGATGATGGACAAAGCCCATCCCCCCAAAAAAGAAAGTATCTACAACTGCAAGCAAGACAGTTCCACCCATTTGCCCATGGGATCTAAGCCCCCTCTTAATCAGAAGCAGAGTGGGCATCACCCCCCCAAAATCCTCAAGATTGTGGAATGAACAAACATAAGGGGGAATGCATCTATGGTCTAAAGTAGACTTATTATTATTCTAGGAATGGAAGAACTGGTAATGTTGATGTAAAGGCAGTGGTCACTACAGTTTCTGACGAGAGAAAGAGGGAAGAATGGGTGTAATATAGAGCATTTTGGGGACCTTGGGCTTGTTCTGCATGTCAGTGCAATGATGGATACAGGCCACTATATATTTTGTCATATCCTATAAAATTGTGTGGTGCAAAGTGTAAACTATAATGTAAATTATAGACCATGGCTAGTAACAATACTTCAATATGCATTCATCACTTGTAACAAATGTATCACACTAATGAAAGATGTTGTTATTGGGGAAAAGTGTGGGAGGGGGAGGGGGTGAGGTATATGGGAATCCCCTGTATTTTTTATGTAATATTTATGTAATCTAAAGCTTCTTTAAAAATAATTTAAAAATAACTAAATGAATAAAAGTGAAGAGAACCTATTAAGTAACCAAGAGAACGAGTGGTCCACAGATACAGCAAAACCCATGAGGCCAGTCCATGGATAAGTGAGGTTTGAGAGGTGCCGATTTAAATCAACTCAGTTCTGTCCCTGGGGGGTCAGGCCCCAGACGCTGGGTTAAGGGTCATTGAAAAAGAATTGAGACAAAGCCTGTCTGGGTCTACAGACAGGGATCTCGCCCTCAGGGGGAAGAGAGTTGGGGCGCTGGACCCTCTCCTGGGCGCTAGCGAGGGCTGGGAGGAAGGTGTGATTTTGTGTGGGGTGCATGGTACGTACCAACGCCAACCATGAGCCATTGAAAGAATGGACTGCAAAGCAGGGATGGAGGAGAGAGCCTGACAAAAGCAGCAGGAAGACTTGAATGTGGACAGGTGAGGAGCTGGGCTTCCTGTGAGAGTTGGGGCTACTGAGATAATGAGACTGCCATCACCCCCACACCCTGGAAGGGTCCCCGCAGCTGGAGGGGCCGCGGCATTAGGGGAGTGTCTTGGATACTTTTATCCCAGTGCCAGTTCTAACCAGTCCTGGATAGGTGGCCCTGGGGACAGATGGCCTGGTGGCCTTGCCTGGCCCTAGACCCCGAGGGGTCTTCTGGAGGTTGTTTGAGTCCTTGCCGGGGGGCAAGTGTGGGCATAAGTGGAGGTGGCCCTGCAGGGGCACAGACCCCTCCCCTCTGGGCCCAGTCTGGCCTCCTGGGGCTGTGCTGTGTCTCTGACAGGGGCCAAGTCTCTCCTGCTTCTTGTCAAGGCTATACCCCCAACTCTTCAGGTTGCCAAGAAAGTGGGAAAAATGAGGGCAAAAGCAGGAAACACAGAACAAACTGTGGGAAGTCAGGGCACCAGCCACAAAAGAGGCCACGGGTTTGGGAGAGAAGGGGGCGAGCCTCATGGTTACAGGACAAAAAACGTCACTGGGTCCCTGCCATGCAGAAAAGTCAGGGGTTACTCACCCCCCATTATTTTAGTTTCTCGTCCTCACAGGGGCAGCTTCCAGCAACCCCAATGCCAGGTGGGGAGATCGGGCGAGGCCCATGGGGCAGGGGGTTGGCATTCTGAATGGCTGAATGCTGGTCCCTTCTGGAGGGAGAGGGGGTGCACCCAGAGGGCCCATGGGAGAATGTGCTTGTGAACATGCAGACATGAATCTTTTCTTCTCTCCCTGCTGTGTGAGGGTGGGGTGGGGGGAGGCGAGGGTGGGTCTGGCCCCGGCAAAGGGGAGGCAGAGAAGGCGGGAGATGCCACAGGCAGAGCAGATGCTTATGAACCGAGTTGCTCAGAAGCAAACCCAACCTCAGGCAGCGGCCGTGGCCCTGGTGCCTGATACCTCCTCCTTCCTTCTGCATTTGGGAAGTGGCTGGGAAAGAGGTACCGAATGGGGTGGGAAGTCAGCAAGGGGGGACCCCCCTTTAGCCAAGATGGAGCCTCTGAAGATGGGGTGGGGCAGTTTCCCCCAAGAAATGGCGCGACATCACCTTCCCCCAGCTTCCAGCCCATGCCCTCTCACTTCCCAGCCTCTCTCTGCCCCTTGTTCTTTTCTTTTTTCCTCTCTGCCTGCTGCCCTGGAGTTGTATGGCCTGGCTATAACACAGCCCCCCTAGTTTCCTGCTGGGTGACCTTGAACTAGATCGTGACTTCTCCATGTGGAGATTGGCCTGCTGTGAGGGACGACAAAGGTGCTCTAGATACGCTGTCCCCTCCCCCTCAGCCTCGTTCCTTCCTCTACATCTCATTCTTCCTCCCCCCTCCCCCCTCCTTTGTCTCTCTCTTCTTTGTCTTCCTCTGTTGCTATTTCTGTCCTTCCTCAATGATGATGATGATGTTGGCGGTGAGGGGTGAGCCTCTTTTCATGTCAGGATGCCAGAAGCCCATCAAACTGGTAAACAGCTGAAGGATGTGGTAGGAGATGAACTTTCCACTGAGGCGCTTTTGAACCGATCCCGTCCTTGATGGGTCTTCCCTGCCCCTCCCCGCTCTGGAGACTTGGGTCCTGGGGCCACGGCCAAGCGAAGCCCGTGCTGAGAGGCCACCCAGGGCCCCAGCCGCCACTGCCCATCTCCAGGACTGGCAAGAGCATCCTAGCGAGGGCCAGAAGTGGAAACTGCAGATGGGGAGACAGGGAGGGATGGGGAGCTGAACCGTGGCTTGGCAGATGTGCCTCGCAGGTGAGGCTTCCAGTGGAAAATGTCGGGCCCCCAGTAGGTGATGCCTGGCCAGGGAAGGGAAGCTGGAGCCTGTGCCCCCGGGATTGACCTTAGAACCCTGGAGAGACGGAAGCTGGGGAGCTCATGGGCTAATTCTGCCCCAGCCTCCTCTGGACTCTACAGATGGCTGGAGGATGTAAACTGTGGGGCCCAAATGCCCCAATATTACCTGTATTTCCCTCTCCCTGCCCTCAGAACCTCTAGTGGCCACTGCCTCCACATGAATGATATAATTTCTTCCATTGCTTGAATCATAATAAGTCTATAGTAGAATACCAGTAAGTCTACTCTAGTCCATAGTTCATTCCCCAATCCTGAGGATTCTGGGATGGTGATGCCCACTCCACCTCTAATTGAGAGGAGGTTTTGATCCACGGGGCAGATGGATGGGACTCTCTTGCTTGCAATTATAGACTCTCTCGGATCCTTGGGATGGTTGTTGTCCATCGTCATCTCCTTGTTAGCTGTCCTTGGTGAATCCAATGAACTGGAGAGTAGGTATTGCAACTCCATTGAATTTCAGGGCCCAGCTGGTACATGGACATTACAATGACAGATAGGGGCCATTACATTTCTTGCCATAACCTACAAAATTGTGCGGGAGAGAGTGTAAACTACAATGTAAACGATAATCCATGCGTAGTGGCAATGCTCCAAAATGTGTTCATCAATTGTAACGAATGTACCACACTAATGAAGGATGTTGTTAATATGGGAAAATGTGGGAGGTATAGGAAGTGGGGCATACGCGAATCCCCTATATTTTTTATGTAACATTTATGTAACCTAAATACCTTTCAAAATAATAAAATAAAAAAATTAATATATATATATATATTTTTTTTTTTAAAAGAATGGAATGTCGCTCCAGCCAGGCATTCAGCTTAATCAGGCCAGAAGGGAGCCTTTGGTGTGGACTGCCCTGAGGGCGCCACGTGGAGGGCCAGGCAAGGGACCAGACCCCGGATGCAAATCCCAGCCACACCACGATGAGCTGAGAGCCCTGGGAAAAACTCCAGACCTTGCCGAGCCTCAGTTTCCTCAATCAGAAGATGAGGACAGTGAGTGCCAGGAGGGGGCTGTTGGGAGCATTAACGAGTCATCACCTGTCACCACACGCCCATCAGGGAATGGAAGCTGCTGTTACTCGCGTCCCATCATCTCAGCATCATGGTGGCTGGAGGCTGCTATGGTGGCGAATCACCTCCCCTGTATGTGCTCAGTCTCCAGATCCCCAAGTCCCTCTCCAGTCCCCTCCTCGTCTCCATCCCTCCTGGCCACCAGCTCTCTGCAGCAGCCTCCCAGCTGGCCTCCATCCCTCCAGGCTCCAGCCCACCCACTTCCACTCCATAGCAGTGATCTTTCGACAGCATCCGACTCACTGGGTCACACCCCGAGAGGAAGAAATCACTCACGGATTGCCAGCGCCCCCAGAACAGCAACCAAGTCCCTGGGCAAGTCACAAGACCCCTGAAACGCCACCTCGATAGCCCCCCCACCCCAGGCTTCAGCCAAGGTGCGCCACAGGTGCACATGCTGCTACTGGGAACAGCCTTCGCTCTCTTCGCTGCCTGGAAAACTCCCACACACCCTTCAATGGCTGGCTCGGTTGTCCCCTCTTTTGTCGCGCTTGCCCCAACAAACCCTGGCATCGTGGTGGCTACCTCCCCTCTGCCCTGGCAGCCCTCTGAAGCGGAGTGGTGGAGTCACGTGTATATGAGGCGGAGGTTGTATGGGCCTGTGGTGAACATCGCCCTTGGAAATCCCTTGGGAAAGTTCTCTGGGTTACCTTGAGAAGGGAAAAGGAGCCAAGAACCTAGGGGTGGGGACATAATGCCTTTTTTGCATAAGAAAGGGAATGGGGGAACAAGAGGTATTCACATTTGTTTGTATTTGCCTCAGAGAAACAATAGTGTTTACTGGACAGGGGGAGGAGAGGGGGCTGGGGACCTGGGGGAACAAGGTTTTAAGTCTAGGCACTGGTGTGTTGTTGGGAGTTTTTTTAAAGATTTTATTTATTTATTCATTTATCCCCCCACCTGCTGCCCGTGCTCTCTGGGTCAGCCAACCACGCCGTGCGGGCGGGCTCTGCCCTCACCAGGAGGCCCCGGGAACCGAACCCGGGGCCTCTGTTGTTGGGAGTTTTGAACCGTGTGAATGCATTTGCTATTTTAGAAGATAGAAAGTAAGCAAGGAAAGGAGGGAGGGAGGAAAGAAGGCAGGCAGGAAAGGAGGAAGGGAAGTGGGAAGGAAGGAAAAAGAAAGCTCCCTTTCTCCTGAATTGAGCTGTCCATCATTAGATCAACCAGATGAAGTCAGGGCTGCATGTCAGGCCCACCACATACGAAAAATAACTAAAACCACACCCAGTATGTCCAGGTGCCCGGATAGTGAGCATTCTCAGGGTCTGAGGGAGCAGGCCCCGGCTCCTCCCTCCCTGGCTTGGCTCACTGAGAGGAACAGGGGGTTCGGTTGCTCTTTTTCTTTCTTTGCTGCTGAGGTGACGCACCGAGGTGCACGTGGGCTACGTGGGCCCACACTGCGTCCCATGTGCAGGATGAGGGCTCTGCATTGGGTGGATTCGAATGCTGCCTGCCCATCTGTGTGACCTCTGGCTGGTCGCTTAACCTCTCTGGGCCTGGGTTTCCTTATTTATAAATTAGGAATGCTAATACATCCTTGGAGCACTCTTATGAGGATTGGATGAGGTCACATCTGCTTGGCACATGGCCTGGTTCAGTAAATGCTATCTCCAGCAGTATCATGAGAAACTGAATAGACAAATGGACCACTCTGACCCACTGTCAGCTGTAATAGACTGGGAAAGCCTGACCCACCACCTGCAACAACTGGTCCAGGAAGCCGGCCATGATCCATAGCAAACACCCCAGGAAATCCAACCACAATCCCAATAACAATCAACCCCAAAGAGCTTAGGACGTGATTGGCTACTGGCAGCTCCCCTCATTTTTGCCCCCACTTCCAACTGTCACCAACCAGAGAAAGCTGAAGATGCCGCTGTTTACCAATCCCCAGGCTGCCCCACTTCTAAGTAGCCTCCTCCAGCAGCCCCAGGCCAGCAGCCTCCAATCAGCCTCGCCTGAAGTCTTCCCTTTTGTCCACTCTTACGCTTTCCCGCTCCTCTGCCTGCCTTGGAGTCTCTTCCAGACACAGATGGTGGTGGCCGACTCCCTTGTGCCCCAAGCTCTGACTGAACAGGCTTCGCTGGTTCCCACCGAGTGTCCTCCGTTTACTTCCAGTCGTCACCGCCACCTGCGCTGCTGCGCCCACGACGATGAATTGCAAGTCCTAGTCCATGTCAGCCTCCCTAAGGGCAGGGGCCACATCTCATTCTTCTCTGCGTCTCCCGGGGCCCAGCACAGAGATTTGCCCCACACGAGTGCCCCTCAGTGAATGGCCTTATATTCCTGAGCCCAGCATCCCAGCATGCCTCAGGTGCCCGGACTGACAGATGGACAGACAGGCTGGTGTCTCCAGATCCCAGAACCAGGCTGGGGCTCTGGCTGTGCCCAGCAGGGTGGCTCCTGCGGGCACAGGAACGAGTTTCAAAGCGTGTAGACTCTGCAGCTGGATGGCCTGCATTTAAACCAGCAGTCGTTTTTTAGGTGTTTAACTTTGGGGATTGTACTTACACTCTCTGGGCCTCAGATCCCTCACCAACGAAATAGCGTTGGTGCAGTTATCGACTGCCATCAGCCCCACCTCTCACCCAGAGGCAGCACCAAAGGCCTGCACAAGTCATGTGGTTTCTGGTCGTCTTTGCTCAAGCCATTCCATCGCCATGGAGTGCCCTGACCTCTCCACTTCCGTGGCCAACTCCTACTCATCCTTTATGACTCAGCTCAGACACCACCTCCCCAGCTGGGTCAAGGGCTCTCCCGCCCCCCCCTGAACATCTTGTGCATCTTTCTCACACTTTGTTTGCAGAGCTGTGACATTGCTCCATTCTCAGATGTACCTGACCCCTCTCCAAATCAGTGCTTCTGGTGAAACTGGGCTTCAGCTGCTGTGCCCATTTAACCACTCTGTATTTCTTTTTCTCTCCTGGATCTTTGAGGTATGTTATAACTCAAGGTCTCCTGAGAGTCGAGGGTAAGAAGGCGGCTTGTGTTTGTGACTTCCCTGCCAGGCTCAGCTCTCCTTTCCGTCAAAGCCTGGGTGTCATTCATTGAGGGGCCTGGCACATGTTGGCTCAGGAAGGACCCGGTTCGAGTCACCTGGAAGCAGAGAAATGGGGAAGGGCCCTGCAAGGGAGCAGCCCCTATCACCCTCCCCAGGAGGTCAGCCCTGACAGGGAGTCTTGTGGTTGCCCTTCTGGACACAAGTCCTCAGAAAGTGCCCCTGCCATGAGTGACACTGGTACCCCAGGCTGCCCAGGGTTTGGGAGCGGGCAGGGGAGACATCTCAGAGCTTCCCAGTTTCCCCTGGACTGGTGTGTGTGGTTGGAGGAGAAGGGCAGCAGGGAGGCTGGAGAAGTGACCGAGGACTCAGAGCAGAGGCTATCACCGCCTCCCTGTGTGAGTCCAGCGGTGGGAGTGAAGGTGGGCTGGATTGCGACTCAGCTACTCTGAGTGACCTTGGACAAGTCCTTGGTCTCATGTCCTCATCTGTAAAATGAGAGCTGCCCCTTCTGTACCGCCTCCAGCGCCCATGCTCTAAGACCCCATGAATTGGGGAGTCCATGCTCTCCTCTCTCTTCTTCTATGAGCTCCTATCTCTATTGATGACTCTGCCAATGAGAGGGAACACTCATTACCAGACCTCTAACCCTTATACCACCTATAAGGTGTCTGCTTCTAAGTACTTTGCAGAGGCTCAGAGACGCAAAGTGGCTTGCCCAAGGCCACATAGCAGGGCCAGATGGCAGCTGGGATTCAAAGCTAGACTTTCTGACCAAAAACCTCCCTGGGATTCTGTCCCCACCCACCCACCCCAGCAGTGGCTCCTCCCCTAGGAATCCCCCGCGGGGCCCTGGGGCGGGCTCCGAGGACCCAGGAGGGGGCCCAGCAGAGCGGCAACCACATCCTGTGGCAGTTGCCCTGGAGAGCGCCTGCCTTCTATCCACCTCTGGGACAGGTGAACGGAAAACAGGCCCCGCCCAGCCCTACGGGGGCTCGAGTCCACAGCCGGCCTCCCCACCTGCCCTTGCCCTGCAGCTCTGCAGTGGAAGGAATTCCTCTGTCCCCCATCCCCTCCCTGTCTGTCCAGAGCTGCCAGCTTCATCTAGACTCCTCCTCACTGCCTCTGTGGGCAGCAGTCCCTTCACCAGGAAGCTCTGAGATAAACCCCACCGCAGTCTCCTGCTGCCACTCTGGAAATTTTCAGGGTCGCAGCCCCACCCGTCTGGAGCCAGGGCTGTGTGTGGAGCAGAGCAGGGACTGTGTCCGTGTGTCCGTCACCTCCAGGGGGCCAGGCCCTGGGTCTTCTCGTCCCTCTAGCCCTTCCCTTTCCCACAGGAGGTTTTCCAGTTCACCCTAACATTACACCTCAGTGGACAGAGGTGCCCACTGCCCCTCACCCAGCACGCCACACACTGAGCATCAGACTCGGTCCTACAAGGCTTCATTGACTTGTCACTCCACACTCCAGTTTCATCCAGCAATTCGGTTTAATCTCAGGACACTCAGAAGAGGCCACCAGAGCCTGGCCCAAGCCCTCGGGCGCTTCTCTCTGGAGACGCGGGCCAGGGTGGCCGGTCTGGGTGCTCCATCGCACATTCGCAGTGTTTATCACGAGCCTCCCGCCGGGCTCAGCAGGTGATGGGACTCAGGCTTCCGGGCAGGCTCTAGGCCCACTCTGTGCAGGCACCTGCATGCACCTGTCTCCACAGGGCCTCCGGATCCTGGCCTCCAGGGCCTGTGGGGGGCCAGGCCAGGCCAGCTCCATAAACCTCAGGAAACAGAATAAGGACCAGCTGTCCAGGGACGGTCACTGCAGAACAGGACTGTACCCAGTGGGCTTAGAGGGTCTCTAGAGGCAGGGCTGACCGCCTGCTCGCTGGCAGCTGGCAGTGCCCAGGCAAGGCTGTCCTCCCAGCCCAGGGGCAGTTGCTAACCTTGAGGGAAGGTCTGTGTCAGCCAGCGTACGACCTCTGCCTCCAGCACAAGGGCAGTACTGTTTCCACCCTTCTCCGTACCTCTGGGCCCTGAGCTCTCTGAGCTCCAGACACCTGAGGATCATCAGAATGGCCCTCAGAAATCATCCAGTCCAACTCCTCTCTGCAGCCTACCAAGAGATGGCATACCCTCTGCTTGTTCATCTCTGAGACGGAGAGCTCACTACCTCTCAGAGGCAGCCCCCTGCAGCTGGGGGGTGGCAGGTTGCTCGTTGCAGTTGGGGGAGGGCTGTGCCAGCAGGTTCTGTTGGATGCAGGGATAAGGCATGTTGGATGGAGAATGAATGGCACAGGGTGTGGAGTTTCCTTTCTTCTCTCCAGGGGAGGCCTCTCAGGCCCAGGGAGAAGAGTGTAGGAGGAAGTGGGTGGGCAGGGGAAGTGGGTCCAGCAGGAGGCCAAAGGAGCCATCGGTGTCAACGGGGCTCAGTCTAGGCTGCTCCGATGTCATCATAGTCATCGTTGTCAGTGAAGTCAGCCTGGGGGCTGGGGGACCCTGTGGGGCCAGAAGCCTCAGGTCATCTGGAAGCATGGTCATTGCCTCTGCTTGACTTACCTGTCTCATGGGGCAGAGCCGAGCGCAGTCTGGTCTCCCTGCCTCCATCCCCCCATGATACCGTCTGAAACCATTTCATTACCCTGTTCGCTGCCATCCCTCTCTCTAGAATGCCAACCATGGGACAGAGCCTTGTCTGTCTAGTTTGTGGCTATAACCCCCATGCTATCACATGGAATACTGGGAGCTCTTCTGCTATAACACTCTCCCAAGGGGGTATATGGCTGCTTCTGCTTGAATGCCTCCATTAATGGGGAGCTCACTTCCTCCCAAGGCAGCCTGTTCCCATCATATCCACATCCACTTTCCCTATCTACTCATATTCTCTTTTTGTTAAAAACTAAACAAAACAAAAACAAGAACACGTATCCCTTTCCCTCTCTTCCTTTCCCCTTCCATCCCTAGAGCTAATATATCCAACCAATCCAGAGCCACCACCCACCCATCCACTCCCAGGATCTTCCCCCAGCCACGGGTACCTGGACACTCAAACTGCTCCACCAAAGGGGCCTGGGGTGGTGGCTGGAAGTTCTGGTACCACTCCCCGGATGAGGTGCTGGAGCTGTCATCAGCCGAGGGCCCTGGTGGAAACCCCAGAGCCAGTTACCCTCTGGTGGGAGACAGCCAGCTCAGACTACCACAGGAGGCCCTCATGGTTCAGGAAACCCAAGTCCCTTGCTTGGCAAATAAGGAAGTGGAGGGCCCAGAGAAGGGAGGAGACTTGTCCAAGGTCACACAGCAAGTGGTTGCAGAGCTGGGACTATAATCCAGAACTCATCCTGCTCAAAGGATTCCTGGGTCTTTCAGCTTTCTGTTTCCTCCAGCCAGGTTGGCTGCAGGGTAGGGGTTAGGGGAAGTACAAGAATCCTCCTAGGCCCAGCTTACCTGAAACAGTTGCCTGGAAGCCAGCCAGCTCCAAGTTAGGAGGCTGCTCCGGGAAGGGGCTCCTCTCCAAAGAAAACTCCTGGGAGGTCCACGGAGGTGGCTTGCTGCTGGGGCTGTTGCAGTAGTCCTCACCTGAAGATGTGCTGGATCCACTGCTGCTCCTTGGGCGGTGCTGCGGGCCCAGGGATGGAGGGTCTGCAATGCAATGTCCAGAGGTGGCAGGAGGGAGAAATCCAGAGGCCTGGACCTCTTCAAGTCCTGGTCCAGGAAAGAGAGAATGGTGAGGACAGAAAAGCAATGCAGCAAGAAGGTTTTGAGTTAGACTTGAGAAAGAACTTACTGCCAATAGGAATTGTTAAAATACCTGTCGAAGGAGATTGCTGCTGGTGCTTCTCCAAGTGAGCTGAGCTACTAAGCCCATACGCCGTGCTGGCATTTAATCACCTCCCTACATGCCCTCCCCCCTGACTTACCTTCCTCCAAGGGGGGCATCTGGAACCTGCTCTGCTGGACCTCCTGCTCTGTGACCCGGTGCCTCTGGGAATCTGCAAGCAGAGATGGCAGTGGGCAGGATTGAAGGCTCAACCTCCTTGTCCCTTGGGGGCTCCTCGGGGCTTGGGAGGGTGTGTCTGGGGTTGAATAGGGGGTGAGGGATGGGACAATCCCAGGGGTATTATGGGGGGCCTGGCCTTTTCCATCCAATCCCAGCCTATCCTGGGTCGGATTCATGTTTATTCTGAAACCAGCGTGGGGCAGGCTGCACCTGCCCCTCCTGCCATGTGGGAAAATATCAAGAGTCCAGGGTTCTCGCCTCATGCCTTGGCAGCTCTAGGCAGGCAGAGCCAGAAGGGGTCCCCTTCAAGGAGCCTCCCCAGATGGGAACAGGTGACCTGGGATCTGTGCAACACAAGCTCCATGGCACCTTCAGGTTTCGGAGTCAGAGAGGCCTGGATTCATAGGTACTTAAGAATTTGAGCCTCTGAGACCTTGGAGTCACTTCTTTTGAAACTCAGTATCACTGATAGTCTCAATAGCATAGAATTTTGGACTCTCAGAGTCTTTTGACTCTTACAGTCCTGGACTCGGAATCTCAGGTGCTAAGGACGCCTCACCTGGGATCCCAAATGCTGAGCTATGGATCAGCTGCGACTCACCCCCAGAGGCCCCGGGTCGGCAGGTGGGGCAGAGACAACCAGCCGCTCCCCGGTATCCTCTCTCCCTCCTTCTGCCCCTGCCTCTCTGCAGCCAGTGTGTTTAAGTTCTGGCAGATGGAAGATGAGTGGAAGTGCTGGGGCACCTCTGGGACCCACTTTCCCTCTCCCTTCCCACCTGAGTGGCATGTGGACCCAGCAGTGAGTCATTTTGGGCCAAGTGGATGAGAGAGACACATTAGAGAGGGCAGAACAGCAAGGAAGCAGGCGTCTGGGCCCCGGCCACCTGCTCAGGCCACTGTCATGCAGGGTCTTTGTCACTCATGGCCAAACGCTCCTCCTAATGTTACCAAGTAGGTGCAGGATGGGGCTCCGGAATTGGAATTTTGGACCAGCTGGTGAGAGACTCCACAACAAGTGTGGGGTCTCTGGTCTAGTGTGCCCTCCCAGCCTTGCCGGGCCCTGCCTCCCCTGCAGCAGGCAGCGGGGAGAGCAGGAAAGCCGGGTGCGATGTGAGAGCTGGGGTGACAGCAGCGGCAGTGGGGGGGGTAGGTGGGGTCAGGCAGGGCACGAGGGGCACAGAAGGGGTGCGAGTGGGCAAGAAGCCATGAGAACTGCGCCTCTGTCCTGCTCCCTCCCATCTGACACACTGTCAGGTCAACCTGTCAGGGTCTTAACGCCTGCACAGCCAGAGACAAGCATGGGAGGGAAGGAGGTCAGAGGGGAAACACGGAAGGGAACTTCAGTCCACGGAGCCGGCTCTTAGAACCTTTGGAAACTTCCAGTCAATCCAGCAGGTAACAAGGGGGCATTCTGCCCAGGTTGTGGTGGGGTCGCCAGGTGGGGCCTACCACAGGTCCCCCGGGCAGCTGGACCCAGGCCCAGGCACTCACTGTAGAAGGTGGTCAGGGCCACAGGAGGCTGGGCACCAAAGTCATAGTGCTCATAGTCCGAGTCCGAGCTGGAGTCCAAGGCCTCGGGGGCCAGGCCCCGGACCTGGATGGGCGGCTTTGGAACTGGGGAGAGAACAGAGCGGGGAGGGGGCATGGCAAAATGGCGGGTGGAGAGGCACAGGGAGAGGTGGCGGGGGGCGTGGGTGGGTGGTGGGTCAGGGAGGCAGGGCGGCAGGAGGGCAGCAGGCGGCCCACCCTGACCAGCCAGGACCGTCCAGTCTGGGTCTTCCAGGCCACTCGCCACTCCCATTTCAAATATGGGGAACTAAATCATGTTTATTCATTTAGCCAAGACTTATACAACATTCACCCCATGCCGGGTGATGCTGTAACATTTGCAAATATTATTTCATTTAATCCTCATAATAATTCTGTGAGGCAGGCCCAGCAGTATCCCCACGGGACAGGTGGGTAACTGAGGCACAGAGTGAATGACCCTGCTCAGGGAAGCAGGCAGCCTTGGCCTCTGCTACTCAGTGAGCAGCTGCTCTGTGCATAGGCTTGTGCTGGATGCTGTGCTCTTGTTATCTTCTCAGAAACACCCAAACTGTGTGCAAAGAGTGTTTATAATATTTGGCTGAGTTTTGCACTGGTTTTTGCATCCCTGAACTTGAATAAAGGTGGTTTCATATATACATAATAAAATGTGACTAAATTCAAACCCCTTTGCAAGACTTCAAGAGGTACAAAACCATTTATCATTTAAAAAGAAGAATGATACAAATTTTTTCATTCAGAAAATATGAATAAAATTATGTTCCAGGAAAAACTCTTGATGGGAAGTGGGGTGGGGACTGACTGAGCCAGGGAGGCTGATTGAGTAGACGACTGAAGTAGGAGATGATATCACAAACCCACTAACATTAGCAGAGAGGAGCTGTCCCCTGAGAACCAAGATCCAAAAGACTGTTGGCCAGTACTGGTCCAGAACCTCAAGTCCTAGGACAACTGAACTGGAAGGTCATCTGCCTGCCCAGAGACGGGGGTGGCCTGCCCCAGGGTCCAGGTCTTATCTCTATCTGGGGCACTGCTTTGGGCTCAGTAGTACTGACCCTGCAGACAGTGCAACCTTCCTGTCCTCCCTGCCCTCCCTGCCCTCCCCACCCCCAGGATGGGTGACATCCTACCTTCTTCTTTGGGGATGGTGATGGGGACCTCTTGATAGCTATTGATCCCTGCTGGGGTGGTGGTGGGTAGGTGCTGGTGGTTCACCATAACAGGGTAGGCTGAAGGAGGGGAGGCAGAAAGTCTACACATCATTTTTACCCTCTCCTAGTCTACCTGGTTCTGTTCTCACTAAGACCTCCCTCCTCACCCCAAACCCTTCCTTAGGGCCCACTTGGGTGGTGCCATCTCTGCTGAGCCTGCTGAGAAAATCCTCCCCATCAGGAGGGCATGTAGCGGGTGGACTCCTGCTGGGGTTCACAGGCCCGTGGGAGGTCCTGCCTCCAGCCCTTCCCCACCCAGGCCTGCCCCGTGGATCCCAGAGCTCAGCACCTACCGTGTTTTCCTCTAACTTTTAAGAGGATGAAGGTCATGGAAATGAGTGAGGCAAGGAGAAGAATTCCCAGAATGATACAGAGGATGAGAAGCATCAGCTCCTGAGATTCCTTGGCCTCCGTTTTCACTGCCACAGAAGATTCTGGAGGGAAAAAAAGTGAGAAAGAGGAATAGGCTTAGACTTCTCCTTGCTCTGCTTGTCTCTCCGTCCCCTCTGGAGCTGATCCACTCTCCCTTTTGATCCTCCTCCCCTCCTTTTTTCAAAATTCCCCATCTGTTTTTGGATACCTGGTATATAGTAGGTACTCAATAAATGCATATTGAATGAATGAATGATTGATGGGATGAATTTACTGCCTGAAAGTTTCCCCTGGCCACCAGCCTACAGGAATCTCTCTCCATTTTCGACTCTTCCATACTTAGTCTTGGTTCATTGGACAATTTAATTATTGAGTGTCCATTGTGTGCGGGTACCAGGCCCCAAAGATATGAATATGACAGCACCATCACAGGCCCTGAGGGGCTCCGTCTAGTGGGGAGGCTGCCCAGTAGACCCCATCCAGTATGGGCAGATGCCTGCTGTGAGGGAGGTATGGTCAGGCCGTGGGGGCACAGAGCCCTGCCAGGGCCACCTAATTCTCTGCAGGAGAGATCCCAGCCTGCTTTTCCAGAGCAGTTGACTCGGAGCCATCCCTGGCAAGTGAACACACCAGGAGGGCTGGATCTCCTTTCCCTGTCCAGGACCCATCTTTCCTAGCCAACATGGGCTCCAGGAGGGCAGAAGCGAGGGCAGACCTTACAGCTAGCAAGAGACAGAGCTGAGATGTGAACCTCAGGAGGCTGCCCCAATGCCTGCCAAGCTGGCCGGTCGTCCAGAATCTACGGTTCAGAGCCTTGGCTACACGGTCCAGCCTGGCACTCGCTGGCTGTCTTTTCCCACTCTGAGCCTCGGCTTCTGTATAAGGGTTATCATGACCTTCCCCCATTGGGCTGCTAAAGGGCTGGGCACAGTGCCCAGAGCAGTCTGAACACACTGGCTATTATCCCAGTCCCCCCATCATCTGGCTGGGCCAGGATCACTCCCAGCCTGAGGAGATATCCACCAGAAATGGGAACAGCTCTGGCTCTCTCTCCAGCTCAGCTCCCCTCCTCCCCTACAGGAGCTCACAGGAGAGTGGGGAGAGGACCCTTGTCCACAGAAGATCAGGAGGAGGTGAGCTGTGGGGCTGCTGTGCTCCGGAGGTGAGTGGGAGGAATGCAAGGCACCGGGAGAGGCCCAGGGAGGCAAGTCCACCAGCTGGAGGTGATGGGATGAGAGGTCACACCAGCAGGTCCCTCCCAGACACATGCAGACACACACGAGCACGCCCACAGGCACGCACGCACACATGTATGCACACCCACTTGTATGCACATAGGCACAGCCACATGCATGCACTCACAAGTACACACATATCCATGCATGCACATGCCCACACCCACACCTCTGGGAGGCTGTGCACCCCACAACACTCACCTACAGTGACTGGCTGAAGAGGTGCAGGAACTTCAGGAGTGGACAGATTGTGCAGACGCCGGGAACCTATCAGAGAACCCGACGCATTCATTTAACTATTTACTAAACACCTACTGTGTACCAGGCTCTGTGTTAAAACTGAAAAGTGACCTAGAACTGAAGGCAGAGTTTCCATCTGGGGCACATGGCCAAGGAAATCTGCCTTTCCCGACCCCCACCACGGAAGAGCTCATGGATGAAATGCTGGGAAGGATCTCTGCTTAGAGGAAGGGGTTAAAAGAAGAATTATCCCTTCCTTCTGCATCACCTGCTGCTGACCCCAAATCTCTCTCCCCTTCAGGCACCTGTTTGTTCTTCAGCCTCAGGAGGTGGGGAGCTGACATTATCATCGTTAGCACAATCAGAATTCCCATTTGACCGGTAAAGGGCTGGAGTCTACCAAATCCCTTGTTTGTTTGTTTTTTATCTGATTTCCCAGCAGCTCTACGAGGTGCCTGGTGTCAGCAACCACATATTCAGGGCACTGGAAGCCCTGAAGATCAAGGGGACTGCCCAAAGCCACCCAGCTGCAAATGGTAGGGCTGGAATTCATAGCCAGGCACCCGAACTGCATGGGGATGCTAATACCATGTTTCTTCAGGTCTAACGCTCTGACTTTTTCACATTTGAACACCTCTGAAATCGGGATAAGGGTTATAACTGATGACATGCCCAGAGGATACTTTTTTTCTTTCTTTGTGGCACACAAAATAATGAAGTGAGTTATAATCAATGTCATTTTAGATTCAGTGACATACAGTAGAGCCCGTCTCTGAGTGGCGCTGAGGCTTAGCTGAAATAAGATAAATCGAATGCTTGGCGATGCCCGGCAAGGATGAGGGCTCCAGAGAGGGTAGCTGATAGTGTATTATTTTCTCCTAATATTATTTTACTTTGATCGCCAGGCCTGGGACGGCAAGTTGGTTTCATCTCCCAAGCCAATCTGGTCACCAGGGACCAATGTTTCACATTACAAATGCCTTAGTACATAGTTGATTCATGATTCTGGGGCTGAGTTGAGTGGGTGCCTGGGCTAGGTAAGGGCAATGGCAACACTTAACCCAGTATATGCCATTTCTAATAGAGTCCAAGCCATGGTCTTTGGGCTTCAAGCTCTTAGGACAGGGCCCCGGGTGGAAATCCTGATCTTAATCTGGAGGTGGGGATGGAGGGGATACCTGAGCAAAGGACTCTGGCTGCCCGCGACTGGCTGCAGAGATTGGAGTTGTTGAACCTCCAGGAGCAGTTGGAGAGGGTGGGCTCCCCTCCTCTGCAGGAGTAGTACATCCTGCCCGACAGGGAGTGGGGCAGCCCCTTGGGCGTTTCGGTCGGAATCCCACAGCCCAAGGCTCGGCAGAGCACTTTGGCCTCTGGCTTGTACCACTCGCTGTCACACACCGTGTTCCAGACTCCCTGGTAGTGGACCTCCACCTGCCCCTCGCAATGGTCAGTGCCCCCTGTCAGACGCCAGGACTGGTGCTCTGTGGGGGGGGGGGGAGGGTGGGCAGTCAGACTCCAGTCGGGATCCTTTGAGCCCAAACCCCCGCCAGCCCAGACCCACGGATGCAGGTTCCCACTTCCATGGGTCTCTAGAGCCCATGCATCCCCCTTCCTGCCTCTCCCTCTCCTCCGCCCCATGGACTCTGACCCTGCTGCAGTAACCTCCGTCCCTGCTATGCAAAGTGTAGTCCAGGGACCAGCAGAATCCGCAGCGTCTGTGCCCTTGTTAGATATGCAGACTCGAATCCCACTCAAGTCTACTTGACTCAGAATCTGCATTTTTAACCAGATCCCCAGTGATTCCTGTGCACATTAAAGAGAAGCCCTGGGCTGGGCCAGAACCCTGTGGCCTCTCACCCCTGCCTCCAGCCTCTGGCGCGTCCTGCTCTGACCACGTGACCAACTCCCACCCAGGAAGAGCGCCCCCTCCGGTGTCACCACCTCCAGGAGGTGGATGGGCTTCTCCCTCCCCCTCTGGACTGCTTGTTCTCTCTAAACTGGACCTGACTGCCTTTCTTAGGGCATCTGAATTATTTTTATCTGGGTCTCATCTCCCCTCTGCTACTGTGGCCTTCCCAGGCCCAGGAACCAGGCTGCATCCAGTAGATCCTCCGTAGGCGCCTGTGGGCGACCCCTGGTTCGACCACGCAGCCCACTGACCTGAGCACACCACGCCCGCGTCCTCCTTGTGGCCGCAGTAGTGGTCTCCGGGCCGCCCCGGGCAGTCCCACAGGTAGGCCTCGTGCCCGGAGCAGTTCACCGCGTCCCTGTGGATGCGCCCCCGGCCCGGGGCGAAGTGCAAGCCGGACAGGGCCTGGATGGCCCAGCCGCAGCGCAGCTGCCGGCACACAACGTGGGCGTCCTGCAGGTCCCACGCGTCATCGCACACCGAGCCCCACTCGCCGCGCTCCAGCATCTCCACGCGGCCGGCGCACCGGCTGCCACCATCCGCCAACCGCAGAGCGCGGTTCTCTGGGGGTGGGGTGGGGGACCACGAGGGAAGGAGTGTGTGGATGGTGGGGCAGACGTTGCGGGAAATAGGGGGTATGGGGGATCGGAACTGTGCAGGACAGTTGTACTCGAGGCCGTGGCCCCGGGAGGACTCGGAAGCTGATGGGCAGAGCTGGGGGACAGGTGAGAGCTGGGGATCCAGGGACAGGACTGGATACCTGGCGGGCGTTAACCTGTGGGAGGGACTAGGGCGCTGGGCGGGGCTAAAGCCAGTGGCGGGACTGTGGGGAAGCCGGTCAGGAGCAGGGCCCTGGGGAGTGACGCTGGGCACCCAGCAGGCAAAGGTGCTGACCTCGTGAGAGGGACTAGAGACCCGTGGGCGGCGCTGGGGGCGCAGGTCTGGGGCAGATGAGCCACCTAGCAGATTGACGTAGGTGGGGGAAGCGGTGGTGGGCGGGACCAGTCAGAGGCTCTAGGGACCCGGTTCGGACTGGGGACCAGGTGGGCAGATCTGGAGGCCAGATCTGAGGAAATGGAAGATGCAGTACCGCGGTGTTTGTGTTTGAGGGTGGGAGGTGGGTTTGGGGTCCCGAGGGCTAGGCTTAGGCCCAGTAAACAGGGCTGGGGACTGGAGCGAGGGGCAGTGACTGAAGGCCTGAGGGGCGGGGCAGACGCGCGCCCGGCTCCTACCTGCACAGGTGACCTGCGCGGGCTCCCCGTCGCTGCTGCAAGCGTGGTCCACCACCTCGCAGAGCCGCCACTCCGCGCCGCTGCACCAGATGGCGGGCGCCGGGGTCCGCGTGGCGTTCGGCTCCCCGCTGGCGTTCCCCGCGGCGGGCCAGGGCCACTCGGGGGTGGGCCAGGGGGGCTGCGCGACTGCCCCCACCCCGCCGCAGCCCAGCGCGCGGCACACGGCCTCGGCGGCGCGGCTGCCCCACAGCGCCCCGCACGCGGGCTCCCAGGACGCCTGAAGCCGGACCTCCACCGTCCCGCTGCAGCGGCTGCTCCCGTTCACCAGGCGGACCCCCAGCCGCTGCCCTGGAAGTGCCAAGTGCCGGCTGAGGCCTTGGAGGATTGGACTCTGCCCATCCCTGGGCAGCTGCCCCATCAGCTGGGCAGCTGCCAGGGGCTCCTCTGCTGACCGGCTGCCTGACCTTGGACAGCGCCCTCCCCATCTCTGGGTCTCAGCCTTCCCATCTGCAAAATGGGGCTGGGCTGACTCATCTGCCAGCCCCCTTTGATAACTACCCCCTCTGGTTCTCAGAGTCAAGAAAAGGTGGGGCACAGGGGTGACTCTAGAGGTTCAAGCTGGGGGTGACAGAGTCAGGAGTCCAGTCCTCACAAACCCCTCTCTCCTGCCCCTGCCTCCAGGGATACCCCAGCATGAAAGAAGGGCAGAGTTCTGAGTTCAAGGGCACTGGCACAGTGGGGGCCACACTTTCCCTCCCCTCTGCTTCTCTGAGAGGGTGCTGTGGTGGGAGCTGCCAAGGTGACAGGGAACCCTGGAGGACGGACATGGGGCAGACAGCTGGGGTTGGTGATCGGGGGTGAAGACAGGCTGCTTCTGCTGATGGCAGGGCCCTGCCTTTGGGGACACTTGCCCATTTTTGCCCAGGATCGCACCCCATTGCCTAGCACGGACTTGCACAGAATACGTCCCTAGTAAATAGCTGTTGAGTCAATGAAAAGCGCGTCTGGGGGGACCTCACTACACCCACCCAGGGTTCTCTGGCTTGTTCTCAATAAATTCCCTTTAAAGGGCTTGCTGAATACCTTGCTCCGTGTATGACATTTTATCAGTGGCCTCAGAAAGTGGTAATTCTAAGATCTCAAAGGGCACCTAATGGTGGAAGTTCAGGCATTGTTGCCAGGAAAAAGAAGTGTTGTCTGAAGTCAGAGAGGCTCCCTGGTACCCTAAAAGTCAATTTCCCTTTCCCATCACCCCAGGCGACCCCGTACTTGATCTCAGGAAGCTGACCGGGGACCCCCAGAAGGATTGTCTCCTCACCTGGCTCCGAGGGCTGGCTGTCTGCACTGCTGGGGTTGAGCTGGCCGGATGGGGCTGCAGACGAGTGACCTGGAATCAACCAGCAGTCGCCATGAACATGAGTGAGCTCAGGCACGGGAGGCGCATTGTGGCGGGCGGGGGGCGCTTTCTGGAGCCCGCGTGGCTCTAAGGGGCCTTTGGAAAGACACAGTTCTGGACCTTGAATGCATTTGCCTCCCTTTAGGATAGGGAAAATCCTCAAACTTTGGAGTTCCAGCATCCTCCGAATCTTCTAGTAGAGCTGGGAGGTATGACTGTGGATATGGGTGTCAAACCCACTTCACCTCCCTCAGCCAGAGTCCCAAAGTTTTGGCCATAACACTTGGGAAAGTATTGTGAGGCTAAAAGGAAAGCATATCTGTAAAATGCCTGACATAGAGAAGAAGCTAAAAAAGATGATATTTATTATTAGTAAAAACAATATTGTTTGGGTATTTGTTTGAGCATTTCCTATCAGACTTTAGAATAATGGTCGCATTGCAGGTTGGGAACCCTTGGATCGCCAAGTACTTTCAAATACAGAGACACTATCATTTGCTGAGGGCTCATGGCATGCTAGGTCTTTGCATGTATTGTTCCATTTGTCTTTAACAACAAAATGAGGTCGGTGTTTGCATTCCTATTTTACAGATTAGGAATCAGAGGCCCTAAGAATTGAATTGATTGCCCATGCCAGATAGCATTTGTTTGATACCCCAGAGCCACTGTCTGCTCTGCCCCAGGAGGCTGACCTGTTTGGACTAAATCAATATCTTCCTGGGCTCTTTGGCATCTGTTGGGTTCAGACAATGGGGAGCCGCAGCAGAGGTCAGAGGGAGGGAGGAGAATGAAGTGGAGGTGTTTACTCCCCTGGCTCCCTCCCTGTGAGCTGTATCCCTCATCTGAAGGTTGCCAGGCCTCTCAAGGTGATTGCCTCTCCATGACTGTATTCTCCCAGGTTCCCTGGCCTAGTCTTCTTGGGTCCAGGGTGGTATCAGCTGCTCCCAGTCCCCAATTGCTGTGTATCCTTTGTAAACAGCCCCTTCCTAAATAAGCTCTCTTACAGCTCTCTTCTATTGAGTGTGCCACCTGTTTCCCTCTCGGGACCCTGACCACCCAGCTAGCGAGGGGCAGAACCAGGATTCAAACTGTCTTCAAGGAATAGGCTTCACCCTTGGCCAGGAGGCTCCAAGTGGCAGAAACACAAAGGAAGGCTGTGGCAGGGACCAGTGTGCTCACAAACGAGCGCCCCTACATTTCCTGGCCTCTTGTGCAGTTATGTGGGGCCACTGAAATCTAGGCAGAAGGACATGCGTCGCTTCTGAGCCAGGCCGTTAAGGGCTGGGAGGCTTCTTCGTGTCTTTCTTTCCTGTCGTCGAGTCGTTAGGCCATTTGTTCTGGATGCAACAGCTACAAGATGGAGGGGGATGTTGGCCCAGCTCAGATTTTGTGTGGGCAAGAAGTAAGCCTTTACTGGGTCAACATGAAGCTTGTGGGGTGTGCTTGTTACCACAGCCAAGCCTTGGCTGACTGATACAGAGGCTGAAGAATTCAGCATGGCTGCAACACATTCTCATAGCCTCACCTGGACTCACACCCAGATGCGTATGAGCATGTGCACATGCACACACACACACACACACTCACCCCTGAAGGCCCAGGTACTCCATCACCCAGGCAGGAAGCACTGGGGGCCCTCAGTGCCCAGCCTCACTGACTCCCGCTTGGCTGTGCAGCCTGACCCCCAAGGCGGAAACGAAGGAATTCAGAGCACAAACTCCACAGCTAATGTAATATTCAGAGCAAGACTTCAGGTACCTGCGAGTTAGGATTTCAAAATCCCAGTTCCCACAGCAACCGTCCCAGAGCTCCACTACAGTGCGGCATCTTGTGCAGCTTTTATAAAGAATGAGACAGACCCACACCTGTTGGAGGGGTTTCCATGCTGTGTCAAGTGGGGTAAGCTAAATGCCAAGAAGAGAATAGAATATGACACAACTTTTGTAAAACAATGGCCAAAACCCACAAACCACCCTCCTATGAACTGTTGGTATGATTATAGGAAGATGGAAAAAGATATGGAGCAACCCACATCAGATTATTAAAATGGGTCAATTAAGGGGTGGGCTTCAGGGAAGGGGAAGGGCAGAGCAGGGCCACCTTCGTGGGGTAAAACCTGAGCAGAAGAGAGAAGGGGGTGGGAGGCAGCAGGCAATTAAAGGAAAAGATCAAAAGGCTGTACTTTAAGAAAGTCATTTGTGGCGTGATTCCATTTATGTACAATTGCATACACATGTAAAGGTGCAAAAAATTAGAAAATATTAAACATAGAAGAACTTTTTGTATTGTTTGCCTAAACTAGAAGATAAGCATAAAAATAAATATACTAAAAATAAAGCCAAGTTAGAGATGTTAGAAGACACATCATCTCCTTGAGAGGATCAGAAGGCATGATGATTGAAAATAAAATAGTTACTTTTCTCACCATGTGACTCAGTGCTATTTAGTGCTAAGTTCCTTTACCACCTGAAATTCAATGGTGTGCCCCTAAAAATCATCTCGAGGTATGCTCCACATTCTGGAAAGTTATGGACCACGAGGGGGAAGGCAGGGAGGGGAGTGGTTTCCGAGGTGGGGAGAGGGCGAGGAAGCAGCAGTGGGAGTAGTACGAGTGGGAGAGCTACCTCCAGCCCAGGCAGGAGCCAGCCTCTTCAGGCCACTCCCAAGCAGGCCCCCACCCCCAGGAGGGGACAGGACCTCTGACAGGGTATCCTGAAGACTCCCAGGGAAGAGGCAGCAAAGGAGACTTTGGGAGGATTGAAAGACTGAAGGCACTGAAGGGGATTGGGGAATGAATTACAGACTAAAGTAGCCTTCCTGGTATTCTACTTCAGACTTGTTGTGATTCTAGCAATGGAAGAAATTATATCATGGATGTGGAGGCAGTGGCCACTGGACGCTCTGGGGGCAGGGAGAGGGAAAAACAGGGGTAATACGGGGGCATTTTGGGGACTTGAGAGGTGTCCTGAATGACACTGCAACAACGGATACAGGCCATTATCTATCCTGCCATAACCTACAGAATTGGGTGGGAGAGAGTGTAAACTACAGAGTAAACTTTAAGCCACGCTTAGTGGCAATGCTCCAGAATGTGTTCCTCAATTGCAATGAATGTACCTCGCTAATGAAGGATGTTGTTAATGTGGGAAAATGTGGGAGGTGTGGGGAGCGGGGCCTGTGGGAATCCCCTATATTTTTTATGTGACATTTGTATAATCTACGTATCTTAAAAAATAATAATAATAATAATAAAATAAAAAACCCTATAGGACTGCACAACACAAACAGGAACCCTAATGTAAACCACGACCTATAGTTAATAGTACAATTATAATAATAATTAAAAGAAGAAAGCACTGAAGGGCCTGCTTGTACAGACCCCGAGAGAATGAGAACTGATCCTCTTCTTTGGTCTCCTGGGCTTTCTGGAAGGTGGGGAATTGGGGCAGGAAAGAGGCTTAGACACTGAAGGAAGGCGAGATGCTTTCCCAGCTGGCCAGTCCAGTGTCAGAGCAAGCACCATGAAAAGCTGTTCAGGCCCTTCCACTGAGGGAGGGGGGCACTTCCCAGGACCCTCACCTGGAGCACACCTTGGCAAGCATCAGATAAAGCCCAGCGACACCTGAGGGCACCTGCTGCCCCTTGGCTCCATCAGATGAGCTGAGAAAACCTCAGGTGCAGAATAAGTGCTAATTGAGTGGATGATGAGGACATTAGAAAAAAGAGATGGGATCCAGAAAGTGCCAGTGTGGGGAGTGCCAGGGGCACGTTGTAAATATATCAATGGAAAGAGTTTGCAATTCCGAATGTCAACAGCCTTTAAAAACCAAAGCCTTTTTGATCCAGTAATGCCACTTCTGGGAACCTCTCCTAAAGAAATGGCCCGTAATACCACACGATGCACAGGGCAGTGCCCTGAGGGGCGGCACTCTTACAGGAGAAAACAACCTCCAGCCACATCATTTCCTACAGCTAAAAAAAAAAAAAAAAAGCAAATAACTGGAGAGAGCCGAAATGTCCAAAAATGATTGGGGTGATGGCGAGGAAAGTGCAAGAGGACCTCATTTTACATGAACTCAACACACATGAATTCAGGTACGCATGATTGGCAACCTGGAAAAATAAAAGGCAGAGAGAACTAAAATTTTTAAAGATTATTTCTATGATTAATTTTGTTTACTTATTATTACTAGAGTGTTTATTTGCCTTATTTAATTGTTTAAAAGTGTGATAGAACAGACTAAGGAAAACATTCTAAACTTGACTGAGGCAATGACAGCACAACTCTGTGATGAAACTGAGAGCCACCGAGTGTACACTTTGGATGGATGGTACAAGGCATGGGACTGAACAGCACAGTGAAGCATGTGGTGGGCGATGGACAGTGGTTAACAGTACAAATATGAGAGTGTGCTCTCAGGAACTGTAACAAATGTACACTACTAATAATGGTGCTAATAACAGGGTGATTTATGGAAAAACACACCAAATGTAAGCTATGGACCATAGTTAGTAGTAATATTTTGATGATGTTCTTTCATAATCTGTAACAAATATTCCATAACAAGGCAAAGCGGTGTTGGAGGGTTGATGTGTGGAAATTCTTCACATTATGTATGATTATTTTGTAAGCTCACAACTTCTCTAATAAAAAATAGATACATTTTAAAAAGTGTAATAGCTACAGTCCTATAAGAAATAGTTACTAAATAATGGGGTTCACCATTATGCACAATTTTCAACATACACAAAGTGTCTTGGAATGTATTGGTGGCATAAAACGAGGTCCTACGGTACAGCACATTAAAAATATTTACAAAGAGTGTTTAATGATGTGGGGAAACACTTATGATGTGAAGAGACAGGAACAGGATGCAAAGCTACAAATACAGTTTATGCTTGTCACACCCTCCGCTACCTGGTCCACACCACCATTATATCCTCTCATTGCACCCTGGGCTTTTTCTTCGTGGCACCAGCCTCAATGTAATTATCCAGTTGTGTGGATCCTGAGTTGTTTAGTGGCCGTCAACAGCCTTGAAAAAACAACCACTCTCAAAAGACTCTAGCATCGCTGGGCAAGGACTGGATCTGTTTTGTTCACCCTCATAAACCTGACACCTGGCCCGGTGCCGGGCCTAGAAGAGATGCTGAAAGTACATGAATAAATGAAATCCAATGTCCACTACAGGAACCATTTGAGGAAAAATGAAAACACTAGAAGGAAACACGCTCAGATGGCGAGGTTTGTTGTTTTCTTTCTGCTTCATCTTATTCTAAATTTTCCAAATTTTCTGCCAAAAAGAAATTAAAATTAAAGGTCTCCAAATAAATAAGCAGGGCTTTTTCCTGCGTGCCATGTAACTAGCTTGCGGCGCTAGCACAGTGGGTCTTAGCATTGACTACCCACTCACTCTGCTCGCGGAGTCTGCTGAGGGGCCCCAAGCAGACAGTGTGGCCTTTTCAGCCCTAAGTCATCCCCGCTCCTGGGGAAGAAATGAAGAGTTCTGGGGCTGCTGGGTCAAGGATGCTTCTTCTCCTGAACATGCCAGCATTGCTGAGGGGCACAGTGGACGGGTTGCCGGGCTGAGCATTAGGAGATGGGGGGTCCCACTTAACTGCCATCGTTAAGTTGGCCTTGGGTGAGTCCTTTCCTCTCTCTGGACTTGTTTTATTTTTCATTTGCAAAACAACAGATTGGAGTTGATGGACTTTCCAAAAACTTCTAGCCCTATGTTTGTACGTTATAAATATGGAAGCTATGTAACGAAAGCCAACCTCTATCACGTGCTCTACCTGTGCTGTCTGTTTTCAATGTGCTCTACCTGTGCTGTCTGTTTGAACCCTCACAGCAACCCTATGAGGGAAGCGCTGTCATCACCTTCCTGCCATCATTGAGAAAACTGTGGCACAGAGAGGTCAGGTAACGCATCCCGGGTCACCCAGCTGGTCAGTATTAGAGGCGAGATTTGAGCCTGGTAGCCCGGCTCTAGAAGCCAGCCATTTGACTCCATCAGTGTGCTGTTTCCCACTTCCTATCAATACAGACGGGAAATCCGTCCTACACCCTCAGACTACTGTTACCGATACTCAAGTCAACTGTTGGAAAACTTTTAAGAATGTTGGACCAACTTTTTGTGAAATAGAAAAACAGGTCAAGAATTTCTGATGAAACGTTAGTTTCTAAACTAAGAGATATGCTTTAGGCGTTACGTGCAAGCTGTATTTCAGAGACTAGGTAAGAAGAAAAGAATGTAACATCGTTAACTTTTTATATTGATAGCATGTTGAAATGATAACATTTTTGATATATTGGGCCAAATAAAATAGATAGTTAAATTAACTTCACCTACCTAATTTTACTTTTTAAAATGCGGCCACCAGGGAAGCGGCTGTGGCTCAGTTGTTTGGCCTCCTGTTTACCATATGGGAGGCCCCGGGTTTGATTCCTGGAGCCTCCTGGTGAAGGCAAGCCAGCCCACGCGGCACAGCGAGCTGACGCAGCAAGACGACACGCAAAGGGAGACAAGCAGACACAGAAAAACACACAGCAAATGGAAGCTGCAAGGGGGGACAAATAAATAAATAAAAATAAATCTTAAAAAAAAAAAAATGCAGCCACTAGAAAATGTAATATTATAAACGTGGCTCCATCATACTTCTATCAGACAGCACTGAGGATGGAAAAGAAGTTCAGTCTTGCATCTACAGGCTTGGGCCCCAGGTCTGGCTCTGCCCCTTCTTAACTGCGTGACCTTGGACCACTCAGTCAGGCCGAGCCTCAGTCGTTCCTCCATAAACTGGGGTTAGGAAGGCATCTCTCAGAAGGCTTGTAGTGAGCAAGCATTTTGTGAAGTGTTGAGACCATGCAGATGTGGTGCCTGTTACTGGCCAGGCCGACGATCTCATTGAATTGACGCCAAGTCTGAGGCGCCACGAAGTGGGGCCAAGACTCACAGAGTCAGACTCCCAATGCAGTGCTCTCTCCAGTGAGCCCGGCTGCCAGTGTAGTGCACTGGCAGGTGGGGGGACACTCTCAGGAGGCACCTGGGTGCTGCTGGCCTGGAGACCACCCAGGATCCTGAGCAAGAGGAGGAAGAGTAGGTAAATCCTGGCTGGTCCCCCCCCAAGGCCCTGGCTCGGGCCCCAGATCTTTGAAAGGAGCAGTGCTGGCTCGGGGAGCTGTCCAGAAACACCCGGAGGTGTTCCAGTTAGCAGGTGGACATTTGGGGGTGGCCAGATTGGTGCCTAGTGTTCTTCTGCCAGCCCTGCAGCAAGGCAAACCGTTACCTCTCTGGGGAGGCCCATGCCCGAAATGCAGGGAGCTAAGGAAAAGGTGTAGTGATGCTCCCTGCTGCTCTGAGGTGGGGGGAAGCCCCCAGACTCCTCAAGCACCACCACCAGCTGCCTGGCACAGCTCCGTGATAACAGCTGGCATCTGCTCAGTACTCCACCGGGCCACTTTTTAATGCTTCATCCTCACAGCAAACCCACAAGCAGGGAAACTGAGGCACAGAGATGTTTAGTAATTTGCCCAAAATTACTGCGAAAGAAAATGGCAGAGCCAAGATTTGAACCCAGCTTGCCTGGTTCCAAAGCCCACACTCAACTGCCCCACGACACTCGGTCTGAATCTGCTCTGGTGGGTCCAACTCCTTCCAACTCTGACAAGCTCACCCAGCCCTGAGCTTAGAAATGATAACCCAGGGAAGCGGCTGTGGCTCAAGTGGTTGGGCTCCCTTTTACCAGATGGGAGGCCCCAGGTTCGATTCCCGGGGCCTCCTGGTGAAGGCAAGCCGGCCCACGCTGCGCGGTGAGCTGGAGCAGCAAGATGACGCAACAAAGGGAGACAAGCAGACACAGAAAAACGCACAGCAAATGGACACAGTGAGCACAAGCAGCAAGGGGGGATAAATTAATTAATTAATTAATTAATTAAGTCTTAAAAAAAAAAAAAAAAAAAGAAATGATAACCCATAACCCTCCTCCTCGGGGTAACAGAACTCAACATGAAAGCCCCAGGTTCTTCCCAAGGAGAGCAGAAATGAGGAGACCTTCTTTCCCCAGGGTCCCACAGGCCACCCAACAGGAAGTGGTTGATGTCCCACAGCTCAGCCACGAGCTGTCCCAGTCCCCTTCCCCACTGACTCCAACACCATCTAAAACCCCCTCGTTTCCATTTGGAGGCCAAAGGAGAGACAGGCCAAGGGAGAAACAAGGTACCAATGTTTGCTAGAACCATTGAATTTAGGGGAAGGGACCCTTATGGGCTCATTCCACCATCTCCCAGCCTCTGGGCAGGACGGGACCAGGACTATGGTGAGTTTTTCTTTAAAAATTTCCCATCATGTTGTTAATGATGAGCAATCAATAAAACAACTGGAAGAAAAAGAAAACTCTCTCCTTCCCATTTTACCTAAGAGTGGCTTGGGGACACAAAGGAAACTCAAGGCACTTGACTGACAAAATGAGGTAGATGGTAAGGCCTCCGAGTCCCAGCCCCAAGGCCTTCAGTCACTCAGGTCAGAGAATTTCAGCCTTTTTTACAATTTTCGGTCATCATGTCACACAACAAAGGATGTTCACCTACATGGCAATCCTCCATGCATGCCTAGATTTTAATCCCCTCTCCCCCAGCCAAAGTCAAGAGGAAGTAGAGGACAACAATTTATAATCCCAACTGTAAAGAAGTTTAAACATATTATCAATGAAACACAGCAGGCTTTGGGAGATGTTCAATTTCAGGAACTCCATCTCTCTCTTGCTCAAGAAAGTGAGGGTACTTGAGTGACATTATCATGAAAGCTGAGAAATGAGTCTATTGCCAGCCTGAACTCAATTCCCTTCACATTTGCGGAACTCGCCCCACGTGCTGGGAACTGGAGCAGCTATCAGGGAGATAAGTGTAAACTGGATGATGTAAGAAGTAAAGGTACCAGTTCATCTGCTTAACAACTTTCACACTCAGGAAATTCCTTTCCGATGGTTTAAAACAGGGGCTTTGAGGACAGACCTGTCTCTGCGGTCACTAGCTGTGTGACCTTGGGAAAGTCACAAAGCCCTGCCAGGCTTTGGATTTACCTGACCCTAGGTATAATACGCAGGCTGCATAGGATTGCTTTGAGGCATAAATGGATAACATATGGAGATGGCTTAAGATTTGATAAGTGGCAGCTATTGCTATTGTGTCCCCATCCCAAGGCTTTGGTCTCCTGTCTCTTCTCCAGTCCTGATGTCCAGTCCAGAATGGATATGGGAGGACAGCTGCCCATCGACTACAACATTCCATCCTAGGCATAAAACGAGCCCTTCAGCCCTCTTCTCTGCAAAGGAACAATTCCAGTTCCCCAAAGGCACCATCCTTTCCTCCTCTCTCCCTCTCTTTCTTAGGAACTTTATCAGAGTGCCTCACACCTACAATGGGCTGCTCCCTGGCCCTGGCTCTACAAACATGGTCGACAAGTGAGCCTAAAAGTTAGAGTGGATGCAGTTGCCATGGTAACAGGAGTGCCTGTGAGAGAAGAGGCTCCAGTGGACCTGGCACCAAGGCTTGCTCAAGCTCCCTTGCCAGACTCCACCTCTTTGTTCCTCCCAGAGGGTAAGAAGAGACATGACCAAGGGGGGGGGGTTGCATGAGCAGCTCAGTTAAAAAACCTAAGGATGACGGGAAGAATTTGACTCCAAGAGAACCCAGTAGGCCAGAGATACTGACTTCCACAGGGCCCCTCTTCTGATCACCTGTGAGAATTCCCACCACTGGGTGGAGGAGAAGGAATTCGCAGTCCCTCCTCTAGAATTCCAACTCAGTAGGCTTAGGTAGGGCCTTTGAATCAGGGAGAAGGAACCTACTACCATGGTTTGGGTGGCAGGAAGAGCATTGGGTTGGAATCGAACATGCCAGAGTTTGAAGCCCAGCTTCCCCCTCACTATGGCGTAACCTTGGACAAATACCTCATGTGCTGACTTGCCTCCTCACCTCATGGATATGAAGACCTCACAGGACTTAGGGAAGATCACAGGAAAAACTCAGGGCCTTATGCACAATAACTACCTAAGAAGTTCTTGTTGAATCAGTGAGCACAAATGTATGCATGTGGTGTGTGTGCACATAGGTATGTCAGGCAGGAAAAGCAGATTACCAAACAAAATACACAGGACGATCACATCCTTGTCAACAGAGTGCCTAGAACTGGTCAGCAATGCTGCCTGAAGTTGAAGAGGCTCATACCTTAACCCAACAAAAAAATTCTAGAAAAAATTCTCTGGTATGTGCCCACCAAGACAGGATTGCTCAGCGTGTAATAAGAGAAAATTAGAAATCATCTAATTGTCCACCTATTGGGAACAAGTAAAGAGACTGTACTATTTTTATAGAATGGATTATTCATTCTATAAACATATACTTGATCTCGAAAACATAAAGTATTGCGTGAGAAAAGTAAGTAGTAGGATATGTTCAGTGTGATACCATTTCTAAAAAGCATAGCACATGTACCAATGTCATCTACTGCTTATGGATACATTTTTATGAACTAAAAGTATAAAAACATGGAAGAGAAGGCTACACACACCAAACTCTGAAGAGTGAGTGTCTCTGGGGAGAGAAGGATAAGGAAATACTCCAACAGTATCTGTATGGTTTTCTTTCTTATTAAAATAGATCTGAGCAAATGTGGCAAAAATGTTAACATTTCTTAAATCTGGGGGAGGGGGCCTGGGAGGTTGTTAAAACAGTGTATTTCTGTGTGTTTACAATATTTCTCTCTAAAATAATGTCTGGATGATTCTATAACAAGGTAGTGACAACAGTTATCTTTGAAGGTAGGATTACTGGTCATTTTTTTCTTCTTTGCTTTGATTTTCTGTTTTTTCTAAATTATGTAACATTTTGACTGTAGAACACTTTAGTGATAAAGAACAATAGCAAAAGTTTTTTTAAAAGTAGAACTTAAGTGAAAAACTTTTGTAAATTGCCTGTGTCATATCAATGCCACCTGCCAATGATTCCACAGGTAAGAAGGGGAGGGGTCCCCACTTTACAGATGGTTGAGGAAGGTGAAGAGGTCAAAGAACCTTCCAGGACAACAGAGTTTGTAAGAGGCAGAGCAGGGATTTGAACCAAGACAGGAGGACTCCTGAGCTCCCTTAACTGCCTCCTGATCAACACCTCAGGGCACACAGCAAATGCTCAACAAATCCTAGTTACCTTCATGACTAAGGGAGTCTTCTAGAATTCTCCTCACCTCAGGGAGCATTTCTTGAGCTGCAGCTCATGGCTGGGCTTGGACAGGCTCTGAGGAGGGAAGGTGGAGGGGAGGGCTCAAGCCTGGGCTTCGAGGAGCCTGCTTCCAGCCTCAAGAGAGAGGCAGCCAGAGCCAGGACTGAAGTGCTGGAAGAACCCAGAGGAGGGAGAGGCCCTCGCCGGGGATGGGGGTGGCAAGTGAGTCCAGAAAGTTCCTGCAGGGGAGGCAAACTTCAGGGCGCACCTTGCAGGTCAAGGAGCACTTCACTAGAGCAGACCCACATTTACCGAGGGCATCCCCTGTGAGGAACACTTTGTGGGCGTTCCCATACCCAACCCTCATGAGAACTCTACCAGGAGGTGCTGCTATGAAACCCATTTTACTGACAGAGAAATCAAGGCTCGGAGAAATTAAGTTGTGAGTCCAAGGTCACACAGCTAGGAGCTGACAGTGCCAGAATTCAAATCCAAGTTTGTTCCCCAGATTCACTCTCTCCACTTTATCAGGCAGCCTCGGCAAGTGAGAGGAAGTAGAGGGACATTCTGGGGGGGGAGCACGGCACGAGCGTAGGTCCGGAAGCTGGTGTGTGGAATTCCCAAAGGCAGGGCCCGTTTCTGTCAGCTGGGAGGAGGGGCGAGGCAGGATTCTCCCAGGGCCTGCCCCCACCCGGGCCTGCCCCCACCCGGGCCTGCCCCCACCCACTGGCTCTCAGGAGGGGCCCTGGTGTGAAGCCTCTGAGAGATGCTGGAGCAGCAGTTTCTGGATGAATGAAGCTTGAGGGTGGGCAAGGAACGCAAATTCTCCTCCCCTCCTCCAGGGTGATGCTGAGACCTCTCTGAGGTGGTCTAAAGCCCCCTGCTTCCTTGAGAAGCGCCCCCACGATGTCAGACACCCAGGAGCTGCTGCAAGTCACCGGTGTCCTTCCTGGGGAGGAAACACAGCCCTTCCCAAGCAGGCGAGAGTTTAGGTGGGGCCAGGACCGGAGCGGCTGCTTGGGGACAGCAGAGACCAGTGCCTACACAGGTGCGTCTCCATGCTCCGGTGGCCCCCTCCCCACTCTCCACCCACCTCCTCTCTAATCCAGGCCCAAATGCTGAAGGCGTTGGGGATGTTCAGCCTGACACTCCGGGGCCACCTGGTTTTATTAACAGCTGGGGGCTGTGGCACATGGACCCGTGTATCTCAGGGGTCCAACTAGACCCATGGGTTCAAATTCAGGGAAATGGACTTGGGTTCCTCAGAAGGGCGGTAACATCTGAATGCCTACCGCGGGCTGCCCGCATTAATCTCCAGAAGGCCCTAGAAAGTCCGCTTTCCCGATGAAACCTGGAAATGACTTGGCCAAGGTCGTAGTCACTTCGGGTCTAAGTCAGAGCCTACAATCCTGGCCATATGCCCTACTGTCGCCATCTAGGAGGCTTCCAAGGCAGTCCAAAGTCCATCCCTGCCTACCTGAACCCTCAGTAGGAAGGGGCCCGCCCTCCCTTCCTCCCTTCCTCCCTTCCTCCCTTCTTCCCTCCCCTTTCCTCCCTTCCTTCCTTCTTTCATCCGTTCCTTCGTCTTGACCAGGTTCTGTGCCCCATGCCCTGGTGGAGGAGACGGAAGCACTTATAATTGAGTAGGATGAGGTGTAAGTGCTATCCCAGGGTCAGGACAAAGTGCTCATGGGAAAATAGAAATGGGAGACTCCCCAGAGCAGGGGACAATTGGGAAGGGTCTTAGAGAATGGGCAGGAGTTCTCCAGGAGGAAAAAGTGACAGAGAGAAGGTACCCAAGCCTTTGACAAATAACTCTTCCAGCCCCAACTCCACTCCACCCTCCTGGTCACTTCTCTTGGCTGCTAGCTTTGCTTTCAAATTCCAGAGTCCTGGGGCACAGAGAAGCTGCCTCCATAGGTTGGGGCAACAAGGCAGAGATGAAAGCACGTGGGCTTTGGAGTCACCTGAAGTGGGTTTGAAACCCATCTCTTCCTCCTAATTCCAGTGCCTGGATGTCTTAGCCTCTCTGAGCCGCAGTGACCTTGTCAATATAAATAGTGGAGTTAATGCCAACCTCCCGGGACTGTCGGGAGATCAAAAGAGAAGATGGGCACCACTGGGCCTGACTCTCAATTTTCTTGTAACCCTCAGGCACAATCCCTTAAGACAGTCCTGAAGGCCCCCACATTTGCAGAACTCTGCTGGTGGCAAAGCCTGATCTGAACTGACAGCAGGCTAGTTCAGTTTTCATTTATTCTACGCGGTATGAAAACATGTACATTTGGCTGATTGCAGTGAGCTGCCAGGCCCCTCCTGAAACAAGACAACAGCATGCAATTCACGCATCAAAATCCCAAACATTCTAGATTCTGAATGGCACCCAGCCACAGACGTCCCTGGTAAGGAGTGGACCCGAAGTACTTTGCAGTCTTTTCTCCCAAAGGAGGAGCTGTGAAGGCCCGTTCTCGGTTAAAATGCGAGGCCAGAAATGTTGCCAGAACTTCCCCTTCCTCTCCCTTTCCCATGCTTTCCCTAATGGAAGCCCTCTTCAGAAATGACCCTTTTTACAAATCAGTAAAGAAAAGGCAAACAATAGAAAAATGGGCAAAAGGCAGGAACAGGTGCTTCACAGAAGAGGAAACCCGCGGGGCCCATAAACACAGGGAGAGACGTCCAGCCTCTCGCTATCAGGGAAATGCGGGGAAGACGGTGGCGAGCTACTGGGCACACCCATTAGCCTGGCAACAGTTAAGAAGTGTGGTGACAGGGCCAGTCGCTGAGAATGGGGAGCAGCAGGAACTCTCCACACCGCTGGGGGCATGAAGTGGGTACGACCACTCAAGAAAACATCGCCTGGTCATGGCCCAGCAATCCCACTCCTGGGCAGTGTTGAGGCTTTCTAACGTTTTGTCTGAACCCACAGCATCAAATGACCCAGTACACACACACACACACAACCACAACAAAAATGTATCCAATACTTACATTCACTACTTAACAACGCACTCTGATATTTTCTGTTTTGTTCTAGACTACTCTATTTTATTTTTATGTAATTGCTGGTTGCCATCCAGTAAATTGATTTTATGACCCATTAGTGATTTTAGCCCAGAATTTGAAAAACATTGCCCTGGAGAAATTATTGCACGTGACACCAAGAGTCAGATATGAAAATGTTCAGAATAGCAGTACTGACGATACCAAAAGCCTGGAGACAGTCCACATGGCCCTCAACAAGAGGCTGGGTGAATGGAATAATCTCACAGTGAACTTTTACCCAGCAGTGAAAATGAATGGGTCACCGCTACAGGAATAACTAGGATATACTTAGAAACCTAATATTGCATGAAAAAAAAGCAAACCACAGAAGCATACACATTGGGGAATACCATTTTTGTAAGGTTCCGAAAATGACCGAAACAAAACAATGAATTGCATATAGTATTTTGTAAATAGGTTTTATGTGTGTGATTAAACTATTAAAAAAAGAAGGCCATGATAAACACCAAATTCGGGATGGGAACCATCTCTGTGGAGAGAGAGGGAGGCAGGGGGCAGAGAGAGAGATAGAACCCACAGGTTCTGGAAAGCTCTAACTCTCCAGTTGGGCGGTAGGTTCACGGGTGGTTGGTTTGCTGTGCATCGTAACTTATATAAAGGTTGTATGCATTACTTGGGAGTGGATCGTGTACTATGTAAATCTCCTTTTTAGGCTATCTTTGCATGGGGCTCAAAGTAAGACAATACCACAGCCTTATTTTACAGATGGAAACTGAGCCTCAGCAAAGGGAGGGCCTTGCAGAGACCACGCTATCAGGTGGTGGGAAGACAAGGCCTAAAAAGCATGGTTTTTCCTCTCTCAGGAAGGCTGGCGTTTGAAATCCTATTCGTTTGTTTGTTCATTCATTCATTCACTCATTCATTCATTCACTGAAACTTGAGCTCCATGTGCGTAAAGAAAGGTAAAAGGGTTTGGGAGCCAAGGACAGTCTCTACTATGGGGGAATGGTTTGGGGGTTTGGGTCAGGGGACTACTTTTGCTCCCTCCCCCCAAATTATTAACTCTTTTGGGTGATGCCTTAGGGTGAGAACACCCCTAAATTAGGCAGCTGACCCTGCGCGTGGTATAACACTGTTCTAGATGCCGCTGCAAGGATGGCTCCTCAAACTGCCCAGAACCACTTGGGCCCAGAGGTTCACAACCTGGAAGCCCCGAAGGCCTCGGCACACTGGACCAAGTATGGGCAAAGCAACTGTGTCTGCTGCCTTGGCTAAGTCCCTTATCCTGTCTGTCTCTGTCTCTCTCCTTCTCTGTTTCTCCCTTAGTTTCCCCAGCCTTGCAACAAGAGCGTGGGACTAGAGGGAAGGTTTCTGACTTTCAGAGAGGGCTGGACCACTTTGAGAATTTGAGTAACCCGGATCCTGACTCCTCACAACACGGCCCAGATGTGCACTCGCTCACACAGGTCTGCACCATTTCCCCGGGGGGCCTAGAGCTCAGCCTCCCTGGACAGGCCTCACCTCCTATGCCTGGGGGACTTTCAGGAAGGCCTTCACCTCTGATCCCTGACTCTTCAAGGGAGCAGGAGCTGGGAAGCGCTGGGCTGCTCTGTGCATGTGGAGGGAAAGTACTTCAGAGCTTCTGTGGCATTCTGAGAGGAAGGAGGAGAGGGAGGGCCACCCGAGCAGACTGGGCTCTTCTTTCACTTCCAGACCTCCACAGTCTACTAATAGAGTGGGCTTTTGTGCGTGTGTGTGTGGAAAGCAGGAAGGCGCTGAGTTTCATAGCTATGTTGACATGGCTGGAACCAAAACAGCCCCCACAGAGCCAGGTGACAAAAATTTATTCACAGACAACTTCAGGGAGATCTTTTGAGTCTACTTAGAGCTCAAGAGCTGAGGCGCTGACAGCTCAGAGAGGTTCAGCAACTTGTCCAAGGTCACGGAGGAAGTCGTGGAGCCTGGTATCAAACTCGGTCTCCCAGACCACAGAGTACACGTTCCCACAGCCACCCTGAACAATAAATAGATTGATCAAAACCAATATGAAACCTATTAGTACACCCACCTTCATGCTGAGGAGACTAAACGCCTGGAAAGCTCCAGAGACTTAAAAATTCCCTCCTTCAAGAATGAAAGGCTGTGTTATATGTGGATCCTGGGTGAGATTGCTTTTCTTTCTTTTCATTTCTTTTAATGTGGTTGTTACAACATTTTTACAATAAGGGTGACTAATGTTTTCATTGTGTCTGAATTTTCAGCTGAAATCGGGTAGGCGTGACAACGGGAGTTGGCAGAATTGAGACCAGCTCTTATTTGGACCTTGGGTAAGTTCCTGCCCCTTTTCAGGGCCTCGGTTTCTCCATCGCGAAATGGGTGGGTTGGGCCAGTGGGAAGTCTGACTGCAGGGGCCTCTCCCGTATCTAACGGCCTCTGACTGCCTTTGATTGTAGATCATGTTCTCCCCTCCCTCACAGCCCAGGGCCACCACCCTTCCACTGTCCCCACGGCCCCCACCCACCTAATTGCTTCACCAAACCAGGGATAGGATCAGAGAAGATTTAAGATACAAGATTAAATAGCACTGAATCACACAGTCAGCAAATTATTCCTTCTCCAATGCTCCAGTCCTCCTGATTATGTTTAATGAGAAAGTCTCATTGTGGTGCCACTTGGCTTTTAACACCTCACATTTGCTAAACTCCCTTTTAACAAAGGGAGAGCCTGCTCGAGCTGGGATGGTGGGCTGTCGAATGGCACTTTTGTTTCCAGTGTTTTATTTATTTATACGGCTATATTCTATTTACTGCAAATGATATTGGTTTTATACATATACATGATATGACAGCGGATTTCTAGGTTTAAGCAAACTTCTTTAGGTATAAAAAAGGGAGCTGATTTTTAAAAATATTTGTTAAATAATTGTCCAAGTGGCAATTCAGGTCATGTTCTCCTGTGCTTAAAACCCTCCGATGATTTCCCGTTGCCTCTACGGTGATCTGCTCCCCAACGCTCTCCAGCTCCAGCTCCCCCTTTCTCCCCTCCCTCTGTAAGCAACTCCAGTAGGAGAACCTCGTTCTTACTTCAGGACTTTTGCTCCTGCCATTCCCTCTGCCTGGAATGTCCTTCTCCTAGAACTCTGCATTCCCAGCTCCTCTTGTCATTGAATTCTCAGCTCAGATGCCCTCAGAGGCCTTGTCGGGATCCCCATCCCAGCAGCTTTCCATCCCCTGACTTCACTTTATTTCCCTCATTGTACAATTTCCTCTCTGAAATAACACTATTTTTAAAATGGGTTTACTTGTTTGTCTGTTTTCCCCCATTAGAGCATCGGCTCCTGAAAACAGCACCCAACACACAGTAAGTGCTCAACAAATGAACAGGAAAACTTCCACTGGCCCTGGCGGCGGAGAGGAACTGAGCCAAACTCCAAAATCTGAGGCGAGGCAAGATGGCCGCCATCAGACGCTCAACCTGAGAGGGACTGTGGGCTCTTCTCCTCGGCACTGGCCTTCAACGCACTAAGTCAACTGGCTCCCGCCCACCAAGCCAGCCAAGAAAGCCGAGTCACCAGTCATAAACGTAGATGGAATGGCGCCCTTAGAAAATTACCACCAGGCCACCATCACCCGAATAACTGACTCAGGGAGAATCATTAGAGGACTTTACAACCAGTAGGCAAAAGTTTGAGGGGGACCAAAATATTTACATAATTTCAAATATTTTTCTCAAAGACTCTCCCCAAAAGATGCTGATTAATTACAAAGGAGAAAAGGGCAAAAGTGGAGACTCTGACAGACATTACCAAGGGATCAAAGTTAACATCACTAGTGATGGGACCAACCCTGAGGTGAAACGCTGAAAAGAACTCGGCATGACTTAAATCTAATCATGAGAAAACATCACACAAGCCCAGACTCAGAGACATTTTACAGAATAGCTGGCCTGTACTCTTCAAAAAATACCCATGTCGTGGAAGACAAAGAAAATCTGAGAAATGGTTGCAGATTTAAGGAGACTAAAGAGACATGAGAATTAAATGCAATGCATGAAATCTAATTTTCTTTTGCTTTAAAGAACATTATTGGGACAATTGGAAAAATCTGAATCAGGTCTGTAGATGACATAATAGCATTGTATCAATATTAATTTCTTGATATTAAAAAGTATGCTGTGGTTATGTAAAAGAATGTCCTTTTTTTTTTAAGGCAGAGTGAAGTATTTAGGAGAAAAGGGATATAATGTCTGCAATCTAGTCTTTAGTGGTTCAGAAAAAAGTAATGGTGAGATAGACAGAAAGAGAGTAGAAATGATAAAGAAAATTGGTAAAATGCTAACATTTGGGGACTCTGGATGAAGAGCATCTAGAAATTCTTTGTACTATTCTTGCAACTTCTCAGTAAGTCTGAAATTATGCTAAAACCAAAAGTTAAAAGAGACAAAACTGGGAGTGAGAGAAAGCCAAGCCTGAGGAGCTGCTGAGACGGGGCAGGCAGAGAGGCAGAGAGGCTGCAGGAAGCCAGCAGCTCGCCTCACCCAGTGGGCCCACATCTCCAGGACCTGGGGACCCCTGCATTCCTAGCACCTCGGACCTGGCCCTCAGCCCTCACCAGCCATCACGGTGGGGAGCTGGGGATGCACCTGGCCAGGAGCTTGCACAGGGTCCATGCCGCACCCTGCTGGGCAGTGCCCGTGGGAAGAAGGGCCAGCGCCAGGGCCTGCAGGCCTGGCTTCTCCCTGGGCTCTGTGGCCAGGAGCAGACCACGCCCCACTCTGCTCCTCAGTTTCCTTCTCTGAAACGTGAGAGCCGGCAACTGGCTGCTCTCAGGGGTTTCTCCCAGCTCAGCCCTGATATTTCTGGACTCCCATCTGGGCAGTGCAAAATGCATCTCTCCAAGGAGCTCATTTGGTAAGGGCCTTTAGTCGAGCAAAGGAAGACGGGAAAAGGCTCGCTGAGGACAGTGGTGCAGAGACCTCTCCCAGCCCAGGGCAGGCTTCTCTCTCTGCTCCCCCACCCCCAGCCCCTGCCCAGGCCCAGGCACCCCTCCCAGAAGAGGTAAACACCCTAGTGGAAAAAAAAAAAACCAACACTGAAGTGCAGGTAAAGCCTTCCTCCAAGGCCCACTTAGAAAAAAGCAGCTGGAGGGGGTGGGACTCTGGGCCACGCTGTCGCCAGCAGTCTGCATCACGTAAACCCTCTGAGCCTGCCTCCTGCCTCCCTGTTAACTCGTGGTACCCCCACTTACAGAGGAAAGCAAGAGGAGTGCTTTCCCATTATGGGGCCTCTGTCCAGCATCTCCCAAGGACCAGAGGATCACCCCACAGCCTCCTCCTCTGCCCATCGGCTCGGCCTCCTGCTCAGCCTGGCCTCTCCGAAGTGCACTTGGCTGCCATTTTCAAGCAGAAGGCAGTCCAGCTGCCGGAGCCTACAAAATGGTGGGCGGAAACCCAGGCTCTCCCTCTTCTGTTCCCGTGAGCTAATGCCTCAGCTCCAGCAGCAGGTGTGGCCAAAGAGTCTTTGCTTTTCCCAAGTGCTTTATAGCCAGCATCTCATGGAGCCTCACCCCAGTCCCAGGATCTAAAGATGGCAATTGACCCTGCTTGACAGGCAGGGAAACTGAGGCTCAGGGTAAACACTCACCCAGGAAGGGGCTCAGCTCAGACTCCACACAGTGCTCCCAGCACCTTCAAGTTTCTTTTCACCCAGTTTCTATGACAGCCCAGCTGACGAGGGGTGAGGCAGAAAGTCTCAGAAAATAGGAGATGTTTCCTGCAAAATCTTTGAGGTGTACAGGGACCCCTGCCCAACCTTAGCTCATTTTCCAGGGCTGGGGAAGAGCACTGGAGGTGGAGCCAGAAGGCCGAGTTAAAGATGTGGCGCCTACTCTCTGGGTGACCTAGTGGCTTTGTCGGTAAAATGGGGTAATGAGTCATATGTCATAGTGCTGCGTTGCGGAGAAAAAGGGTGTCTGTACTTACAAAGCACCCCGTGGGAGGCCACTGCCCTTGTTATTGACCAGCTAGCGTCTGTAAGTGTACGCTTTGCAGGTGCATCGCCTATAGGCCAGGGGCTGTGCTTGGCATTTTCATGAATACTCACACCATACAAGTCTAGAAGAGTCAGGAGAAAGAAAAGTCTGGACCCCAGCTCCTTTGGGAATTGTGGCCCCACACACCTGACGTGGCCTCTGGCCACATACCAGGACTGGACAGCCAGCAGCTACACACACCCCTCACAGCGTCTCTCCTTGCCTGTCCCGCCTACCTGCAGTCTTGTGCAGGAAACGCTATTTTTTCCCCAGCTTTTTGATTTTGAAACTATAGACTCACAAAAAGTTGCAAAAATAGTGCAGAGAAGTCCCCTGTACCCATCACCTAGCCTCCCCTGATAGTGTCCTCCCACTAAGGATGGTCCATGAGCAAAACCAGGAAACTAATCTTGGCACAGCACGGTCACCTAGCCGCAGGCCGGACCCAGGGTTCGTCCGTTTTTGCACACACTTTGTGCCTGGAATGCTTTTGCTGTCCTTCTTTGTTTGCAACAGAAACCTTCTTGCCCTCGAGGCCCAGCCCTCAGAAGCTGACCCTTTCTTCCCGAGGGGCTCTCCTGCCCGCAACTCCCAGCTCCCTGGAGGCAGTGCACCTGGATGGCTGAGAACATGGGTTTTGGAGACCGGCAGGTTTGTATTCAGCCTCAGCAGCCACCAGCCAGGGACAAAACCCATCATTCTACACCCAAAGCACGTGCAACAAAAGAAAAAATAGATAAGTGGGACCTCCTCAAAATTAAACACTTTTGCACCTCACAGGACTTTGTCAGAAGGGTGAAAAGGCAGCCAACTCAATGGGAGAAAATATTTGGAAATCACATATCTGATAAGGGTTTAATATCCAGGATATATAAAGAGATGTTACAACTCAACAATAAAAAGACAAACGACCCATTTAAAAAATGGGCAAAAGACTTGAATAGACATTTGTCCAAAGAAGAAATACAAATGGCAAAAAAACACATGAAGAAATGCTCCACATCACTCATGATTAGGGAAATGCAAATCAAAACTACAATGAGATATCATTTCACACCTATCAGAATGGCCACTATGAAAAAGACAGAGAACTACAAGTGTTGGAGAGGATGTGGAGAGATAGGAACACTTCTTCACTGTTGGTGGGAATGCAGGATGGTACAACCACTATGGAGGACTGTTTGGCAGTTCCTAAAGAAGTTGAATATAGTCTGCCACGTGACCCTGCAATACCACTACTGGGTATATACCCAGAAGAACTGAGAGCAGTGACACGAACAGACATCTGCACACCGATGTTCATAGCCACATTATTCACCACTGCCAAAAGTTGGAAACAACCCAGGTGTCCATCAACAGATGAATGGATAAACAAACTGTGGTCTATTCACACGATGGAATATTATGCAGCTGTAAGAAGAGATGAAGTCGTAAAGCATATGGCAACATGGATGAACCTGAAGGACATTATGTTGAGTGAAGCAAGCCAGACACAAAAGGACAAATACTGTATGAATGCGTTACTATGAACCAAATATATTGTGTAATATATTGTTTGATTCAAAAAAATTTTATATGCATTCAGTACATTTAATTGAGAAATGTATATATTTATTCATCTGTGTTTACTTTTTAGTTTTTAATTGTTTATATTTTCAATTATCAAATGTATAAAATAAAGTATAAAAAAAATTTTTTTTAAATACTCATAATAATAAAAAAAAAAACATCATTCTTGGAGCCTCATTTTCCCCAGCTGTAAAATGGGGGTGATTGCCCTGAGGTTGTTACCAGCCTGAGACAAGCATGACAAGCATACCTGGTGCTGAGAAAAGGGTGAGCCACCACGACAGACGAGGGGCTCTAGCGTCGCCGGGCTGCACCTGTGGCCAGCCTAGCCCAGGCTGATCCTGGTGTGTTTAGCTGTGGCACGTGAAGGCTTTCAAGGGCAAACCTTCACACCTCCCATCTCAGCGCCAGCCCAGGGCCTGGCACACGGCATGTGCTAAGGAAAGGTGAAGAGATGGAAACTTGTGCCGTGGCTCTTGCTGCCCCCTTAATCTCACCTTTGTTCCTGATCCTGGCAAGCAAGGCAACTGTGGGCAAACGCCAGGAAGCCAGCTCACGGTGAGGGAGAGACCCCGTCTGTCCCCAAGAAGCCAGGACCCCAGAGGGCCCCTCGGGGACGTCCTTGGACTGCATCACGAGGCTGCAAGCCCAGGGGAGTGGCATCTGGGGAGAGGCCTTGTACCTGGTTGGAGCCCAGAAGGGCAGACAGTCAGGAGACAGGCCAGGCACTTACTAGTTACTGAATTTGGACGAGTCTCTCAATCTCGCTAAACCTCAGTTCCCTCATCTATAAAATGGTGCTGTCGAGTGGGTAAACCAGCTTGTCATGCAAACAGCGCCACATTAACCGCTAAATCCTGTGTTCACACACAAGCGATTACCTGTCTTTGCTGTGTCACATTTATCAGCTCACATTTTTGAGCACTACCATGCACAGGCATTTGCAGATGCATTATCTAAATTAATTTTCTCACCTTGGCGAGCAGGGTGTTTTCTCTAATATGCAGGCACAGAAAGGCTAAGAAGCATCCCGTGGGGTCCTGCAGAGCTGGGATTTGAACCCTAGTTGGCCTGACTCCAGCTCCATCCTTCCAAGCACCAGGTTATGATGTGCTCATCCTGGGCTTCTGTCTAAGACAGCCGGATCCCCTCTCCCCTCCGCCAGCTGCCTACAGGACAAGTTGGAAAGTCTCAAAGAACATAGACTACAAGAGTGTTTAGGCTGGGTCCTCAGTTTGACCCTTTTTCCTGTGAGGAAGCTAAGGCCAGGGAAATAGAAGACCATGTCCAAGATTACCCAGCAAGTTAGAGCCAGAGCTGGTTCCAGAATTCCAGTCCCACCTCCCCCTCATCAGGGCTCCAGATTCCCTCAATGATTCTCTTTTTTCCTCCCCAGGTTGCAGGAGTTCAGGTTCCCCGAGCTACATCCAGGGACACAAGTTTGGCACCATCCCCAATTTCAAGGCTCACCAGGGAATCCAGGGGCTGCCTGGGGGACCCAGGGATGACCTGATATGGGACCCTCCTGTCCAAGATGACCCTGGGTGGCTGAGTGGGCGGCTTCCCCAGGCTCTGCTTGGTAATGGGGGCAGGTTGCCTGCCCCCATCGTCCTTCCTCTGGATCAATGTTTCCCAAGGTGTGGGGAACATACCCAAAATAAGCAAAGTGATTTAGGGAGCACTAAATACCACCAAATTATGTGGTGAGGAAGTTATGTTCCTTTATTTCCCTTTCAGCTTTTTTTTTTTATGACTTGGAGGAGAAAGTCTCCCATGGGGCTGGTTGTTATCGCCTCTCTGACACCTACAAACCTCCCTTCTGAGCAAAGGGAAAACAGAGTCTGGCTAGAATTCAGTAACACTGTTTTATTTCCATTATGTTTATTTTCATCATTATCATTAAGGTGATTTACAGAGGTTTTCCCTTTCAGGGGGGCATAAAAAGTTTCTTCTAAAAATAAATGTGTTTTAAGCCTGAAAGCATCCATTAAGAAAGGATATTGAGTAAATGGTTAACTCATTGCTGAGGATCCGAGGAAGGGCTTGGAGGCAGTGCTGGCTGGGGATGGAAACAGGACCTGGGGATCGGCCTCACCAGGGTTTGCTGAGTACGGTTGGGCACTGGGAGTGGGCATTCAAGGTGGTGGTTTCACTTCTGTGGTCTGGGCAGGGTGGCCTGGTACCTGGCCTTTTCCTCCAAGGCTGTTTCCTGAAACCCTCCAATCTCCTGTCCCAAAGCCTCAGATGGGCGACCCATTCACTCCCCCTTGGCCGAGGGAGAAGGCTGATTGATTCTTCAGCCTGGGAACCCAACAGCTGGGGCCCAATTTAATTCCTGAGCTCTCCTATCATGCAGGCAGGCTGACCAGGAGTTAGATCTCAATAGACGTTGACCAAACGAGTGAGGCCTTGGCAGCGCTTTCTCGCTTATTTTATCATGGAGATCCCTTTGGAATCGTCTGCATTTGGCTAAATGTCCCAGCTCCAATACCCCACACCACCATCACCATAACGGCCACACTTGCTGTCCTCACCTGTCATTGACCAGTGACCAGAGAGCCAGACAAGCCAAGAGAAGATGCAGAAGCCTGCCAAACGTTATTTATAGGTCTAGAGCTGTAGCCTTGCCTAGCAGGAAGAAGGTGACTAGAAATCAGAACAGACTAGTAAAACACATTTGTTGGATTTAATCCAGTCAAGTGGTAAAGCTTCCCCCTGGGTGAGGGGGCAGATCTAGAGCCTCAGGTTTATATAAGTTGGATCCAGAGGCTGAGGGTCCAGGGACCACCCTAACTGGAGGGTATGGGTTGTGCAAAAGCTGCACTGACCTATAACTCAGTCTACAGACATGGAAACTCCAACAGGCCGGGGATAATCCCATGTCACCTGTGATGCTACAACTGTTTTCTCCTTGATCAGTGGCTGTTAGGCCCAAGAAGATGAGAATTTAAAGGTAGAGATGTTTAAAGAAACCAAAACTCACGGTATTTCTACATTGCTGGGAGGTGTCAGGTAGGTCAAGTTCTGTGTGTTGGTGTAGAAAGTCCTGTACTTGGTGCATTTTACAAACATTTGACCATGCGAGTCTCACCCAGATGTGATCAAGTGATTGACTTCGGTTGAAATTGCAAGAGAATTTGACAATGTCCCTAAACACTATTAGAATATTTAGGAAAACAGTATTCAGTTTGTTTACAAATTCGTTTTTTGGACCTAAAAACCTTCTTTGAAGTCCTTGGGAAGGTTTTGTTTCTTAGAGAGCTTTGAAACATTTATAAGAAAATCAAATGCATTAAATTAGTCATCACAGTTTAGATGATCTAAGACAGTGCTATCCAATATAAATAGAAAGTGAACTACATGTATCATGTTAACATTTTCTAGTAGCCACATTTTAAAAACTAAAAAGGAATAGGTAAAGTTAATTGTAATAATAAAATGTATCTAATCCAACATATTCAAAATAATATCATTTCAACATGCCATCCGTTAAAAAATATATTAATGAGATATTTTAAGTTCTTTTCTTGGTACAAATTTTCAAAACCCATTGTATATTTGCACTTCTGGCACTTCTCAGTTTGGACTACCCCATTTCAAACGCACATTCCTAGCAGCTACGATCTGGGGCAGCACAGATCTAAGAGCATTTAATTAGCTACATTTCTAAGTGGTATTTATTGTTTAAGGAAACCTACTCTGTTTAATTTAATTCACTCAAATATTAATCAAAGGCCCCTTGAAAGTCATCGTCAATGTAACTGGGCTTATAAACAAAATGAGGTTTGTTTACTGAACTTATAAGCTGAAGGAAAACCCAGATATTTTGTTAATTTAAGAAACTAAATATTATTTTTTTAAAACAAACACGAGCAGCCTTTTCGGCGCACAAAAGCAGCTTTTGAGGACATCATTGTGCCGTGGCTCATGCTGATGGAGATGGAGATAATGGAGATAAAGATGGAGATAAAGTCACTGACCTTGGCACTGCCCTGGCCGGACAGGTAGAGTATCAGATCTGGACCAGCCCTTAGGGACCACCTGCCCAAAGTGCCCCATTCCACTGATGGGCAAGCTGAGGTCCAGAGAGGAAAAAGAGCCACACAGCAAATGAGGTGGGCCCCAGGCCATATCCTGGGTCTCTTGACCTTACACCACCCTCCCTAACTGAGGGCTTCTAGTTCAGTCTCTGTCCCTTCATCCTCAGCTGTCTGATGGGGAAACTGTGGCACAGAGGCTGGCCCAAGACCTTGGCAAGGCTGGGCAGAGAAACAGCTGTGTGAGGCCCAGAATGGAGCCTGGGGCTGGAACTGGAAGGAAGCACGAGAAAAAAGGCCTGCCTGGGACCATGGCCAGGCCTGCCAGGACCCAGGAGGGACACTCCACGGCCCCTGGTCCCCAGGGCATTGCCAGGCATCCCCACCCAGGCTTCCAACGCAGCTCCCAAGAGAGGGCCCTGAGCTTCCTCACGGGCCGCATTCTCCCAGCTCCTTTTCTTTTTCTCCTAATCCCCTTTCCCCAACCTGGTCTGCCCAACACACAGATCACACCAAGGACAGACACTGCAAACAGATCTGGGTCTGTCTCACCCTCCAAGGAAAAGGTTGTGCTGAGATTTGGGTGTGTTGGGCCTAGGATGGAGGGGGGGGGAAATGCTCAGCCTGGCCTGGGGACAGCGGCGGCTCAGCCCCCCTCACATCAGAATACAGGCCAAGCCTGGAAGCTTTGGCTGCACCAGGAGTCTCCACCCACCTCCCCCCAGGAGCTCCTGCTCACGATCTCCTTCCTCCTGGATTGCCCTTCCTGCCAGGTCGTATTTCTCAGCAGTAGAACACTCTAGAGCAGGGGTTCTTAACCAGGGTTCACGGAAAGACCCTTGGGGGTTCGTGGAAAGATTTCAGGGGGTCCATGAGCTTGAATTGAAAAAAAAAAAATGAACGTTTTATCTTTGTTTTCTCTAACCTCTAACTGAAATCTAGCGTTTCCTTCACTTATGAATGTATGCAATAAATAAATTACAGTAGAATTCATTTCACCTGACTGGCAAAAGGGTCCATAGAACAGAAAACATTAAGAACCCCTGCTCTAGAGAGAGTTTAGGGAAGCAGCATTTGATGCCAGAGTGAGGAAACTATTCCCTCTTCAAAGAACTTTCAATCCTTCTGAAAAAAGTCAAGAAGAAAATGGCAATTGAGAGCCAGGATATTTTAGTACCTCCTTCATCTCTCTCTTTTAACAGAAAGGCCAAGCCATAGGCTTCAGGCTCAACTGTCTACATTCTCTGAACTTTTTGCAATAGAAATTTGTTTTTACTGCCATTTATTTTTATGGTTACCTTTAAGCCCTGATTTATGGCAAATGATACAGGTTTTCCATTTACAACAGTGACATCAAGTTTCCTTTCAAAACTAAATTTGTATTAGTAACAGAAAGTGAGTCAAATACAAATGCAGTTTAACAAACGTTAGGTAAATAACACTGCTGGGAACATTGGGCAGAAGTTGTCAGGGGACGCCTAAGAAACTGCTCTAGGCCTCTTCATTTCACCTTCCTGAGCTCTGCCCAGGTCCCCGGGTTCCCGCTGCCTCTCCAGACACTGCCAAGACCAGCTCCCCAAGCCTGCCGCTCAGCCTTAGCACAGAGAGCACCCAGTGTCCAGTCCTTATTCCTGCGTGGAAGCTGTGGAAGGAGCTGGGTCTGAAGCCCTGGAGCGGGGAGGGCAGAGAGGTTGCCTGGCAGTGCCAAGGGCCCTCCACAGGCCTGGCAGACAGCCTTAACCTTGAGCTCAGGCTCCTGGAGAACAGACAGAGCAACAGCGATGGAGATGGGGAAGGAGGGAGCCACTCTTGATGGTCTCGGCTCAGGAACAGAGGACAGCCAAGACCCAGGCACGCTGGGCAACTGGGGGAGCAAGACAGGCAAAGCTGAGGCCCTGACCCACCCAGGGCCAGCGAGGCACACTTTCCCGCTCCCGGAAATAAATCACTTTCCCTGAACCGGTTTGAGGTTGAAAAGCTCAGATGGTGCCTGCAAATGAGGGCAGAGAGACGAAGCCCCCCACAGCTCCCCAATCCTCCGAGTTCTCCAAGCCAGCTCGGATGCCCCCTCCCCCAACACGCACACTCCTCGACGGGGCATTGCTGGGACTCCTTCGCATCAGACTGAAGGTGCTTGGCTTCTCCACTGCAGGGTGGACCCAGACTACCTTGGCACAGGATCCTATTTCCAAACTCGTCTCCCCACCTGCCAAACGTGAGCACAACCGGGGCAGGATCTCCTGCATCTCTGGGCGCCTGCCCAGCTCGGGTCAGCTTGGGCCTCATACTCAGTAGGGGCCAACGAGAGTCTGATGAGCACAGTACCAGTGCCCCCGACCTCTGGCCTCCTGATGCCCCAGCCCAGATGGCTGGGTGCCTCGGCACCCAGGAGGCCCTTAGGATGGGGGTGGGCGTGAGGGATTCAAGAGCCTTCCCGCTCACTTGTGCCCTAAAGTCCCTCACAGGCTATGCGGAAGCACCGGTGACCGGCTGTCCTGCTCGGCCCTTGGCTTCCCCCAATTCTGTTTCTGGGGCTGCTTTCAATGAGGGGTACAAGCCTGGTGAACCCAGAGCCACAGGTTTGCAGATGAAAGTAGGACTGGCAGCGGTCCTCCCTGCCTGGAGGGTGAACCGTCCCCTCCTGGGCATAGGGGAGTTCCTGAGCCTATTGGGAGGGAGGCGCCACCCTCTCCAGACCCCAGGAGCCCATTAGTGAGGCACAACACAGGTGCTCCAATATCTCAGCCCCAGGAGGCCTCGTAGGGTGGCATCACTGACCAGGCACAGCTCCAGCCCTGCTCAGAGCCCCGACACTCTTGGCACAGCTGGGGCCCTTGGTACCGGGTGCACAGCCTTAGCTAGAAGGCTCCAGAAAGAAGAGGGTGGGAAACAGGAAAAGAGGCAACGGAGGCGAGACCCAGGTCCTCAAGCATGGGGGGCAGTTAGGGGGTGGCAGGAGGTGACGGAAGGGGGCTACCTGGGAGGGCTGCCGTCAGCAAGCCCACGATCACCAAGGACAGCCGCATGTCTGGTGCCATCCCCCGCCACTAGGTATGCCCACCGGTGGGACAGGCCATGCTGAGCCGGGAGGTGGGCACGGCTGCCTTCTGCCCCTCTCGTCGGCTCTGCCCTTCTCTGTTCCTGTTCGTGTCTTTCTCTCCGCCCCTCTCTCTTGCACGAGGGCCACCCACCCCAGCCTGCAAGTGTCTCTCACGCCTCCGTGCTCGACTTGTGGTTTTGGTCTCCAGGAAGCCAGGCTGGTGTTACAGGGGCTGGGGGAGGAGAGACCCCACTGTCTCTGCATTGAGCCTACAAGGTGAGCTGAACTCAAGAGAGAGAGAATGACAGAGAGACTTCCCCAAGGAGTGAAGGAACAACAAAGGAAAAGGGAAATGCAAGGACACGCTTCCTTTCTGGTTGCCCAGAGAGCCTGGCACATAGAAGATGCTCAATACATATCTGTTGCAAGAACGAATGATCAACCCTCTGTCTGTCCCATTCCACAGACTCTGGGTCTCTTTTGAATAAACCCCAAGGTTTACCTTGACATTGGGTGCCATGGTGGCTGAGAAGGTGGGTATGGGCTTACTCACTTTTGGAGAGGGGAGAGCCTCAGCCTTCCCTCAGAGAAAGTAAATCAGAAGGGCCTGGGAGAAGGTTTGTCCCCACTTCCCTCTACAGAGAAGGACTCTGAGGTCCAGGCAGGAGCCGCCCCTGAGGTGGCCCAGAAGGGTCCAGCAGCCCCCACCTCCAGGTACCAGGCTGGACGTTCCTCTGTGGGAGGTCAGAGGGGAAGGTTCATGAGGTCAGGCACAGAAGCCGGGCCTAGAAGGATGGGCAAGATTTCAACAGGCAGAGATGGTGGGAGGGTCCCCGGGCCAGAGGGAAGAGCAGGAGCAAAGCCGCGGAGGTGGGGGCTGGCTGGGAAAGGCTGAGCTGTCCAGTTTGGCTGAAGTGGACACTGAGGAAAGGAGGCAGGGACCAAGTATGTTTAATTCACCACTGTACCCCCAGTGTAGGGTATACAGGGGGTGCTTAATAAGTGTTTGTTGAATGAATGAATGAGCAGATAACTTAATTTGGTTATTTGGTTGTCCAAGCAGAACCCTTGAAGAGTTTGAGTCCAGAAGCAGGAGACTGGTTCCTCCCAGCCTGCCCCTGTGACCTCACCTCAGGTTCACGGAGCCTGGCCCTACCTCTTACCTCATCCTTGCTTGTTTTCACTTTCCCGTCTGTAGCCCCTGCGACCAACCCGGAAGGGGCATTTTATGTTGCAGAGTTTGGAGCCACAGGGAGCCAGGCCCCTCCCACCGTGGGGACCCTGCCCAGCCCTCCGGGTGGAACTGGAAACACCCAGCGCTGGCACCAGAGGACGCTGCCCTCTTGTGGAAGGCTGTGGCAGCACAGGCTGGTGGATCGCCTCCAGCACCTGGATTCAATTCCACTCAGTTGCCATTAGGGTCCTTGGTGTGCCGAGGGCCAAGAGAGGAAACCACATCCCTGCTCTCAGGAGCATGTAGTTCTCAAACACAAGTGATCAAACGTAGGCCACGGAAAAGTGAACACAATGGAAGTTCTCCTGCACATTTGAACCAGGTTAGGAAGGATGACTAGATTTTTGCTTCTGGCAATACAGGAGTCAGCATATCCTGAAAAATGCCCCCAAAAAGCTGGATAAAATATTATAAAACATCTTTTAAAATGTATAGTTGAGGAGAGAGGATATAGTTCAGTGGCTGAGCACCTACTTCCCATTTATAAGGTCCTGCATTCAATCCCTGGTACCACCTAGGGCAACAAAAATAAAATAAAATAAAGAAGAATGTATAGTTGAGGAAGCAAGAAATTAAGGGAAATCATTAGAGGTCAAAAATGACCAAAAAGCACCAATCCAAAGAGATCCTTGAGAGCAGAAGCCAGAGTTTTCCCTGAACATCTGATGATCACTGGTGACCAAGAACTTCATTTTAATGGGCCTGGAAAAAAACCTAGAGCCTAAGCAAAGTTGGAAAGAAAATCAGAAACCCCCCACCCAAAGTCAAGACCACTGAAATACAATATACACCATAGTAGGTGAAGTAGGAGAGCAAAACCTCTCAGAGAGCTCTGACATGGAACTTGCATGGCTCAGCATAGACTCTGGATGGATATGTAAAAAAAAAAAAAAAAAATTTAAGAAAAGTTTAGTCTTGAATGCTCTTAACCACAAGTCAACCCTCATGGGTTTGGGGGTAGAAGTCACAGTACCTGTGTGGCAAAAACAATACAACCAGACAGCCAGGAAAAAAAAAAAAATACAATAGGGAATTTAAATTAATGTAGGTAGTATTTCCCTAGGTACTTGGCAGAAACAAATGGGAAATGCCTCTGTAAAGTAACTTCACTTAAACTCAGGTCTCAAAGAATTCCCACAGAAAAGTTCCAAGGAATACAAGCTCACATGCAAAAAAAAAAAAATCATGAAACACAGAAAGTCATAAGACAATACAAGTGAGCATTGCACAAAACAGTAGATGGTTTTTGACCTTTGAAAACTGCAGATATTGGGATTTTTGTATACATAATTAAAAAATAAGGATAGTTCATATCTTTAAAGAAATAAAAATTGGTAATAGAAAGTATAAATAAGGCACAAGGGTCTATTAAAAGTGATATAGAAGTAGTTTTTCTATAAACAAAAACCATAATCTTCAAAATTAAAGAATCAGTGGACATGTTAAACAGTATATTAACATAGATGAAGAGAGAACTAGTGAGCTGGACAATGGATCTGAAGAACTTAGCCAGAATGTGGGACAGAGAGACAATGAGATGGGAAATATGAATCAGAGGTTAAGAGACATAGAGGCTGGAACAAGAAGGATTAGCATATGTCTAATTGGAGTTCCAGAAGGAAATGGGAGAGTTGGAGGTTCTAAGAGATATGCCTAAGAATTTTCCAGAATTGATAAAAGAGAAAAATCCTCCAGGACCTGAAAGCTCCACCAACTCAAACATGATAAATAAAAAGATTTCTATACCAACCACTTAGGGTAGCAAAACTGCTCATCCCTAGAGAGAAGATGAATGAATGAACTGCAAAGTAGACAGACAGCTAATTTCTCAACATGAACAATTAAAGCCAGAAGACAGTGGAATACCATCTTCAAAGTGTTGAAACTGTTAGCCTTGAATATCTTTCAGTAATGCGGTTGAAATAGATACAGTTTCAGACAAAAATTACGAGAATTTGCAAGGAACAGACACGCATCTAAGGAAATTTAAAGGATGTTCTTCAAGAACAAGGAAAATGATTCCAGAAGAGAAGTCTGTTTCAAGTAGGAATGATAAGTAAATATGTAAACATGGAGGTAAATTCAACATTAACTGTATTAAACAAGATAATAATGTTATGGATTGAGTCATGTCCTGCACAAAGACATGTTCAAGTCCTAAACTCCAGGCCTGTAAATGAACTCATTTGTAAATAGGATCTTTTAAGTTCCTATTAGTTAAGGTGAGGTTAAACTGAATCAAGGTGGGCCTTAATCCAATATGGCTGGCATCCTTATAAGCAGAGGAAACTTGGACACAGGAGGAGGAACAGAAGAGGAAAGAGATGGCCATGTGACAGAGGCAGAAACTGAGTAATGGACTGCCAGGAAGCCACCAGCAGAACACTATAGACTTCAGAGAAAGCATGACCCTGCCAACACCTTGATTTTGGACTCCTAGCCTCCAAACCTACGAGACAGTAATTTCCTGTTGTTTAAGACCACCAGTCTGTGATATTTGTGATAGTACCCCTGGCAAACTAAGACATGGGGTTAGGAAAGGGAAAAAAAAAAACAAGATAAAACTAAAGAACCAGACAACAATAACAAATGAATTGGGAAGGAGGGATAAGAGGTAGCAAGGTCTACTGTGTGGAAAGAGGGGAAAATATTGACTAACTTTTGACCCTGTTAGGTTCAATGTGCATGTTAAACTAAGACAGTAATAAAATGGAGTGGAATGAGGGCTGCTATAAAGCAAAAAGAAGGTGGGAAAAGAAAAGAAATGAAATGAAATAGGAGAAGCAGGACAAACAGAAGGATGAGTAGGTTTCGGCAGGTGGAAGTGGGTAAAAAGTGGCAGGAAGGGTGCTCCTGGCAGAGGGCACAAGGTAAGAAAAGGCAAGGAGGGGGGCAGATGTGGCTCAAATGGTTGAGTGTCCGTCTCCCATAAGAGGGACCTGGGTTCGATTGCCGGGAACTTCTGGTAAAATAAAGAAAAATATAGAAGGTGGGTGCACCACCAGGCCCCGGGAGCAGGTGAGCCCCCAGGCCCCATGCACGGGTATGCCCCATCAGGCCCTGTGAGTGGGTGCACTGCCAGGCCCCATGCGTGGGTGCGCCATCAGTCCCCGTGTGTGGGTATGCCGTGCACAGCAAGATGATGACATAACAGGAGAGTGACACAAGGAAGAGCCAAGACAAGATACTCCAAAAAACCAGGAACTAAGGTGGAGCAGGTAGCAGAACACCTCTCTTCCACATTGGAGGGTCCCAGGATTGAATCCTGGTGAAGACAGGAGGAGAAGGATAAGAAGAGAGGGCAGGAAACAGACACAGAGACTTGCCCAGTGAATGGACACAAAAACAGCAGAAACAGGAGGGAGGGGGTAAAAAATGGATTAAAAAAGTAAATAAATAAATAAATCTTTAAGGAAAGAAAAGGAAGAAAGAAAGGGTAGGGACAGCATGATGTGATAGACCCAGGGACTGCTTGGATACTCCCCAAGCAGTACATGTTTCATGAACATGAATCCCAAAACAGGAAACTAGAACATGTACGCAGCTGGGTGCTCAAACCAGTGAGGTCATTTTTATGTATAACTCTTGGAGCCTTTGCTATTCCATTTGCCTGGGACACCTAGTGGCTCTCCTTCCTGTGGAGCAGTTTTCTTCTGGACTCTATCTCTCTCTTGACCTTGGTCCAGCAAATGGAATAAGCACCATTATTGATAAGAAGGAAGGGAGGACCTAGAACCTTATCCCCCTACCATGTGGCATAGGGAAACGTTATCGCTGACTGATATTTAGTGAGGACTTCCTGGTGTGTCAAACAGTATACAGGACGCTTGCTCCCCACCAATTATCACAATTAAATCGGTGCTGCCATTAACACAGCTTTGCAAGTAAGGAAACTGAAGTCAGAGAGGTGAAGTAGCTTGCTTAAGATCACATAGCTAAGAGGCAGGGCTGGGCTCTGGACTCAGTTCTGTGTGACCTGAGACCCTGAGCTCTTAACCACAGGCAAGTCAGCCTCTAGGAGGGGTTTAAATATGCAGGGATTGGCTGAAATCTGGCACCTCTGCTAGGAAAGGCTCTGGCTCTATGGGACACTAAGTGTTGAACCAGCCCTGCCCCCAGCCCAAACCCAGCCCACTCCTCAATCTCTGGAGTCCTGAATCTCCTCAGTCATGACCACAGTCCCCAAACAAGCCACAGCCAGCCCTCGTCTTTCCTGAGGCCCAGAATTTTCTACCAGGGTCTAAATACTCAGCATCTAAATGTGCATACATTACTTCTGATCATTTATTCATCAATTTAACCCAATTTTCTCATGTGTTCTAGGGGCTGGGGACACAGCACTGACTAGAGCAGACAAATATTCCTATTCTCATAGTGCTTACATTTTAGTGGTAGAAAACCTAGTAAACAATAAACATAAGAAATAAGTAGGGAAGCGGCTGTGGCTCAATCAGTGGGGCTCCCGTTTACCATATGGGAGGCCCCGGGTTCAGTTCCTGGGGCCTCCTGGTGAAGGCAAGCCCGCCCACACGGCGTAGTTAGCTGACCCAGCGAGCACAAGCAGCAAGGGGGGGATAAATGAATAAATAAATAAAATCTTTAAAAAAAAAAAAAAAGAAAGAAAAGAAAAGAAATATGTAAACTGTATGGAGAATCAAAATAGAGCAGAGTTGGGGGAGGAGATTAGGAGTGACAGGAAGGGGTTACAAATTTAAATAGGCTAGTATCTTAGTCTGGCCTCTCCCCAAATTAAAGCCCAGGACAAGGGCTTGCTGGCTGGCCTTAGCATAAGACATAAAGAACTGCATGCTTTGTGTGTTCTCCCTTAGATACATCCATATGTCTCTACCCCAGATAGCCTTGTCTCAGAGTTTCCTATCTTGTCCCTTCCAGGCGCCTGCCCAGGAGTCCATGTATATCCATACCTTAAGCCACTTTTCCTTCTATTTACAGTGGATGACCAAACGTCATGTCATCTCTCTCGGGAGGATTTCCCATCATCATTTTCCCTTAGGGCCACCTCTGAGTTAGGCTGTCATGCAACAACTGCTCATTTCTAGTTAGTATACCATATTGTGCTGTCCCATTGTGACTGAAATCTGAGTTTTTTCTTCATCAAGGAGAGCTATAGGGATGATGCTTAAGGCTATAGGTTATGAGTTAAAAGAAAAACACAGATGCAACAGATAGGTGCCATAGGAGTCTGGGCCATCTGTTCAGGTAACTTACTTGTGCCTTCAGGTCCTGCTTGAGCCTGAAGCTCTTGAACAATGGATTGCTGCTGCCCTTCTCCCTGGATCTTCTAGCCTGGTGTGTATGATAACTTCCAGCTCATGATGGACCCTTCAGGTCACCTAGTCACTTGGTGCCCCATCATCATGCATGAGCCTCTATCAGGACTAGGAGATGACTTTCAAATGGTAAGTGGTTCTCTGCTGCAGGTGATAGGGTTTTGCTTCAGAACTCTAGAAGTTTGTGCTGCAATTCTTTCTCTTCTATTGGAGCCTTCCAGAGACTTATCCATTTTGGTATCTCTGGCATGACTTGGCCTTCTGGATCTTATGGCCAGGGTGGCATAGCAACTTGCACCACTGCCTGGACTTGCTACAGAGCTTCTCTTGCTCTGGGCCCCACTCAGAGCTGCTGGTCCTCCAAGTCACATGAGTCAGAGGAGAATTCCCAAGGATGCTATATGCTCCACAATCCAAAGAGGACCACCAAGTACTGGCCCTTGTTCTCAGCAGTCAAGGAGGCAAGGTGTGAAAGCTTGTTCTTTACCCTAGAGGCAGTATCCCTGTATGCCCCAGACCTTTGGACCCCTAAAATTCCCCCCCAAAATGGCAGCCACCTAAATTGTTATGGGATTTATCTCCCACCTTTTGGTACAGTGGGCAACAATTCTCAAACTTTTTGTCTCAATGACCTTTTTTTTTTTTCACTATGAAAAGATCTCTAAGATATATTTCATAGCAGAAGGTGCAGAACATTATCATAAAAAGAGATGGAGAAAAGAGTATATATAAATATGTTCTTATAAAGGCACAGATTAATTCAGGAATGATGCTTAAGAAAATGGTAATGGTGGTGGTAGGGAGGAATAGGGAACTGAGTAACTGGGGAACAGAGGTAGGAGAGAGATATATCACTATATTGTCTTCGGTACCTTTTGAATTTCAAATCATGTGAATTTCTTTTTTCTTTCTTTCTTTTTTTTTTTTGGTTGTTGTTTTGTTTTTTGTTTGTTTTTTTTGTGTGTGTGTGAATCAAACAATATATTACACAATATATTGGTTCATAGTAATGCATTCATACAGTATTTGTCCTTTTGTGTCTGGTTTGCTTCACTCAACATAATGTCCTCCAGGTTCATCCATGTTGCCATATGCTTTAAGACTTCATTTCTTCTTACAGCTGCATAATATTCCATCGTGTGAATAGACCACAGTTTGTTTATCCATTCATCTGTTGATGGACACCTGGGTTGATTCCAACTTTTGGCAATGGTGAATAATGTGGCTATGAACATCGGTGTGCAGATGTCTGTTCGTGTCACTGCTCTCAGTTCTTCTGGGTATATACCCAGTAGTGATACTGCAGGGTCACGTGGCAAGTCTATATTCAACTTCTTTAGGAACTGCCAAACAGTCCTCCATAGTGGTTGTACCATCCTGCATTCCCACCAACAGTGAAGAAGTGTTCCTATCTCTCCACATCCTCGCCAACACTTGTAGTTTCTCTGTCTTTTTCATAGTGGCCATTCTGATAGGTGTGAAATAATATCTCATTGTAGTTTTGATTTGCATTTCCCTAATCATGAGTGATGTTGAGCATTTCTTCATGTGTTTTTTTGCCATTTGTACTTCTTCTTCGGAGAAATGTCTATTCAAGTCTTTGGCCCATTTTTTAATTGGGTCATTTATCTTTTTATTGTTGAGTTGTAACATCTCTTTATATATCCTGGATATTAAACCCTTATCAGATATGTGATTTCCAAATATTTTTTCCCATTGAGTTGGCTGCCTTTTCACCCTTCTGACAAATTCCTGTGAGGTGCAAAAGTGTTTAATTTTGAGGAGGTCCCATTTATCTAATTTTTCTTTTGTTGCACGTGCTTTGGGTGTGAGGTCCAAGAGACCACCACCTACTACAAGGTCTTGAAGATGTTTCCCTACATTTTCTTCCAGTAGTTTTATGGTCCTGGCTTTTATATTTAGATCTTTGATCCATTTTGAGTTGATTCTTGTATAGGGGGTGAGATAGGGGTCCTCTTTCATTCTTTTGGTTATAGATATCCAGTTCTCCCAACACCATTTGTTGAAGAGACTGTTTTTTCCCATCAGGGTGGGTTTGGTAGGTTTGTCAAAAACCAGTTGACTGTATAGGTGAGGGTTTATTTCTGGATTCTCAATTCTATTCCACTGATCGATACGTCTATCTTTATGCCAGTACCATGCTGTTTTGACCACTGTAGCTTTGTAATATGTTTCAAGGTCAGGCAGCGAAATTCCTCCCACATTGCTCTTCTTTTTTAGAATACTTTTGGCTATTCGGGTGCACTTACCCTTCCAGATGAATTTGGTAATTGCCTTCTCTAATTCTGTAAAGTAGGCTGTTGGGATTTTGATTGGTATTGCATTGAATCTATAAATCAGTTTGGGCAAGATTGACATCTTCACGATATTTATTCTTCCAATCCATGAATACGGAAAGTCTTTCCATTTGTTTAGGTCTTTTTTAATTTCTTTTAGCTTTGTTTTGTAGTTTTCTGCATATAGGTCCTGTACTTCCTTGGTTAAATTAACTCCTAGGTATTTGAGTCTTTTTGTTGCTATTGAAAATGGAATTTTCCTCCTGATTTCCTCCTCAGATTGTTCAATACTAGTGTACAAAAACATTACTGATTTTTGCGTGTTGATCTTATATCCTGCCACTTTGCTGAATTCATTTATTAGTTCAAGTAGCTTTGTTGTGGATACTTCAGGATTTTCTAAATACAGGATCATGTCATCCGCAAACACTGAGAATTTTACTTCCTCTTTTCCTATTTGGACGCCTTTAATTTTTTTGTCTTGTCTAACTGCCCTAGCTAGAACTTCTAGTACAATGTTGAATAACAATGGTGACAGTGGGCATCCTTGTCTTGTTCCTGATCTTAGGGGGAAAGCTTTCAACCTTTCCCTATTGAGTATGATGTTGGCTGTGGGTTTTTCATATATGCCTTTTATCATATTGAGGAATTTTCCTTTTATTCCTATCTTTTGAAGTATTTTTATCAAAAAAGGATGTTGGATTTTGTCAAATGCCTTTTCTGCATCTATTGAGATGATCATGTGGCTTTTTCCTTCAATTTGTTAATGTGGTGTATTACATTGATTGATTTTCTTATGTTGAACCAGCCTTGCACACCAGGAATAAATCCCACTTGGTCGTGATGTATAAGTCTTTTGATATGCTGTTGGATTCGATTTGCAAGTATTTTGTTGAGAATTTTTGCATCTATGTTCATGAGAGAGATTGGTCTGTAATTTTCTTTTCTTGTGGAATCTTTATCTGGCTTTGGTATTAGGGTGATGTTGGCTTCATAAAATATGTTGGGTAATTTTCCATCCTCTTCAATTTTTTGGAAGAGTTTAAACAGGATTGGTGTTAATTCTTTTAGAAATGCTTGGTAGAACTCACCTGTGAAGCCATCTGATCCTGGAGTTTTCTTTGCTGGGAGATTTTTGATGACGGATTCAATCTCCTTAATTGTGATTGGTTTGTTAAGTTCTTATATTTCTTGTTGTGTCAGTGTAGGTTGGTTATGAGTTTCTAGAAATTTGTCCATTTCATCCAGGTTGTCTAGTTTGTTGGCATAGAGTTTCTCATAATATCCTCTTATGATTCTTTCTATTTCTGTGAGGTCATTTGTAATTTCCCCCCTTTCATTTCTGATTGTATTTATTTGCATCTTCTCTCTTTTTTTCTTTGTTAGTCTAGCAAGGGGTTTGTCAATTTTATTGATCTTCTCAAAGAACCAGCTTTTGGTTTTGTTGATTTTCTCTATTGCTTTTTTGTTCTCATTTTCATTTATTTCCGCTCTAATCTTTATTATTTCTTTCCTTCTTTTTGCTTTGGGATTGGTTTGCTCTTCTTTCTCTAGTTTCTCAAGTTGTTCAATTAAATCTTTGAGTTTAGCTCTTTCTTTTTTCTTAATATAGGCATTTAGGGCTATAAATTTCCCTCTCAAGACTGCCTTTGCTGTATCCCATAAGTTTTGATATGTTGTGTTCTCATTTTCATTTGTCTCAATATATTTACTGATTTCACTTGCAATTTCTTCTTTGACCCACTGAATATTTAGGAGTGTGTTGTTTAGTCTCCACACATTTGCAAATTTCCTTTTTTCCTGTCTGTTATTGATTTCTAGTTTCATTCCTTTATGATCTGAGAAGGTGCTTTGTATAATTTCAATCTTTTTATATTTATTGAGAGCTGTATTGTGACCTAACATGTGGTCTATCCTGGAGAAAGATCCATGGGCACTAGAGAAGAATGTATAACCCACTGAGTTTGGATGCAGTGTTCTGTATATGTCTGTTAGGTCTAACTTGTTTATCATATTGTTCAAGTTCTCTGTTTCCTTGTTGATCTTCTGTCTAGTTGTTCTATCTAATGATGTGAGAGGGGTGTTGAAGTCTCCAACGATTATTGTAGAAATATCTATTTCTCCCTTCAGTTTTGCCAGAGTTTGTCTCATATATTTTGGGGCACCCTGGTAGATATTTATGACTGTTATATCTTCCTGGATGATCGTCCCTTTTATTAATATATAATGGCCTTCCGCATCTCTTATCACTTTTTTGCATTTGAAGTCTGTTTTGTCTGATATTAGTATAGCTACCCCTGCTCTTTTCTGTTTACTATTCGCGTGGAGTATCTTTTTCCAACCTTTTACTTTCAGCCGGATTGTATCCTTGGGTCTGAAGTGAGTTTCTTGTAAGCAGCATATGGATGGCTTATGTTTTTTTATCCATTCTGTCAGCCTGTATCTTTTGATTGGGGAATTTAATCCATTCACATTCAATGATATTACTGAAAATGCACTATTTATTTCCTCCATTTTATTCTTTGGTTTTCATATGTCATCTTATTTTTGTCTTTCTTTTTACTCTTTTGGTTATCCTTTCTGCTTTTCTTGCTTCTATACTCTCCTCCAAGCCTCTCTCTCCTGTCTTTTTCTTTCAGGTTCTAAGGCTTCCTTTAATATTTCCTGCAAAGGTGGATTCTTTTTTGCAAACTCTCTTAGTTTCTGTTTGTTTGTGAATACTTTATATTCACCTTCATATTTGAAGGACAGTTTTGCTGGATAAAGAATTCTCGGCTGGCAGTTTTTCTCTTTCAGTTTCCTAATTGTTTCATACCACTGTCTTCTCGCCTCCATGGTTTCTGAAGAGAAATCTGCACAAAGTCTTCCTGGACGTCCTTTGTATGTGATTGTTTGCTTCTCTTTTGCTGCTCTGAGAATTTTCTCTTTATCTTTTACATTTGACATTCTGAATAATATGTGTCTTGGCATAGGTCTATTTGGATTTATTCTTATTGGGGTACGGTGTGCTTCTTGGAAATGTAAGTTCATTTCTTTCGTGAGAGTTGGGAAATTTTCAGCTATTATTTCCTCAAATACTCTTTCTACCCCTTTTCCTTTCTCTTCTCCTTCTGGAACTCCCATGACACGTATGTTCTTGCGTTTTGTTTTGTCATTCAACTCTCTGAGCCCCTGCTCAATTTTTTCCATTCTTTTCTCTCTCTGTTCTTTTCTCTCTTCAATTTTAGCTGCTCTGTCTTCAGTATCACTTATTCTTTCTTCTATCATTTCGAGTCTGCTGTTGTATGCTTCAAATGTTTTTTGTTTTTTTTTTTTAAAGATTTTATTTATTTATTCATTTATCCCCCCCTTGCTGCTTGTGCTCGCTGGGTCAGCTAACCACACCGTGCGGGCGGGCTTTGCCTTCACCAGGAGGCCCCAGGAACCGAACCCGGGGCCTCCCATATGGTAAACGGGAGCCCTACTGATTGAGCCACAGCCACTTCCCTCAAATGTATTTTTTACTTCACCTATTGTGTCTTTCATTCCCATGAACTCCGTTACTTTTCTGTTCATGATTTCAAATTCTTCTTTATGTTCGCGCAATGACTTCTTGATGTCATTGATCTCTTTAACTATATTCTCTTTCTCTCATTAATTTGATTTTGGAAATTTGTGCTCATCTCACTGATTAGTTCTCTCAAATTCTGCATCTCTTCTGGGACTTTGCTATATTCCTTTTCTTGGGCCGTGTCTTCTATTTTCTTAGTATGGCCCGTAATTTTTTGCTGGTGCTTAGGCATCTGGTTAGTTTGTATTTTACTTAGATGTTCTATCTCTTTCTCTTTTATGGAGTTTTAGTGGCAGGAGGCTGTGAGTTACCACCGCTCTTTGATTTTTGGCTCAACCTTGATTGTTAGGATTGTTCTGCTGGTTGCTCAAAACTGTGCACTGGATCCAGTAATTGGTTGTAGAGTCGTTTCCTAGGGCCTTGGGCAGGGAGGCTATAGAGGCCAGGAAAAGCCTCTCTTACTTATTAATTTTCTTATGTGCACTTCCTTGGTCTGCCAGGAGATGGCGCTTGTTGGCAGCTCTCAATTCAATGCCTGGTCAGAGCGTATTTGTTGTGACACAGACCAGATCAATGTGATAGAGCTTCCTGTCTGGGGGCTAGGAGCCCTGTGATTCAAACTTTCTGAGACAGTTCTCCAGACTTCTCTCGTAGCGCCCCCCTTTTCCCAGCTAGGAAATATTTCCACTCCCTTCTGAATCCTCAGCAATCAGTCCCTGTTAGTAGAGGATGAGATTGGGAGGTTTTTATATCTTTAGCCCCTTGCAGGCTCCAAGGCAAACAATGGCGCAGCCCCACACAGCCTGGAAGGGCTCTTGGGACAGGGCAGACCAAACCTGGGAGTCCAAAGCAGGGTCAGCCCCAGGCTCTCTCTCCCCTCTCCCGTGGTGTCCTCAACAATTAGTCCAGGCTAGAAGAGAGGGAGGTTGCGAGGGTCGGATTTCTCCAGTCCTTTCCAGGCTCCCAGGGCAAACCACCGTGTGGAAGGGTCCATGGGGCTCTGCAGCCCAAATTTCAGGTCAGAACCTGAGTCAGCCTAAGGCTGTGTCCCTCTCTCTCCCCTTTGTGGGAGTGGCAGATCCCTGAAGCCCCCTTTGTCTGTGGTCGCAGGCCCAGGGGCCCGAGAATTCTGAAGAGTGTGGGGGAGGGTGCCGGCAGCAGCAGAAGCTGCTACTTGCAACTCACGGTTCTGTAGTCGCGATTTCCCTCTCCTGTCCCTCCTCTGGGTGGTGTGCAGCCTTCACCTGCTGTCCTAAACCCTAGAAGATCTTTTTCGGGGCTGTTTCAGCTTGTCCTCTAGCTATTTTTCTCGAGAAGAGATTCCTGTGTCTTACTAGTCCGCCATCTTCCCGGAAGTTCTCAATGACCTTTTATATCCTTAGAAATTATCAAAACTAAAGAACTTTCACATATATGGGTCATATCTATTGATATTTATCATATCAGAAATTAAAACTGAAAATTAGAAAATATGTGTTTAATTGACTTACAAATAATAATAAACTCATTATATGTCAACATAACACTTTTATGAAAATATATTTCAAGCCAAAAAAGAAAACAGCGAGAAGAATGGCACTATTTTACATTTTTGCAAATTCCTTTAATGTCTGACTCTATAGAAGAAACCTAGATTTTCATATCTGCTTCTTCATTCAGTCTGCTGCCATATGTTGTTTTGGTTGAAGTCTATGAGTTACATCTGGCCTCACAGAGATTTGTAGTTGGAAAAGGAAGGAGAATTTTAGCAGCCTTTTAAGATAATCGTGGCTATACTTCTTTGATACTACAAACATGACAAGTGATAGTTTCTAAAGGTTAGCTGCAACATGGAATTGAATTCATATCAATGAACATTTAAACTCGGTTAAACTAAAATCCATTGGTCTACCTTGCATTTTGAATGGCTCTTTTATCCTTGCATGTAACAGCATGCATTGTCATTTTGGAAAATACTGGTTCACAGAGTTGTACAGTTCTTCCAAGTGTTGATATTGTATATTTCATTATACAATATCAAAAAAATCACAGCCACTAATAACATCTCTGACCTCATCAGAAAACTTTAAGTACTGGGAAGTAGTCAAGCTCACAGGGGCTGATATGAGCTTTCTAACATTTGAATCTGCACTTAAAAATTCAAATTCCAACATTGGCAACAATTCCTGTCAGGTGTTTCCCTTGAAGTGATTGACTTGCTTCGTTCATTGGGGGGGGGGAAGAGGGGGGAGTCTGACAAATACCAAGTCTGAAATAACCATAGTTATTGCAGGGAGGTTGTTTGGAAACGTGATCCCAGGCAAAAAAGTGAGGAAAAGAAGGAGGGAAATGAGAAAAGCAGAAAGTCAATACAAGGACGCATCCTTGAGTTGGCCAAAAGATGGGCTCCTAGTGCTTGGCCTTAGGAAATGGTTCTCAGAAGCGTCCACTCCTCCTGCCACCCATGGCACCAGCACCTGTGTGACCAAGGAGAAGAGCCGACAAACATCTGCAGGGAAAGGCATTCTGTCTACCTGACTGGTGCAAGTCTCCTTGTGGCAGTCACCCTCCAACGCACAAGACAGCCGTCCACAGCCAAGAGCTAGCCAGCCTGAAATGTCCACAGTGTTGAGCTTGAGAAATTCTGATTTATAGTAACAAATTATTACTATATTATATCCTATCTAAAAAGTATTCACTGTTATCTCCATCTCCTTAACCAACTCTATTTTTCTTTACAGCATCTATTATATGTGACATTAAACACATCATAGTCCATTATATTGTATTGTAATACATTATATTCCATTCCATCATATTCTGTTCTATCCTATTATAATACATCATGTTATATGGTATATTATATTATACTATATTACACTATATTAATTTATCTATTTTTTGGTCTTCCCAAGCACTAGAATGTCAGCTCAATGTGCTCAGTTTGTATGTTTTGTTCACCGTTGTATCCTCAGCACCTAGCAGAGTGCCTGGCACAGAGCAAGCAATCTATAAATATTTATTTTGTCGATTTTCGTTAATTAAGGTGCTGGCATTTCTTGAGCCCTTCTATGTGCCAGCCACAGTACTGGGTTCTCAGCTTGATACTCACAGAAAGCCTATAAGGCAGGTGTTATGAGGTGAATTATGTCCCCCCAAAAAGACCTGCTGATGCCCAAATCCCCGGTACCTCTGACTGTGACCTTACCTGGAGATAGGGTTGTTTCAGATGGAATTAGCTTAGACGAGGTCCTACTGGGGTAGGGTGGGCCCTAATCCCACATGACTGCTGTCTTTATAGAAGAGGTGAGATGGACAGGACAGAGAGAGAGAAGTGGGCCGTGTGTCAGCAGAGGCAGAGGAGCAAGTGGTACAGCTGCAGGTCCAGGAACACCAGGGATTGCCAGGAAACCCCCGGAAGCTGGAAAAGGCAGGGAAAGTTCTCCCCGGGGTTCAGAGGGAGCCTGGCCCTGCCAACAGCTTGGCTGCAGACTTGTGGTCTTCAGAACTGTGAGACAGTGAACCTCTGTTCTTTCAGACCACCAAGCTGCAGGGCCTTTGTGACGGCGGCAGTGGAGATTGTTGGCATTCCCCACCTTTCAGGTAAGGAAACTGAGGCAAAATAACTTTTTCAAGATCACCAGCTCTTAAGAGGTCACCTTTCTCAGGTGGCCCAACTCCAGAGTTTATTGCCTCAGAGAGGATGTGTCCACTCTGTACCAGACGTAGCCCCAGGCCCTGGGACATGGCAATGAAGGCACAACCCCCCTCCTCAAAAAGTATCTGGTCCAGTGGAAGAAACAGGCAAGCAAGTGAGTCATTGTAGGGGACTAGGAGGGGTCACCCAACCTTGGGCAATCAGGGGAGACTTCCTGGAAGAGGTGACTTCTGGGTCACGTCGTGAAGGAAGAGAATTCAGTAGTCACAGCAGGTTCTAGGCCCAGGAACAAATATGTGCCAAGTCCCAGATGAGAAATGGAGCTAGAAGCTGACTGCAGCTAAAGTGCAGGGGACAGAGGGCAGGGAGGAGCTGCAAGAGGTGGGGCACCAGAATTCATGCTGGAGGGTTCTTGAAGTTGAACTAAGGTGTTTGGACTTCATCCCTAGAGCAACAGGGAAGCCCTTGCAGTGTTTCAAGCACCCGGGTCACAGTGCCCAAGCTTTAAGGGCCCACTGCAGGGTCCAGACCAAGAACGGATGCTGCCAGGACAAGGAGAGCTCTGCGTGGCAGGGGGGAAGAGGGTGGATGTGGGAGATGGTTGCCAGGGGTTACGAGTGGAATTGTGTCCCCCAAAAGACATGTTTGAGCCCTAACCCCCAGGTCCGTAAATATGACCTTATTTGGAAACAGGGTGTTTGAAGAGGAGGTTAGTTTAGATGCCGTTGAACTGGATTAGGTTGGGCCCTGGTCTAACATGGCTGGTGCCCTCATAAGAAGGTGCTTACAGGGCAGGAAGACACTGAGAGGTCACATCCCCGATGCTGTCTTCCCCACTGGGGGCCAAGGCCTTCCACAGGCCACTCCACAATCTCTTCCCACCCTCAGCTGTGGCCTCCGGAGCGTCCCACTCATCCCCTCTGGCCAGATGGGCTTAGAAGGTGTCTGCTCTGTGCTCCACCTTTCGAGGCACCTGGCCCTCCAGGTGGTCACGGCACAGAGTGAAGGAGCAGTTCTCAACCCTGTCCTGCAGCAACACAAGAAATGACGGCATCTGGGGGGCGGCCACCACCTCCATCGAGAATGAGGGTTCTGCTTGGGCAATTCTGACTTCAGGGGACGTGCAATTCTTGGTGCACCCATTGTACACCCCAGCTTGCTGGGATTGACAGTCGCTGATGAAAGAAGCTGCTGTGGACACATGTGCAGGAGTCCAAGCATTCCCTGGGACAGTTTCCTCTGCTATGTGGCCCTTGTCTTTTCATCCAGGGCCTCCCTACTCGGGGGCCCTCGTCTTTTCATCCAGGTTGCTCTGTTTTTTTCTGCTTTTCACCTAAGCTCAGGACTGCCCCCAGGTATGGGGAGTAGGTTGGCCAGGTATATGAGAAACCCAAATCATTCTGTGTGCGTGCGGCAGGCCTTGGACAGGCCTGGGAGATCACCTTGCCCACTGCAAGAACACATCCTGGCCTTCCCTGCAGGGCCGCGATGAGGCTCTGCACACCTGAGGCTTATTTGTGACTATATATCCGTGGGCAATGCAGCAAGATGGCCCTGGGCATTACTAAGAAATCCTACCTGGAAGTTCGATCTAGTTTCCTGGCTTGCTACAGGACATTTTTTTCAGCCACGTGAAGTAGTTTTGCTGGGTTTTAGAAGGTGGGGCTGGGGCCCTAAGAGGCTGGGCAAGCCCTCCCATAGGGCTTCTTGCAACTTGGCATCTCTCACCCTGGACTGGCAGAGAACCACCTGGAGGAACTGGGAGACTCAGGAGGCCACGTCCCCAGACACCCCCAGGCTGGTCCTTCTACAAACACTTGCTGGCCATGCACCTTTGCACTTCTTATGGTAAACTGCAGCTGCGGTTGGATATGAGAGTTAAAAGGCTCATTTTCACCATCTTCCCACCGAGGCATCCATAAAGCCACTCCAGGGCATCATCACATGAGATGGGGTGGTGGCCACTCAGCTCCACGTGGGCCCAGATGTGCCAGACCGTCTGCAATTTCACAAGAAGCCAGAGGTCTGGATTTTCCTGTGAACACTTGCAATTTTTAAGGAAGATCACTAAATAATTAAACAACAAAAGCAAAAGCAAAACTTAACACCCTGGGTTCTAGCACTGTCTGGGCCACTCCAGATGGAATGTTCTTCTCTCCAGCCCCCTTACACTGGGAATCTCAGGCTACTTCCTTGATCTGCAAGAAGCAAATTACCCTCCCTCCTCCCCAGCTAAGCAGGTCCGTGGCACTCTCCAGTCAACCCACCCAATTCCTGCACCACCACCACCCATCTCCGGGACAGACACCAGAAAGAAGCTACACTTCTCTTCTTTTTGTTTGATGCTTTCCTTTCCCATTTTCTCTTTGCTGGCCACTTTTGCCCTGTATGGTTTTCAGGGGCCTGTCCCATCACCCAGGACCCCCTAATGAAAACTGATGGCAAGTTAGCCCTCTCGTTTGCAAGGCTCAACCCTCTGGGATGGAGCTGTCACATCTGCCAGCCTAAAGACCCTGACAAGAGAGGAAGGAGCCGAGTGTGACGTGACCTGCCTTTTGTCAACCCATCCTGGTGGCTGGTGATCCCGAGCTTCCTCCAGGGAGAGGCAGCTCCATTGGAGAATCTGGGTGTCTCCTCCAGTCTCTGCCCAGCTGGGCTTTGGCACCTCTGCCCGCCTCATCCAAAGTACATCACCCTGGCTAAGGCCACTGAAAATGGAACCGTGGCAGAGAGCTCTGCTTTCTCACCACACCCCCACACCCCAGCCTTATGCCTGCGTGTGCTTGTCCTATCCACCAATGCTTGGCTTCTTGCTCAAGAGAAAATTCAAGAGACTCATTTTTGGTGATATCTACAAACTTTGGCAAAACTCGGTTTCTTTTAGCTTTAGCCTTCCTGATGTTATTCTTACAAATCTTGCCGTTGGACATTCCTTCCATTCATTCAGTCCTGGGGGGATAAAACACGGAAAAGCTAGACACAGTCCTTGATGTGATGGAGCTCCTATTCAACTGAGAGAGACAATAAACCCATAACTGAACAAGCATTTGGTGCTCTGAAGAGATTAAAGTGGGACACTGTGACAGAGAGAGAGGATGCTGAGAATTTGGTAGGCAGCTACTTAGGATGTTGAGGGAGCTCTGCAGGAGAGAAATTTGAGCTGAGACTCAATGGAGAGGCACCAACCATGCAAAGATCTGGAGGAAGAACAACCCTGACAGAGAGAACAGCACAGACAAAGGTCCTGAGGCAGGAAGGAGCTTCGCACGTCAGGGGAACAGAAAGAAGGTCCATGTAGCTGGATTGGAGTGGACATGGGCTCAGGTAAGGTAGGGGAAGGGCAGGGACTGGATCCCATTTTGAGGTCAGGGTAAGGGTTGGCTCTTCTCCTGTGTTAGAGAGGTCCCAGGAAGGATGTGCTGAGGCCCAGTGGTGATTTAATCTGAGCGCAGTGTCCCTCTCAATCTCAACTCATTTGCAGGCCCTCTGTGGTGCCACAGGCTTCTAGTAGGTGCCCCCACTTCCTTCCTCAAAGCAGCATTTGCATTTGCACAAATGTGAATTGCAGTTTGAGAACTTCCTCCAAACTTCCCCTGTCACTCCTGAGCCCAGTCACCTCCCAGCACCCCCAACCCCTCCAGGCTTCAGTCTTTGAATCTATGAAATGAGCAAGTGGGACCAAATGATGCAGGTGGCCTTTCTGGATTCTTCACCCTAGGGCTGCATTGTGATTAGAGAGCATGCTGCAGAAGTGGGATGTGGGAGAGAAATGAAAGTGAAAGATGGAAAATATTCCCCCAGGCTCCGGGAAGGCCATCTCGGTGGGGGTGGGGCTAGCTGACAGAGGAGGAAGGGAGCTTGTAGAAAGATGGGCGGGCAGGGGCCTTGTGACCCAGGCTTTCGTTTCTCCAAAACACTCCACAGTGCCTGACGCAGGGTGGCCGGACCACAGAAGCTAGTGAAAGCGGAAGCGACCAGCCATCAAAGTTTCTTCAAGAAGAAGGGAGAGGGACAGAGGCTGAACTGGGAGGGAGGCAGCCCCTGGGGTGGGCAGAGGACAGCAGTTTAGAAAGGGTGACAAGCCAAGAGGTCAGCCAAAGAGGAGAGGGAAGGGCAGAAAGTGTGGGGGGGGGTCAACGGTGAGAAAGAGGGGAGGGGATAGTCAGGGTGGAGGAAGGAGAGGGGAGAAGAGGGGAAGAAACACAGGGGGCCGGAGGTTAGGGGTGGGAGGAGGGGAGAGAGAGAGAGAATTGAGAATCAGGGAGGGGGAGTTAGAATCTGGGGAGTGAGAGGGACCCGAGGGGGAGGGAAAGAAAGGGAGAGGGGAGAAGAGGGAGCAAACGGGGGCTGAGAAAGGGCGACCCGTCGGGGGCGCGAGGCCGCGGAGGAAAGGGCGAAGGGCCGGGAGGAGCGAGCCCAGGATGCCCGGCGGGGAGCTCAGGCCGCTGCTGGCGCGCGGGCCGCAGGGCGCGGGGCGACGGCGGGGGCGGCGGGCGGCGGGCGCCGCGGTGCTGCTGGTGGAGATGCTGGAGCGCGCGGCCTTCTTCGGCGTGGCCGCCAACCTCGTGCTCTACCTGAACAGCGCCAACTTCAACTGGGCCGGGGAGCAGGCGTCGCGCGCCGCGCTCGTCTTCCTGGGCGCCTCGTACCTGCTGGCGCCCGTGGGCGGCTGGCTGGCCGACGTCTACCTGGGCCGCTACCGCGCCGTGGCGCTCAGCCTGCTGCTCTACGTGGCCGCCGCGGGCCTGCTGCCCGCCACCGCCTTCCCCGACGGCCGCCGCACCTTCTGCGGCGACGTGCCCACCGCGCCGCTGGCGCCCGCCTGCCCGCAGCCGCCCTGCGCGCTGGCCTCGCCCAGCCCCTACTGCGCGCCCACCGTCTACGCCGCGCTGCTGCTGCTCGGCCTGGCCGCCAGCTCCATCAGGACCAACCTCACCTCCTTCGGCGCCGACCAGGTGGGTGGCAGGTGGGCCCGCCCCACGCGCGGCGGAGGAGGGAGCTCCAGGGCCGCGGGGAGGGGACCCGGGAGTCAGGAGGCGCCCAGGGAGGCCTCGGACAAACCGCTTCCTCTCTCTGCGCCCAGTTTCCTGATTTGGAAGGCCAGGGGTGCCGACCGTGACAACTGCGGCCGCAACACCACCAGTGGCCGTAGGTGGTCGCCTTAGAGCTCTGTGCCGCTTTCAAGGGCTTAACTCGGTTAATCCTCCGCTACCCGTGAGGGAGGCAGTATGAGGGCGTCCATCTCACAGATGAGGAGACTGAGGCTTCGCTGACATGGATCGACTAGTCTGAGATCAGGAAGGGAGCAAATCAAGAAGTGGGGTTACCTGCGGCCCAGCTCCAGGCCCCACCACCAGCCCCACCTTTCTGTGTGATAGGAATCTGGGGGGTCTACAGAAGGAGGACCCCACCTCCTCCCAGCTCTGCCACTCATTAGTGAGGGCCTTGTGGGCAAATATCTTAATCTGAGAGCCTTCCTCTGTGCCCCTAGGACAGAACCCATTAAATATTTGCTGAATGAATGAACAACGGGCCTATATTTGGGGACAATAACTTAAAATCTACTACAAGGGCTATGTAATATTGAAACAACCAAGTGTGGTGTTAATGAGCAAAAGCAGGACACAACAGCATGCAGCGGACGATTAAAACTGGGTGAAAAGGAGGAACTAAACAACAAAAACAAAAAAAACAGTTTTAATAGGACTATGAGCAGGCCACTGGACTAACAGTGCTCTCCCCTCCCATCATCTGTCTTTCAAATGTTCTTTAATCGCCTGGATTCCGATCATAAAGAGGACACCTTTTAAAGAACGGTTTCATCCAGGATGCTGCACATGGCACAGCTTGCAGTGTCCTTGCAAGGAGGCACTCATTCAGACTGTCTGAGGTTTCTTGGATGATGGGGACTTGCAGCCCCTGGGGCAGCCCTGTTCATTCCTGGCCCGTTCCTGGCTGAATGCAGATCAGGAGACCCCCAGCACCTGCCTATAGGTATCCCTCTTCTTCACTAAATGCGTTGACATCCCACTCCAACCGAGGTGCCCTTGCCCTTGACTCCATTGACCTCCATAGAGCTTCAGCCATCCAGGAGGGAGAGCGTGCCTCTCCCTCCTCCTGGTGGCAGGATCGGTCTCCAGTAGCATGGACTGGGACACAAGCTCCTGGGCATCCTCCCTTTTACTGAGCATGGATTCTGGGGTGGGAGTCGGCAGTGGGGTGAGTCCAGGCTTGCAGGCTGCCTTGAGTTTGGACTGGATCCCTGGGCTGTGCTGACACTGAAGTTGTTTGACGTGGGAATGGACATCACTGGGTTTGAGTTCTGGAAAAGGACTACAGTGTAGAGAGTGGATGGAGGGAACAAGTGGGCATATCAGAGCAGTGAGGGGGCTGCTGCAGATGTTCAGGGGGGTGTCAGATGGGGGATGTGTGGTGGGAGGGGTGGCACTGTCTGGCAGACATATAGACCCAGATGCCACGTGTTTTGCACACTTGCTGATTTCAGAAAGGGCCATCCGTCATTCTAGACAAAGTGTCTGCTCATTCTGGGAGAACTCATTTATATCCTGAATGGGCTGCCTGATTTCCCCCTAGAGTTACAATTGTCATACTTATTTACTTCCAATTAATAAATGGAAGTGGCTGGCTGTTCATAATGGAACTTATGCAATTTTTTGCTTGAATATCTAGAGCAAAGGTGGATATGTCCCTCCCTCCCCATCACCAAGAGGAGATCTCAGAATCTTCAAGGAAGTGCAGTTTTAAAAGCATCTATTTGGATCAAAATTTTAAGCTTGGAAAAGGACCAAAATACTTCTCTCTTCCACAATGCAGCTCCAGAAAGTAAAGCTTGGCAAAATCTTCTTAGCTAGTGGAAATAGGTATCTCTAGGTGGAAGGAGAGCAATGGATTCTGAGATTGTGGAGTTTATTAAAAGGGTGAAGGTTTCACAATGTAAAGAGTCATTTATCCAGAGAAGTGGCTCCCAGTCCTCAATGCTTTGTAAAAATGCAGATGCCTGGGCCCTGCCCCAGACCTGCTGAGTTGGAATCTGGGGCTAGGGCTCTGGGAAAGGAGGGAGCAGCCAATGGGGCTGACCCAAGCCAGCAGACCAGAAGGTGGCCTGGGCCCTGAGGCCCCACTGTTGCAGATCAATCCAAATCCGGGGTAAAGATTTTCATCCCATCTGTCCTTGCTGGGGGGATGGGGTGGATGGCTTTATTTTTTCACCAGACCAAAGCCTGATCTTGGGGCTCTGTCTGGAACAACTCTGCTTCCCCTGATTATGCCAAACTCATTTAATTCGACATATATCTGAGGGAGGCAAGTTGGAGGAAGCAAGGGACCGTAATAGAACACTCCGCTTGCAGCTCCAAACTGCAGAGGAAATTTGCAATCCGATTTCTAACTGTGCTTTCAGTAATAGGCATAGATCATATTTTAATAATGTGGAACAGAACTGAGATCTTCGTTGGCTTTTTTCTGTTTAAAAAGGTAATGCATACTCTAGGTTGCACAAAGACAAAGGAGGAAGTCGACCAGAAATGAACAAAGTGGCATCAGAAGCATCTGTTGAGTGCAGTACTTGGTGACAAGGAAAAAGCAATCAATGTGTGTCATGGGGATGAAAAAACAGCTGTGCCAAAATGTCCTGATCATTAACAAGTGTCTCCCAAGAGAAGGGTTTACTGATTCATTCAACAAATATTTATTGAGCTTCTATTTCGTGATCAAAGACCAGAAATGTGCCTGATTACCCACACACCGCCCAAGAAGCATCTCTGTGGGAAAGAGGGGGTGCAGGTACAGAGAGTCCATCATGCACAGGATGCCCTGGACCTCCTTGGCCCTCACTCTCGCCCCTGCCCGGCAGGTGATGGTTCTTGGCCGCGATGCCACCCGACGCTTCTTTAACTGGTTTTACTGGAGCATCAACCTGGGGGCTGTGCTGTCACTGCTGGTGGTGGCCTTCATTCAGCAGAACATCAACTTCCTGGTGGGCTACAGCATCACCGTGGGCTGTGTGGGCCTGGCGTTCTTCATCTTCCTCTTTGCCACCCCCATCTTCATCACCAAGCCCCCCACGGGCAGCCAAGTGTCTTCCATGCTAAAGCTTGCGTTCCGAAACTACTGCCCCCGGCTTTGGTGTCCACGCTTTGCCAGGTGAGGCATGGTCCAGACTAGGGGGAGGGCTCTGGTGCAGCCCAGCGACGGTCCTTTGTCCTCACCTCTCTCCAGCAGGCAGGCATTGCTCACAGTGACTGAGGATGGCACGAGAGGTCATGGTGGTGGCGGTGTGATTGGCGTTGGACCTTCTGTAGAAAGTGTGAGGATGGTGATGGTCTTGACATTGATGATGGAGATAAAGACAGGGGTGATGATGTTGGTGGCTACAATGAAGATAAAACTGGTAACGGTGATGACAGTGTCAGTAGAGGTGACGCTGGTACCAGTGAAGGCTGTTGGGATGCAACATGAATAGATATACACTATCCTGATATTAAGTATAAGAAAGTCTAAGAAATCAGGCAAACTTGCTCCCTTCCCCATTAGCTGACATCCAAGGCAGGAAGGTGATTTCCTTTTGTCCCTCTCCTTCCTAGTTAATTGACTCCTTATGCTAAGCAATGGAGCCAACTCCACCTTGGAGCCAGCTACAGCTCTATCAACAGGACCTAGATGGAAAAGGTGAAGAAAACATCTTTCCCCTAATCTCGGATATTGCCATAGGGTTTGTGAGGCTAGCTCTCGGGTTCCAAGGAGCTGGTTCCTGCCTAGCAAACCACCCCAGGACTTCATGGTTTAAACAACCTTTTTATTACCTCTCACAATTCTATGGGTGACTGGGTCATCCAGGCAGTTCTTTTGCCCGTTGTGATGCCACCCGGAGCTGCAGTCATTTGGGCGCTTGAATGGCTGGGATATCCAAGATGGCTCACCCACCCGGCTGGCAGGTGACGTTAGCTGTTGGCTGACAGCTTGGCTGGGGCTGTCCACTAGAGCACCTCAATTCTTCTTCATGTGGCCTTGCCATGCTGCATGAGCTTCTCAAAGCTTGGCGTCTGAGTTGTGAGAGTGAATGTTCCAAAGGGAGGAAGTGGAAGCTGTCAGTCCTCTTTGGAGTTGGCTTTGGACATTCCAAAGCATGACTTCTGCCATGTTCTGTGGGTTCACAGCAACTGCCGGGCCAGCCCAGAATCAAGGGGAGGGGGCTAAACTCCAACCTGTTGATGGAGAAGTGGCAGCACACACTGGATGGGGAGCAGATAATGCCACCTGTCTTTGAAGATGACCACAGTGAGATCGGCCCTTCTGGCATCTCAAAAGATGAGGCAAGGCTCTTGGGCAAAGAAGGAGCAGAACTCTCTCAGGGCAAAGGGTAAAGGTTGTAGCAGCCAGCAGTTGATCTGGCCTGTCCCCTGATAATGTTCCCTCCACCCCTACCTCCACTCCCCAGCTCCTGGTCATGTAAGGAGAGGGTTAGAATGTTGACCACTGAGGAGGATGGACTTGGTGGCAGCAGGCAGGGGATGTTTGGCCAATGGCATCTGTGACAGCCCGTCTCTCCAAGGCAGGCTTGTACTGGGACGTCTCCGATTCCTATGGCAGTTTGATGCCATGAGGCTATAAAATGCCCAAGGCTGTGCTTGGGGTCTTAATTGGACACCCTTGTTTCAAAGGAGATGATAGTGAGGTGACAATATTGACAGTGGTGGTGCCAACATTGAAAAAAAAAAAAAAGACAATGGCAGTCACGGCTGGCTCTGGGTGACCGTGATAATGGGGCAGCTGTAACGGTGATGATATCAGGATGCTGGCATGGATGCTGGTGGTGCCGATGGCAAAGGTGATGTGGACAGTGGTGTGGAGATGAGGGTGGTGATTTCAGAGATGTTGCCTGTGACATCAAGGGATCACAGTGAAGGTGAAAACGGTAGTGACGAGAGCCTCCATGCCCCGCAGAGACCCTCAGGGTGCCCACGTGCTGCCTGGCCAGAGGTCCCCCCAGCGTGGGGCTTCCCCACAAGAGGACGTCGCCAACTTCCAGGTGCTGGTGAAGGTCTTGCCCGTCATGGTGACCCTGGTCCCCTACTGGATGGTGTACTTCCAGGTGAGCATCTCTGCCCTTTTGCTCCTGTGGAGGCGGAGGGACTGGCTCTCCATGCTCCTCACTGGTCTCAGTTGTCATCATGAAAGCCTGGGACATAGAAAGGTGAGAAAGGGGAGGAGCAAAGTGACCCGCTGCTGGGTACCAGCTGGCGTTAAACTCCCTCGAGACAGGCCGGAGGTGTGGCTGGAGGAACCCTGGAGATGGGCCTGAGACTCTGCTGCTTGAGTAAATCACTCCAGGCAGCTTTGACCTGGGGCTCCTCCAGTGCTGTAGCACTCAGATTCTCTGACTTGGCAGCTAGCTAAAGCCGAGAAGGTGTGCCCGATGCCTGAAGCCCCGCCCCCCCCCCAGGGTAGGGGCAAGCTCAGTGTATTGAGGACTTTGCAACAGTGGTTCCCCGACCTGTCTGTGCCTCGCAGACATCTGGGCTGGGGAGCTTTAAAAAAATACAGATCCCCAAGTCCCACCCTAGATGACTGAATCCAAATTGCTGGGGAAGGACCCGGGGTCTCAGGTTTAATCAACTTCTTGGATAATACTGATGCTCTGCTGGATTTGGACCCAAACCACTTCCCAAGGGGAAAGTTAGAGGTGTGTGTGTGTGTGCTGGTATGTGTGTGTTTGTGCGTGCTTGTATTGTGGTTGTGTATGTATTTGTGTCTGTATGTTTATGTTTACATGTGTTTATGTGTATTTGTATGTATGTGCTTTTGTGTGTTTTGTATGTATTTGTGTCTTTATGTGCATTTGCGTGTTTATGTCTGTGTATGTGTGTGCTTGTGTGTATGTCTTCGTGTGTCTTTTTTGTGCTTTCCATGTTTATGTCTGTGTATGTTTGTATGTGTGTGCGTGTTTGCATGTGTGTTTGTGTGTGTTTCAGGAGGTTGAGCACCAATCTCACCCCAGCTCCAGGCCATAGGTCCTTGTGTCTCATACCCCCTTTTCAGGAATGCTTGTCAAAACTGCGAGAGGCAGGGGTCACACAGGGCCAGCCTGCTCCTTGGGGGTGGCTCAGCAGCAGAGAGTACCACTGATGGGACAGAGAGCACCAGTGATGGGACGGGGGCGGGGGGCGGGCAGAGGTGTCCATGGTTGATTCGCAGTCACCTGGGTCATCAGAATGTCTACATGCTTCCATACCGGGTGGCAAGTAGCTGCTGCTCTGAGTGGGCACATGCCCTCCCCTGCCCTGGCCCCTTCCGTGGGATTCCCCTGGATCCCCCCCTCCACCCCCATGATCGAGCAAGGAAAGGGGTGATGCCCTCCCGGCAGGGGTCTCGTGGCACCTGCTCCCCCAGCTGCGCCCACAGCCATTCAACAGCCAGTGTCTGCATTTCTGCCTATGTCAGCCTGTGGGACTCAGCTTGGCCTCAGTGTCGGATGAGAACTCCCCATGGGGCCAGCCATTAGCTTCCTCATTGCAACAAGCACTTGTCCATGTCTGCTCCGTGCCAGGCCCTGGAGGCACCAAGATGAATCAGACCCAGCTGTGCTCGCCTGGTCCCGGCCCCTGCTCTGTAGTCAGGCCTGGGAGCAGAAGGGAGGAAGTGCCTCTGCTGAGCCTGGCTCCTGGGGAGTAGGGAGGGGAAGGTCACTTTTCCCCTGAGGTTGGGGAAAAGGGTGCAGCTTCCCAGCAGCCCCGGAAGCCTCCTGGGCCTGGAGGTGAGGTGCCAGCTCTGTTCCAGCCTCACCTCCGTCTCCTGGCAGATGCAGTCCACATACGTCCTGCAGGGTCTTCACCTCCACATCCCGAACATTTTCCCGGGCAGCCCTACCAACGGCTCTGTGGATCTCAGAACCCAGGGCAGCAGCTATAAGGTGAGAGACAGAGCGTGTGTTCTGCCCCCAGTTCAGGCTGCGCTGGAGCCTTCCTCCCCCAGCTCTAGGACGTCCTCAGGTTTCAGGACCAGGGGCAAACCTGGGCTCAGGCATCGGCCAAGATGCCTGCTGCTCAAAAGAACACAGGCCAGTTTCTCTCCCTCCCACCACTGCTCTGAAACAGGCCTCCCAGCCCAATTTGCACTCAACCCTCAGATCCAACCTCGTCAATTCCCTCTTCCAATCTGCCCTGTTCCATCACTCCCTGGGACCCCTGGGTTCCCAAATCTTTGCCTTTCACCAGGACTTTCCAAACCAGTTCCTTGGCATTTTAGAGACTCATGAAATCAAAGATCTTCAGAATTGACATCCCCATTTATACCTCCTTCACTTGTCCCCAGCAGACATCACTAATCAATCATGACGTTCTTTCTTGCTGAGCCCATGAATATTCCAGACAGCCACTACCAACCCATGGATGCTGGAATACAAGAGGAACCTATTTGCCATCCTGACCTCCCACTTCCTAATGGCCCAGCTGAGGAGTCTGGGTTCTGGAGAGGGGAAGGGGCTAAGCCAGGGCCACCCAAGGACAGTCCGGAGCTCCCTGCGCCCTGCCAGCCTGCCTCTCTTGGCTCCCTCCTGCCCAGATCCCGGAAGCCTGGCTCCTCCTGGCCAACGTGGTGGTGGTGCTGCTCCTGGTGCCCCTGAAGGACCACTTGATCGACCCCTTCCTGGTGCGGCGCAAGCTGCTGCCCTCGGCTCTGCAGAAGATGGCACTGGGGATGTTCTTTGGCTTTACCTCTGTCATTGTGGCAGGTGGATGGGCCGAGTGGAGGGGCACAGGGGGGTGTGGTTTGGTCTGGGAGGAGTCTGGACTTGGTCTGGGTGTGGGGGCAGGGGGAGACTAAAGCCAGTGGGTGTTGGGCTTGGCTTCCCAGAGGGGTGTGCTGGAAGAAACCCTCCTAATCCAATCCAGCCTCCCCTCCTTTGGACAGATGAAGGAAACTCAGGCCAAGAGAGGACAAAAGATTTCCCCCAATGTATGCTCCTTGAAGGCAGGGGTTTTTCCTTTTTATTTACTGCTCTATCCCCAGAGGTGCAGGCATTTAATAAATGTTTTGAATTTTCCAAAGATATGCAGCCTCTCGGTGGCAAAGGGGACTTTTTAAAAAAGTATTTATTGTCTATTCTTTTCCTTCTTCCATTTAAAAAGGATTTGAAGGCACTTATTTAAAAGGATCCGGGTTAAGGCTTTACGTTGTTGCACACACGTGAGCCTTTTCACCTAATAACTTCATGACCCTGAAGTTACTTCATGTCTTTAAGCTGCCTCTTTAAAATGGAGCTTGTAATTCATTCAGATTGTGGGGAAAGGATGAAAACCAAACTAGATTCTTTTTCAGCTATGAGTTTTAATGCCTTTTGTCCTATTTCATCCTCACGATAATGCCAGCATTTTTATTCCAGCTTCTCAGATAAGGGAGCTGGATCTTAGAAACTTATAGCCATTTGCCTAGCTGGCTAATGGTAGAGCCAGGATTGGAACCCAAGTCCCTAACTCCATGTCCAGAGCCTGTTCCATTAAACACAGCTGTATCCCAAGCAATGAAGAGGACGGGAGATAAAATAGTCAAACTTGAAAGCCAAGTTAGGAACACTACTACAATGGTTGAGCACAAAGCATAGCTCTGAGCTTCCTGGCAGCCAAGGCAAAAAAGGAAGAGTTGGAACTCAAATCTTGACTCTCCCAGGCCAGTGTTCTTTTCCTTATCTGATGTTCAGTCAATTACTGACTACTTAGTGAGCACCCACCAAGTGCCAAGCTTTACTGTGGGCTAAGATGCCCAGGGCGGGCCTGGCACTAGCACCTCCTCGGTCCTTCCCCAGGTGTCCTGGAGATGGAGCGTTTATACTACATCCACAGAAATGAGACAGTGACCCAGCAAATTGGAATGGACACATACTACGCAGCACCACTGTCCATCTCGTGGCAGATCCCTCAGTACCTGCTCATCGGGATCAGTGAGATTTTTGCCAGCATCCCAGGTACTCTGGATCTCCTCCCCTGCTCTCACACCAGCCATGGGCTGTGCCCAGTGGTGCCTCAAAGTCAGGAGTCCCAGGGGCCCAGCCTCCAAGGGCTCGCCTGCATGGAGGAAGGCACTGCTTTCTCAGCTGGCTGCTTGTATTCAATGGTGATTTATTAGCTCCCCGATGTGCCGGGCATTGCGATAGGCACTGGAGATTTGGAAACATAAAATAAGATGCTCCCCACACCGACTTTCCTCATATTCCCAGCAAGGCCATGGTCCACGGCCTCTGTGTCTTTGCAGTTGCTGTTCCCTCTGCCTAGATGGGAGGACAACTCCTTCCTACCGTTCATTCTGGGTCAAATGCCATCTTCTCCTCGAGACCCTCTCCAAGGCCCCTGGACCTCCCTCCCCAGCCCTCTGCTCATCTCTCTATCAAAGCACACAGAACCCACCGCTGACATTGCCTTTATGCCTGTCTGCCCCTTCCCCACCGCCCCAGCTGAGCCTTGAGCTAGAGCTGCAGGGATTTGCTATGAGACGGGTTCCTGAATCAACAAAGTAGCCCAGGCTAAACTCCCAATCCGGGGGCTCTTAAAGATAGAATTGACCCTGGAGACTCACTGGGCCTGAGGGTGAGCTAGTCCTGCAAACAATAATAACACAGGGGGAGCCTGCGGGTAAGGTGGGGAGGGGGCACGTGAGCTGGGCTTCAGAGGAGGGATCCAGCAGTGGGGGGAGGGGAGGACAGCAGAAACAGAGACCCAGAAGAGGGGCCTGGCTGGCGGGGAGTGTGGGATTGAGGCCACGGAGGTCACACTGGGCTTGGAGGGCTGAGCCCATCAGAGATGTTTAGAAGGGTCCACCTGGCTGTGTGAGGATGGGAGACTGGGATTTAGGAGGCATTTGCAAGAGCCAGGCAGGAAATGACCAAGCTGGGAGTTTGGCCTGGGGCGGTGGGGACTGGGAGGGACATACATTTAGAAGAGGTTTCTGGGGTTGATTGGGTGCTGATATTGAAAGTGGGCAGAGAGGGTCGGAGAGAGGGAGAGGGTGAAGACGGAGCCAGGTTGGGGGTGCAGTCACTGCAACGGGAGACCAGGGGGAGGGGCAGGAAGGGACAGCGTCCAGGTGGAGGTGTTCAGCCAGGACAGAAGCAAGAGCGTCACTGGTCCACGGGGAGAGCCATACAGGAGGAGCCAGGATGGAGGTCCTGGAGGGTCCTGGGGGCCCGGCCTCTCCCCTCCACCAGCCCTGGGTCCTCCCTCCCTCTCCGCAGGCCTGGAGTTTGCCTACTCGGCGGCCCCACGCTCCATGCAGGGCGCCATCATGGGCATCTTCTTCTGCTTGTCGGGGGTGGGCTCGCTGTTGGGCTCCAGCCTGGTGGCCCTTCTGTCCCTGCATGGGGGCTGGCTGAACTGCCCCAAGGACTTCGGTGAGTAGGGGGCCTCTTGGCAGCTGGGCAGGGCTTGGGAGAACGGGGTCCTCCCCCAAGCCACTTACCCACGGAAGGGCCTTCACAACCGGGGCCTCAGTTTCCCCAACTGCCAAAATGGAAGCATTGGACTCAGTGGGCCTCCCATGCTCCTTCCTGCCTCTGAAACTGCCATTCTGGCTGAGAGGTCCCCTTTCCCTGTAGGATTTGTGTATCCAGAAGACCCTGAATGAACAGCTAGCTAAAGGCAGACACCTTGGGAGACACCCAGGGCAGCCAGGGGGGTATCTGCCCCATGTTTTCAAATCTCACCCGCTTCCCACACTGCCTCAGCTACCGGCCCCAGGGACCCAGGATGGGATGGGGGGCCGAGGGTGCACGGATCCCTGCCCTGACCCAGATGCCAATCCTTCCTGTCCCCAGGGAACATCAACAACTGCCGGATGGACCTCTACTTCTTCCTGCTGGCCGGCATTCAGGCCGTCACAGGCCTCCTGTTCATCTGGATTGCTGGCCGCTACGAGCGGGCGGCTCAGGGCGCGGCCTCCCAAGGCTGTCCTGGCAGGGACAGGGGCTGATGCCGTCCCCGCCTCACCTCCTGCCTCCCTCCACCAGACACAGACAGCAGCAGTCCCGGCTGCGGTTTCCTCTGCAGTTTATTCTGTACCCAACATCAGAATGAAACAGTTCCCATAAATAAGGGGCATGAGCCCCTCCTCACGACCATGGTTCAGGACACAGGGCAGGAAGTGGGGGCCTGGGTGGGAGTCCTTGCAAGGGGACCGGGCGGGGGACTTGGACCAACAAGTGCTGAGCTGGAGGCGTAAGCAGGAGGCTCGGTGGGACCCTGGACCCTGCTGCCCGGGCCGGTGGCCCACGATGCTGGCCAGGCAGCCTGAGGTGGGGTCAGGAGCTGCCCCGGATCCTCTCCATGTAGTTGCGCAGCTCCTCGGGGTCCTTCAGCCCCATGTCCTCACACACCCAGCGGATGTCCTCCTCACCCGCCACCAGGATGGACTGCACGGCCGGGGCCCCGGCGGGCTCCTGCGGCAGCTGGGCTGGGGGTGCTGGCGCAAACGTCACAAACTCTACGCGCTTCCGCCGCCCCCCAGCTTCCTTACGGGCCAGGGTGCTCGAGTTGCTGGAGGTGCCCCCGGCTGGGCCAGGGGCCGGGGTCGGAGTCTCCCCTCCTCCCCTGCTCTCGCAGGGGCAGCCCCCCTCCCCCTGAGCCAAGCCAGGGGACCGCCGGTCCAGCTGGCGGCTCAGTTCCTCCTGGTCAGTGCCCAGCCAGACCCAGTTGTGGGGCTGGGGGGAGGCGGGGTCAGCGGCGCTGTCGGGGGGCTCCTTGCGCTGGTAGCGCAGCACGAAGACCACGCCATTCACCAGGAAGATGAGGATGGCCAGACAGAAGATGCCCAGCAGGGCGTACATGCCCAGCTCTAGGTGGGTGACCTGCCGAGGGGCAGGGACCATCTCCTCCTCCTCCTCCTCCTCCTCCTCCTGCCTGGCTTCGGCCTCCTCCTTCCCAGTCTCCTCCTCTGCCTGCTCAAACTTGCCCCTCGCACCCCCGCTGCCCCCCATGCTGCCCACCGCCCGTCGTTCACCACCCAGGCTGGCCTCTGTGGCCAGGGGGCTCCAGGCAGGGCTGGATGGGAGGGCGGGTGCTGGGGTGGGGGCAGGGGGCAGCCCCAGCCAGGCAGTGGCAGAGGCCAGGGGCACGCGGTGGCGGCCCCGGCGGCAGGGCTCAGGTGGGTGCAAAGCCACATACAGGGGCAGCCCCTCGGCTCCCGCGCCACTCACCACCACCCCGAGCCGGGCACCCCGCTCCTCGGCTGGCAGGACGGCACCAGGCTCCTCGGCTGAGACAGAGAGTCCCAGGTCACGGCGGTCGTAGAGCTCGGCGGGGGCCAGGGTGTGGTCAGAGAAGGACAGCCATAGAGAGAGGGCCACCTCCTGTGGGGCACACGGACACAGGCAGAGACGCGAGGGCACGCACGCATGCACACAGAGACCACTCCCACAGAGACGGAGAGACCAGAGGAAAAACAGAGACACAGGCGGATGGACAAGACAGGGAGAGAGGGGATGGGCGTCAATCACCTGCCTGCCACTCAGCCCCAGGGTCTGAGTCATCGGAAGGGCCTCAGAGCCAGCTAGTCAACCTCCCACTGCCACACTCCAGCCAGCCACTGCTTGATTCCCTCCAGCTGCAAAGAGCTCACTACCCCCCAGGGAAGTGAGTCCTCAATCTGAAAACTCTAGGGTGAGGGGTCGAGGTACCAGGGCCCTCTTCCTCCTAAGCCCCTCTGCCATCAGCCCACATCTAGAGATGGTGACCTCAGCCCCCAGCCCCCAGCTGTCACCTGCTTTGGAGCGGGGAGGGCTGGCTGGGCCCAGCACGTGGCTGTGACCTCCCCGGGGTGGGCAGCGCCCCGGCTCAGGGCCAGAGAGATGCCCGTGACCGGTTGAACCCGCAGCTCCGTCACGGAGACCTTGTCATCTGTCACGGCCAGCGCCTGCTCCCCCAGGATGGAGTCAGACAGCGGGGAGCGCACCTGAGGGCAGGAGGGAGCTGGAGGTGGGGGGCCCTTTACAAAGACGGTCCCTTCTCCTCTTTGAGACCCCAGACTTTCCCCTGCAAAAGGATTTGGTTTCTGCTCCCAGCATCCTCACAGGCTACACTCCTGCACCCTTTGCACTCAGTATTCCCTATATGGACTGGGACCCTCACCCCATGTCGGGGACAGTTCCCTCCGCCCTCAAGACCCAGCCCCACACCGCAGGCCCTCATATCTAGAGATCACCCCTAGGTCTCAAGCCCCCTCCACTGGTAGCTGGACTGCACGCCTCCCCGGGTGGACCCTGCGCTAGGAGCATTCCCAAGCAGGGGTTGTCCCCTCACCGCCCCCACTCGCTCACCTCGATGGAGGTGATGCCGGGCTCCCGACCCACCAGGACGCGGCCGCCCTCCAGGGTGGCCACGCGCGGGTCCTGCACGCGGGCGTGCGGCGCCACCAGGTGCGACACGTCCAGCAGCCAGTCGGGGCCGAGCAGGTGGCTGAGGCGCCGGCCGCCGTCCAGCGGGTGCGCCGCGAAGGGCGCGAGGAAGCGCACGGCCGCGCGCTGGTACTGCAGGCGGCAGGCGCGGGCGCGCCGCTCGGCCTCCTCCGCTGCGGGCTCCGGCTCCGCGGCCCTGCGGGGCGGGGCGCGGCGTCAGTGCGGGCCCCGCCCACGCCCGCAAGCCCAGTCCCTAACCCGCGCAGGGCCCGGCCAGGCGGAGGGTCCTGACTGGGGCCCCGTGCCCACCCATCAAGGCGCTGCCGCCCTCCTTTGGTTCCTAATTGGAACCCTCATGGGAGGGACCCCGGGGATTAGATTCCAGACCCCCTTGGTTCTGGTGGGACACCCTCAGGCTTTATTCAGTATTTGTTGAGCCAGGTCCCATCTCAGGTTTTGTGAACAGAAGAGAAGAAAAACCTCTGCCTTCAGGGAGCTAACTTTCTTAGAGGAGGAGTGCGGAGGGGAGAGAAGGACGAGACACAAGATCAATCAATTGTACAGAATATTAGGAAGTGATAAGTGCTATGTTGAAACGAAGCAGGGAAGGGACGCAGGGAGGTTGGCAATACAGTGGCCAGAGGCTCCATGGGGAGGGGCGGGGAGGAACCACAAGCAACTTGGGCAATTTTTCAGACCTCAGCTCGAGCCTTAGCGCGCCTGGGCCCCCGGGTGGTCCAGAGGGACCTAATTGCCAAGGCCCGCCAGCTGCCCCTGGCCTGCACTCACCCTTCGGCTGGGCCGGGGACCCTCCAGCCACGGATCTGCTCGAGGGTGGCATCGGTCAGCTCGATGCGCAGGGGCAGCAGCGGGACCCACACAGTCAGCCTCAGCGCGGCCCGCAGCCGGCGCCACCAGAAGTCCACCCGCAGCCCCCGGGCACCCCGGCTCTCCTCGCCAGTCACAAGCACGGCATCACAGGCCTCCGACACCTGGGGGAGGGCAGAGGGGGCAGTCCTGACCCCAGAATGTAGGAAGGGGCACAGCCGGCCAAAGTTCAGTCCTGAATTTCACTGCAAGGCATGTCGTGCCAGCCTCATTGGCTTAGCCACTGTCCTGAGGTGGCGATTTCATCCAGGATCCACCACCCCCTGGAGGAACGGACCACTCCTTAGGTTCACCTGGGGCTGGGATGGGAAACTGGCTATATTCGGGCAACAGTCTTGCTTCCTGGCAGCGGAGGATGAACCCACACATTGGATTCCCCAGTGGTGGCCTCTGACACTGGTGCAGACGCTGAGGGGCAGTGCAGAGGGACTGTCCCCCCGTCCCTCCCCAAGAGCCCTCAGGTGGGAACCACATGTGGGCAAAGTGCCACCACAAGTAGGGAAAGACACCTTCTCCACTGAGGTGGCCAGAATTTATGTAAATGCAGACTCTGTGCTTCCCCTCTCAGAACTTCAAAATGAGAAAGTTGCCCTGAACTTTTGTACTTCACAGTCAATATAAGGCTCCGTGGTTATTATTATTACAGGACTGTTATACCCTATTATAAAACAGCAATCGCTGCCATTGTCTCAGCTCCTGATAGCTGTTGGATACTGTCTAAAACTCTTTTAATTCTTAAAACAACCCTAAGACATACTCTCATTTGATTTGTTTGTTTGTTTGTTTATTTATTTTGAGGAGGTACCAGGGATTGAACCTAGGACCTTGTACATGGGAAGCAGGCGTTCAACCACTGAGCTACACACGCACCCCTCATTTTATAGCTTAGTAAACTGAGGCTCAGAGAGGTTAAGAAACTTACCTCAAATCACACAGCTAGTAAATGATGAAATTGGGTTTCAAACTAAATCCCAAAGTACATGCTCTGAACACTCCCGTGCCAGCTCGTTGGCCAATGTGATAGCAAATGTGAGTGACTAAATTCAGGGCCTTTGGGGGTTACTTAGCTCCCAGGACTCTGGAACAAAAGAAGTTGCAACTGTGGCTCCCCCCCTATGAGGTTTCTGGCCTTGAGAAGAAGCTGAATGGGGAAGGAGGAAAGCTGTGTGTGTACAACATGCACATGCAAATGTGGATTCCCATGGAGTCTGCATGGCCACTCACCTGCAGGACCTGTGGGTTGGCCGACTCACAGCCGATATGCTCCGTCACCTCCACCAGGGCCCCCCCCACTGTCCACAGTGACAAGGCGCACGGGGATGTGCCGGGGCACTCCAGTCAGCGGTGCCGTATTCACCAGCTCCTCGGCCTGGGGGTGCGGGAGGAGCTCAGCCGCTGGCCCCCAAGCTCATGAGGTCCCTGGGAGTGGGCCTCTGGCCCAGCCCGGCAGAGGCGGAAGCCCCCTTACCTTGGCCAGTGGGACGAGGGCTCTTATGTCCCGCTCCGACACCAGGATCTCCCACACCATTTTGTCCTTCTCTGCTTCCGGAGCCTGGCCTGGGTACTCCAGCTGCCACGTGACGGGGCGAGTGACCGCTACGGCCCCGCCAGTGCCATTCTCCACAGCAAAGTCCACCCACAGGAATTCAGACAGTTCAAGGGGGCTGCTGGCAAAAAGAGGAGAACAGAGCGCTTGTTAGCTGCCAAGCACTGTCCTAGGGTAGGGACTATGACTCTCCCCATTTTACGGACGAGGAAACCAAGGCACAGAGGATATACAGCCCAAGGTCACACACATAGTGAGTGAGTGGCAGAGTTGCGATCTAAAACCAAGCCTCCTGGCTTCTGAGCCCAAGCTCTTATCCACTCTTGACCTCTACAAGATCCATATGACCACCTACCCACTTTCCGGAATACTTGCTGGCTCCCCTAAATAATAACTCGCATTACTTCCTTGGATCCAGCACTGACTATGTGTCAGGAACTGCCCTGGGCGCTTGATAAACAGTATCTCGTTTTCTTAGCATTATTACATCTATCTTACCAGTAAGGAGACAGAGGCTCTGGGGGGTAAGCTGGATTGCCCAGAATTATTCATCCCAGAAGGATCAGAACCAGGATTCAAACAAGGGTGACAAAGCTCATGACCTTGACCCATGGCCTTGGCCCAGGCTCAAGGCAGGAATAAACATTAACATCTGCAGGGCAACCTGGCCTTTTGCGTGGCCCATGCAGTGGTGGTGGGAGGAGCGGGGAGGTGTGAGTGTGAACCTGGGTGGCCAGGATAGGTTGGCATCACCTAGAATAAGACTCACAGACACTCGTGGTACCTGCCTGTGGCAGGAGCTGGATACAAATAATGGCTGAACGAATGAATGAGTGCATGCATGATATCCCTGCCTTGTGCTGCTTCCTTGAGGCGGTTCTTGTGCCTGCTCACATGAGGAAATGGAGGCAGTATGGCAGCCCCCTCAATCTGCCACTAGCATTCTGGGGCCAGCACTCCCGCCTCTGTCCCCCGGGGAGAACGGCCCACCTGTTGTCCAGCCCCACGGGCCCAGCGCGGTGGCAGGTAATGAGGGTGGTGTGGTGCTTGGAGCCCTTGAAGCGGTCCAGCTTGGCGGTCCAGAGGGCGGGCTGGGCCGGGCGGGCGGCCGTCACGTGCAGCCCCTTCTTCACCTTGATCCTGGGGGAGAGGACCCAGGCCAGGTTTGTCAAGGTGGGTGCTGAACTGGGAGCTGGACCCGAGGGGGCAGATAGGAGGCCGGAGACCATTGACTCCAGCTTCCAGGCCGGCTTCCCTGGCTCCCGTCTCCATCTCCTCCTCACCAGCCTCTGACCTGCTCCCAGAAGAAGCCACCTCAACACAGATCACGCCATACAGCTCTCCCACTCTACGATCCCTTAGACCCCCTATTGCCCGCAAGGCTGAGTCTTAGCCTGGCACTCGACTTCCAGGGTTGGGTCCTGCCTCATCTTCAGCCACGACACTGTGACATTTCTCCATGTGCTCTTTGCTTCAGCTATACCAAAAGTTCTTCCCCCAGCCCCGAAAGCACCCATTCATGCCTCCGGGCCTTTGCTCGACCTCTGCCTCTCTCTCCCGAGCCTCTGATAACTCAGATCTCATTTTCTTTAGAAAACTTTTCCAGGTTTTCTGTGGCATGATGAGCTGCCCCCTTCCCCCACCCCTGCCACCCTTGGGGCCTCCATCACAGCCTGTGCACCGGGGGACCCTCTGATCCAATCTGTGCCCACCCAGATGCCTCCCTCCCACTGGGCCGCACTCTTTTTTTTTTTTTTTTTTTAATTTTTTTTATTTTTTAAAAATTTTATTTATTTATTCATTTATCCCCCCCCTTGCTGCTTGTGCTCGCTGGGTCAGCCAACCACGCCGTGCGGGCGGGCTTGCCTTCACCAGGAGGCCCCGGGAACCGAACCCGGGGCCTCCCATATGGTAAACGGGAGCCCTACTGATTGAGCCACAGCCTCTTCCCTAGGCCGCACTCTTTCTGTCTCAAGTGGAGACCCAGGGCTTGGCGTATTGTAAGTGTCCAGAAGGGACCTGTTCAGTGAGTGTGTGTGTGAATGTGAACGGGAGTGAGAGACGGGGAGACGAGAAAGGCAACCATGAGACCTCCAGGGATGGGACACCCACCAACCCCTACACGGGAAAGGCAAGTCATACTCTGCCAATCCTTGTCAAGGGGCTGGGGTCGGGGGCTGCTCAGGGAAACTCCTGCAGGAAGGGACACAAAGAGGAGGGCCTTCCGGTGGGGAGGGGTGGGCTGTGTCCAAAGGAGCCGGGGCAAGGGTGGCAAGCAGGGAGGGGGAGACCATGCAAATGCACGCGACAGGCACCAAGGCCCTCTCTGGGCACTGCACTTTCCAGCTTCCCTTCCCAGGGCACTCACAGCTGCCCTGTGGCGCAGGCAATGCCAACTCCACTGGCCAAAGGAGTCTCAAAGAGATGGGGGACTCCCTCCTTCTAACTCCAGATTCAGGGCCCTGCCTGCCGCTAGAGCAACCACAGCCCTTTGCCTGGAGAGGTCTGGTAGCCCTGTGCCGGGAAAGACCCCGAGAGGAGCAGGGGACCTGCCGTCCCAGCCCAACCCCGGGGCCCAGTGCTCACCGCAGGGTCAGGAGGCTGGCCGTGAAGTTGTGCCGGAGCAGGAGGGCAGCGCTGAAGAGCTGGCCAGGCCGTACAGGCACGTCTGGCACCCGCAGGGTCACGGCCTCATCCAGGGGCACCTCCTGGTACTGGGGTGGTGCCACTGGCTGCAGCTCCACGCCACCCACTGGGATGGCCTGTGCCCCCGGGTCCTCCTCCCAGCTGGGGCTGCAGTCCCCAGGGCCCTCGGCCGCAGGCTCCAGTGTGTAGGCCAGCTCTGCCCGCGTCGTGGCACCCTGGGAGAACCAGTGCGAGGGGAGCTCCAGCTCCACCACACAGGCACCCAAGGACGGCTGCGAAGACACAAGGGCCCTGGTTGGCACAGGGAGTCAGGAGGGTGGATAACTCCAGTGCCCAGGGCAGGACACCCCGAGCTGGAGGGGTCCTTGAGGTACAGGCCCAGCATAGGCCAGAGACGTGTCCCGGGTGACCCTGCAAAGTAGCTGGGACTTGAAACCAGCCCAGCACAGGCCGCTCTTCCGCCTCTGGGATTGGTCTCCTTCCAAAGTGATCCAGTCTCCATGCCTCCTCCTAATCAGGCCCTAAACTACCCTGATGATCACTCCGGCTTCTTCTCAGAATCCCAAAGCCCAAAAACAGCTCTCTCCAATGGACTCCTGTGCTAAACTCCAAAACAGTGAGAGTGCCAGTATTCAAGCACTAGTACACTATGCCAGCATTTGCTGAGTGATTACTCCATGCCAAAGGCTATTCTTGCATCATCTCACTTATTCTTTACTCCAACCCTATATGAGATAGGAATTACTACCCATTTTACAGATGAAGAAATGGAGGCTCAGAGAGATTGTCCCATGCTAAATTACTTAAATGGACTGCCCTCCCTAGGGGGCCCTAAACAAGTTCTCGGAGCAGGAATGGAGACAGGTGGTCCCTGCTCCCAAACTTCCCGGGAAGGGCGAGCTCTCTCCTTTCCACCCCAGGACCACCCTCTAGCTGGCACAGCAACAGCAGCAGCAGGGTCCGCCTAGGTGGGACCCACCCACTCACCTGGAAGCGGCAGGCTCGGTGAGCGGTGCCCACAGGGTGCGTGGCATGGAGCCGGGCACAGGGCAGGCTGCCAGGCCCCGGCGGCCAATCTTGCCCCTTGAGGTGGAAGAGGACGCGGGCGTGGGGCTCCACTGGGGTCACGGCTGCTTCCACTGACACGGCCCGCACATCCCACGGGACTGGCCGTTGGTGGGGCTCAGTGACCCGGGGAGGGACCACCTGCGGGGAGAATGGGGAGGCTCACCAAAGCAGGGAGTGGAGAGAAGCGGGAACTGGGAAGAGGGGGTACTGGCGGGAGAGAGCCTTGATGGGCCTCGGATCCCCCCTGGACAACGGGAGTGCAGCTGGTGTGGGGTAGGCCACTGAGCCACACGCGGCGGACCTCAGAGGTGCCCAGTGTGCCCTCCTTACCTGCTGAGTGGCGAAGGGCGGGTAGGAGGCGCGCAGCAACGGCTGGGCCCTGGGCCAGGGCTGCAGGAGCAGAAAGGTCTCAGATCGGGAGCCCAGAGTAGAGTTGGCCGGTGGGTAGCGGCCCACCTGCTGCACACGGAAGTGCTCAGGGGCATCCAGGAGCTCCAGGGCTGCCGGCAGGTAGACCGTATCCAGGAGGTCCTGGTCACAGGCCACTGAAGAGGGAGAAGGGGTGGGGATGGGGACAGCTCCAGAGTTGGGAGGGGCTGAGCTGACCTCCGTGGGGCACAGTGGAGGCGGGCAGGAGAGGAAGAAAGGAGCTGTAAATGCCCCATGTCCTGGCATGCGGGGAGGAATCTCCCCATTTCACAGATGAGGAAACAGGCTCAAATGAACCTCACGCAGGTAGTATGTATCAGAGCCGGATTTGAATCTGAGTCCCGGACCTCCTCTGTGATACCTCAATGACAGCTTCTGAGCCATGCCTTCTTCCCCCTTCCACCAACCCCTGGCCTTTCTCCCTCCTGCAGAACCTTCTCAGGGTCCCCTCCTCCCCCACTCAGGCCCCCTCCCTACTTGTCTCTGATAGCAGGGTGGCATTTGTGGAGTAAGGCTCTCTCCACAAGACGAGATGAGCTTTGTAGAAGTAGAGACCCTCCCTCTGCCTCTGAGTCCTTGGCCGGACTTGGTACCCCAGTCATCGCAATGGCAACTCCAGGCTTCCCTCTCAATTTTGTTCCCCCTCCCACTGGGTCTTGGAGTTCAAGAGTGGAGGGGATGCTGAAGGGATCTGTGAAGCCACATGAGTGCCCTGGGGGTGGGGTGAAGACTATGAACCTGAGAAGACAGTCAAAATATTCAACAACCAGGAAGGCCAAGGACTGCCAAGGCCACATTTGGTTCATACCAACTGACTATCAGTTAGCCCCGATGATAATATTCAACCCTTTCTGAACACAAACTATATGCAGGGTCCTATTGTAAACATTTTGCATGCATGAACTCTTTTAGTTTTCTTAAGAACTCTATGAACCTGGTTGTTACTATTAACCCCATTTTATGGACCTGGAAAATGAGGCCACAGCTGGAGAAAGGTGGAGGCGGGAGGAGGCACTAACTACTGGTCTCCCCTGCCTCTTCATTCACTACCTCTCTCTCTCCACCCCATACTGCTGGTCACAGTGAGCCCTGCGGGCTCTCTGGACCGTGCTTCTCCCTCTCTCCGCCCTGCAGTACCTCCCACCTTCTTCTGGGCCCTTCTTGATTGCTTGCCCACCTCTTCCATGAGCCCCCTCGGTCCACAGCCCTCCTGGTTGCCTTCTCAGAATTATCTTCCTGACTCTCCCCCGGGGGGGCCTTGTCTTACTCCTCCTGGAATCTAACCGGGACAGCCCTCCCTGGAGAGGATGCCCTAGGAGTTTGGAGATCTGCTTTGAAGTCCAAGTCCGCCTCAGTGATGCTTAGGTCAGTCATTTTGTAACTCAGAGCCTCAGTTCCCTCCCGGGGAGAATGGACAGGAACATTGGGTGACACTATGGACAGGGCAGGGCTTGGCAAACTGTGGAATACCGTCTGAGGGAGGGGTTATTGCTTCTGCATAATGGATGTGACAAGGCTTTGCTCTCCTGTGTAAGGGGTTATTAGGGCTCCCGCTGGTCCCTCGGGGAGGGGAGCAGGTGGCTGAAAGCAGCCCTAGAGCCAGTCTCAGGCCCACTGCTGGGCTGGGGGTAGGGGAGAGGACTTGATGGATTCACCCTTCTTCTGGGGCCTCCCGGCCAAGGAGCCTGTGTCTGAGACCCTCCCGCTCCCAGCCTGGCCCAAAGAGTAACAGGTGAGTGACTCCTGCTCCCTGGAGGCAGCCCCTGGCCTCCGGTCCACCTCCCACTCCACTTCCTCCATAATTACAAGATACTCTGTGGTCTGACTCCCAGGGGCTCCCATCACACAAGGCCCAGCTCTCTCCGGAGGGGGTGTGGGTGGGAGGTGGATGCCTCACTCTGCCCTACTCCTCTGCTGTGGAATCATCCATCTTGCAGCCACAGTCCCCCTCCCTAGCCAGGCCCAGGGGAGTCTGACTCCCACCTCGGGTAGCTCTGCCCTTTCCTCCAATAATGGGGATACTCTCCCCCCAGGGGGAGCTCAGGAAGGCACATATGGGGCAATCCTGGGGGACTCCACGGTCAGAGAGCTCCTTGGGGCAGGGAGAAGCGAGCTATGTATCTATCGGCAAGAGGGGCAAGGCTGGTGGGGAAGAGAAGGCTAGAAGGCTCTGGAGTGTATCTCTAGGACGGCAGGAGCCACTTAGGGCCGGGGACAGCCGGGTTGGATGCCCGGGCTGGAGGGGGAGCTGGCGGAAGGTCGGGGAGAGGGGGGGAAGAGCCCGCGGGCCGGGCTGGTCCCGGGTCAGAAAGGAGTAGCGGGGCTGTGCGAGGTGAGGGGAGCCACAGCTGCACGCGGCTGCGGGCAGGATTCCGGGGGTGAGACCTCTCGAGCCCTCGAGCCACGCTGGGGGCGACCCCGCTCTGGATTTGGTCACTCCCTCCCGGCCCCGGCCCCGACCCATGCCGCCCCTCCCCTACCGCTGACCTGTCCCGACGTCCAGGGCGAGGGCCACCAGGAGGAAGAGCCAGGGGCCGCGGGGACCCCCGGGGGCCGCTGCCGCGCGCCCCGCCATCCAGACGCACATTCTTCCGACGCAAGGCGGGGACGAGGCGGGCGGCTCAGGTGGCCGCGGTCCGGCCCGGCATCTCCCGCGCCCGCTGCGCGCCGGCCCGGCCCGGCTGGCAGGGTCGCCGCCGCCGCCCGCCCCGCGGCTGCAGTTCCCAGACAATGGAGCGGGAGCCGGGGGGTGGGAGGCGGGGAGCGCGGCACAGGGGCTGCCCCCGCCGCCCCGCCGGGTCCTAGTGCCCGGCCCAGCCGGAACTCCAGAGCGCCCCCAGGCCTGAGGTCGGAAAGGAGGCCACTTCCCTGGGGCCTGACCGACAGGGGCTGTCCCGCTCCTGCCCGGAGGTACACGGGGAGGTTCAGCTCCCTCTCTGGAAGCTCCAGGCCTAGGAAGGAAAAGCCACTTCCCCTTCCTCATCCCCAGCCGGCAAGCAGCTCACCTGTAAAGGCATCTGACACCTGAATCAGAACCAGAGCTCAGGGACACAGAGCTGGAAGGGCAGACAGTGGAAGAAGAGGGCCAGAGGGGGGCCACACAGGGCCAGGTGACAAGCCCCTGGGCCTGCCCTGACAGAGCCCTAGGCCACCCAGGTGGAGGGAGGGCTCCAGGGCAGGCAGCTGCATTCCATGCCAGGCCCCACCCCAGGGAGAGGCCTGTGGCCCTAGGCCAGGCGAGGACAGTCTCTGCTCCTGAGACAATTGACTCAAGGTGCTGGCCTGCTGTCCGGCCTTGCGGTCCAGGCAGTGTTACATGCTTAGAGTAGGGAATCTGGCTGCAGACTAGCATCCCCTGGGAGCTGAACAGAGGGGGGAAAACAAAAACAAAAACACACCCCTCCACACAACAACCCATCAGACCCACAGGCCTGGATGAGAACAGTGGTGCAGCGTAGGTGTGACCTGGAGGGCACTGACTCTCTACCTCCTCAGGCATGGCAGGCAGGTCTCCAGAATGCCAGCCAGCCTTGGACACTCCTGCACACTGGGGCTCCCTTTGCTCCCCCACCCCTCCCACACCCCCTATTCCAACAGTGCTGGTGAGTTCCTGGAAATGTTGTACCTTCCTCATTCCCACACTCCTGGAGGGAACGGTACCAGCCTTCCATTTCTGTGCTGTCTGTCCCTCCCTTTCTTCCAGCTTCACACTGCCCCTACAGGGAGAAGTCAGGAGGGCTGGAGTCACTGCAGAAGTGGGTTTAGCAGTCCAGGGAGAAATCAAAACAATCCAGACTTTGGGTAAATAAGTTTTATATGGAACAAGATAATAAAAGAGCATGCACTTTATTTAAAACCAACCAAGCACTGATAAAAAATATCTATTGCTCCAGCTGTGATTCCACATCAAACCCTGACAGTAAAAAATGGGCATTTATTCTTCATATCATGTGCCAGGCTTGGCAGAGGAGGCCACCCACTCCAGAGTCTCAAGGGAAGAAGTGGCCCCTGACCACCAAGAGCCAGGGCCCTGGTGGAAGGGGTCAGCACAGGCTCACCCTGCCCTGGGCAGTGTGCAAGAGGACAGGCGCTATGGTGCCTGTGTCCTGTAGGCTGGCGCTGCTCCTAGTCCGCTGGAGTAGGCGCCTATTGGCAACTCCTCAGTGGCAGCAAGAGGAGGGAGAGGTGTAGGGGAACTGCCTGGAGCCGTCCCCCTTTCTCCTTCAGGGTCTCTGAAATCCCCACAGGAGATCTGACAGCGATTGTAGGGTCCTATGAAGAAGCAGCCCTCTTTTGCTTTGGTTAAAGGCAAATCAAGCTTCTGAGAAGGACCACTCATTCCCTGACACAAAGAAGCCCCAGTACACTTTCCTACACACAGCAGGAGAGTGGGCAGGCAGGGGGCCCCCGCTGGCTTGGATTAAGGCACTTGTAACAGACTAAAAGTACATCCTCACCCCCAGCTCCACACTAGAACTTCACCACAGGGATCCTGTCTCCCCCCTCCCTTCCCATCCCTTCCTGCCTCTCCCTCCCCCTGCTGGGCAATGAAGGACAGGAGCATGCCTTGGGGGACCGTGGTTTGGTTGGAGTACAGGGCTGACAGGAAGGAAAAAACAGGAAGCGAGCAGGGGCCTTGGCAAAGGGGGAGCCTCAGAAGGGCAGGAAAGCAAGAGCATCAGAGGGGAGGCAAGGCTGCAGCACGGGGAGCCAGTCAGGTCATGGGAGACCAAGAGCAGTGCTGTTCGCTGAGGGCAGAAGCTGGAGGCGAGGCCCCTCCAGCCCGCCCTGGCTAAGACAGGCTGGGAACAGAGAGAGGGTTATGAGAACCAAGCCCAGACAGAGAACTTCAGAAGACAGGACCCCTGGGGAGCAGCAGGGGAATGGTCTTCCTCTCTCTCCACCAGGAAGTCAAGTGCAGAGGCAAAGGTTTTGAAAGTTCAGAGACAGGGCAAGAAAAAGGCAGGGGCCCAGAAGGAGGGCTCTGTGACCCAGAAGCAGCTCAGCTCTTTGGTATGATGAAAGTGGCGTTGCCCAGCATCCTTCTCACTCCTCCTCCACGTTCCGGGGCCCCTTGGCCGCCCGCTTCTGCCGCCAGCGCAGCTCCTCCACCTGGCGCTCCAGCCCCCGCACCTTGGCCTCCAGTTGGGCCCCCGATGCCCGGGTGCCAGTGAGCCGGCTCAGCAAGGCGTAGAGGGTCAACAGGGCCAGGAGCAGCAGGGCCCGGGTGGAGGGGTCAGGCACCGACCTCACCAGGGCCACAAAGCCCACCAGGATGATGACAAGCTTCAGGCCCCACAGGATCCGCCCCAGCAAGGCCAAGACCAAGCCAAGGAGCAGCGACAGCAGCCAGTAGACAACCAGGGCCCCCGCTCCCCACAGCAGGAAGGTCTGGACCTGGGTTGGGCTGAGCTTCAGGCCCTGGGTGAGGTGATCACCTGGAAAGAGGGAGAGTCACAGGGTCAGCCAGCCTGGAGTAATAATGCTAAGGGCAGAAAGGGGCAAGAACCAAAACTGCAGGGAGGAATGGACCCCCTTGCAAAGGAATAATCCTTTCCCACAGAGTCCAAGAGACATGGGTTTGAATCTTGGCTGCATTTCTGGTTGGCTGTGGGACCTTTGCTCAAATGATGTCCCTTTACTCAATTTTATCTATTAAATGGGAATAATTCTACCTGTCTTGCTGGGTTGTGGTTCACAACTAACTGAGATCCTCTAGCTTAGCCAGTGCTGGCCACAAAGTAGACACGTGGTACGTGGCAGTAGTTACTCGCTGCTCTCATGCCATTCCTCTGGGGAAACCTGGGAAGTGCCGTGCAGCCTGAGAAAAGTCCAGACCCTGACAAAGACAAACTCCCATAAGCAGGAAGTCACAGGCTGAGCTCCACTGACCTCACCAGTTCTTGGCCACTCACCATCTAGCCCCAAGGCATTCAGGAGTTGTGCTGCGATTCCAGACAGAGCAAAGCAGGCCACCGAGATGGCTGACGAGATGGCCCACATCACCTGAGACAAGGTCTGTGGAGAGAGCATGGGTGAGATGAGTCCATAATTAATGAGGCTCCTCTCCTTCAAGTGCGATCACCACTGCCCAGGAAGTGTGAAGGCCTGGGCTTCATAGCCAGCGGTGATGGGCCTGGTTGGAGGTTTGCCCTGGGTCTGGCTGGCACATCCACTTGACAATGCCCAGGGTTGCAGACCAGGCCGTTTCTCTTTCCTGAGCTGGAACCCAGGGCACCCGGGGCCAATTCAAGTGATTTCCTGGAAGACTTTGGTAGTTGTAGCATGTGTACAGATGTAGGAAGTAGGGCTGAGGCAAGGGGTCATAAAATCCCTTTAGAAGTCCCCATGTAAAATGGGAGTCCTTCTCACCTCCAGGGGAATCATGAAGGCACATGAAATCACCTCTGTACAGGGCTAGGACCTCTGATAAAAAAGGAGCCAATTGGATTTTACAAATGAGTGTCTCAGCCCCTTCAGTACAACCTGTCAAAGTGTGTAACACCATCCTTGGAATGCCACTGGGTAGAAGAGACAGGCCCTGCCTTCAGCCCCAACCCCACCTCTAGAGGTGAAGGAATGGAGGCAGGTCTTGGTATTTTGCCAATTTAACTCTTTAGATCAGATTTAGACCAAAGCCAGACCCATGGTCACCCAGTGACATGCAGCTTATAAAGATGGCTCCTTTCCCAGCCTTTCTGGCAAAAAAAAAAAAAAAGGGCAGGAGCCAGGGAAAGATGGGGGTGGAGCAAAAAGATCCTAGGATAGGAATCAATGAGAGCAAAAGGTTGGAACCATCTGGCTTCTTTTGGTGGAATGTGGGCTTCTCTGCACTAGGGATTGTGACCCAGAGAGGACATGGAGCCCAGACGGGGTAGCCATTAACCGTGTCTCCTTCTTCATCTGGGCTTAGTGCATGTGGTCACAGTGGGACTACCCTCCTTACCTCTGAAACCAGGTGCATGGTCTCTGGTCCGATCCAGGCATCCAGGGTCCCCCGCAGAGATCGACCTATCTGGGTCAGGAGGTCGACCGGGGGGGCTTCCCTCTTCTGCTGGCCTGGTGGGGCAAAGTCTCGATAGGGCTGGGAAGAGGCCAAGTGGAGGAGGACGAGGGCCACTAAGACCACCAGGATGGCTTTGAACAGATGCTTGCCCCATTGCAAACTGCTGCCTGAGCTTGCCATGGCCGGGTCTACTAGGAGAGAAACACAGGGTGAGCAGAGAGCCAGGACTGGTATAAAAAGCCACTCTTCCAGCTACGGTTTGTCCCAAGACCCCTCTCCTCTCCCACCTTCCCAGCAAGCACCCAAGCTGAAGCCAAAATGAGAGTGCTATTATGTGAGAAAGGAAGAACTGGGACTTCCATCTTAAGCTGGGCACAACCATCTGACTCAGGGTTCCTCTTTCACATTCTTTACTATGTGCATATTAATTAGCCACAATTATTATTCAATCCCTTAGGGGTGGAAGAGAAGATTTCTCTAAGGTTTATGCCAGTTCTAAAACTCTGAAGACCTGTCTCTATGTCTTAGGTGCTCTGGGCATAGAAGAATTATAAGACTCTAAGAACTTGTCACCAAGAAGTTTATATTCTACTTAAGATAAAGCTGATAAAAAAATAAATAAATAAAAAAAACTTAAAAAAATAGTACACAAATAGTATCACCACCATATAACGATGCACAGAAAAGTGCTCATTTCTAGGTTCTAATAAGAATAATAACTATACACAGGCCAGTGGCTCGGAAGGACTGTTGCATGGCTTTCCTCCTCATCCCCACTCAAAGAGGAGAAGAAACACATGGCTCTGAAGCTAGAAGCTAAGCAATTTGCCCAAAGTCACGGGGCAAAGGCATGGCCAAGACAGGACTGGAACCCGGGCCTTCTTCGAGTTGTTGGGAGTCCAGGTAATACAAGGCTTCACACCATGGTGGCTCAGAGCACTGGTGCCTGTGGCCCAGGTCCAGAGGAGGTTCTGAGTCACTGTCAGTGTGCAGCCTAGACAGAGGGATGTGGAAAGCGGCAACGTTGAGAACCCCTGGTACACAATGACCGTAAGTCCTGGCCTCCCTGTCCACCTACCCCCCAATGTAGACAAAGGGTAAGGAACAACCTTTAAGGAAAGATAGTGTTGTTATTAATAAAGAGGCTAACATTTAGCTAGGTCTGGCTTGGTGCCGCTTATCTCATTTAATCCTCACCATAACCTATCAGGTAGTTATCTGCTCTCCTATTTTTATGGGTGAGGAGTCGGATTAGTAAATGGTGAAACCAGGATTTGAGTCCAGGTGCATGTGATCGAAACCGTCTCACACAGCCACTCTGCTGTACTGTCCCCATCTTAAGTCTCAGGAGTGATTTAGAAAGCTATACAATAGATTATTCATGAACTAAAAGAAATTTGGCACCTCCCAGTCCTCTCAGTGCATGACTGGTGAAAAAGTTAACCTAACCACTTTGTGCTCTGATCTGTCTGTAACATGATGCTATAGGCAAGTTAAAGACCCAACAAGTACCAACTCATTGAGCCCTCAGGAGAGGATGAGCCAGGAAAAATGTTTGCAGATCTACCTTCTATTTGCTGCCAGGCTTGAGAAATGTCAAACAGCACCAGCAAAACCCCTGTCCTCTCCGCAGCTCAGAAATGAACCTGTAGCTCCAGGGAGTTTCCAGGATTCAGGCCAGATGACTAGATGATAAGCCATGCCCCTGAGGCAGGAGCAGCCAGGCGTTGGAAGTGTCTGCAGTTACCATGGCACTCAGGGAGTTGGCCGGAAATACGGAGCCATCAGGACAGGGAAGAGAAGCACCTTCCTACTCTTGCTTAGTGGGAAGGAGGAGGGTCCAAGAATGGGGGTTCTAAAAATACTACATTCGGGGGCACTTTCTGGCCCAAAAACAGCCACTCTAAGCAACTCCCGAGGCCTGTGGGATCGATCACACAGGGCTGCAAAGCATGCAGTTCATGTGGAAGGACCTCAGGCTGGGACAGCCTTCCACTCTTCTTGGCACAAATCAAGAGCCAGATGGCTCGCTCCTGCCTGCCAGTGGTCGGAGATGAGGAAAGCACAGGTCAGTTCCTGAGCTATCTGGGTCATAACCAGACAGGGACTTAAAGAGCAGGATTGCTATCCAAGGACCTCCGCCAGGCAGGATCAGATGTCATCTCCTCCGCTCTAGAAGGTCAGGGTGACGGTGAGCTGCTACCTGTAGGGCAGCCTGCTGCATTCTGTACCAGCCTCAACTTTCAAGCGGCCATCTGCCCCAGCTCAGGGGAGCCCAGAGACCTTGAAATAAACCCTCCTCAGTGAGGCTGGCATCGCCCTGCCAGCTGACCTCCCCTGAAGTGTATCAGAAATCCACATAGAACAGAATCCTGCAATGTTCCCCCTGCAGATACCAAGTGCAGCTGACTGGTTGGCTTGTTTCTTCAAATTGTTTTCTCTAACAAGATACTTCTCATTTCTTCCAGGATAATCCCGGGCAGCAAGCATCTATCCCGCCACCATGATACCTTCCTGTTTTGGCCTGAATACTTTTAAAAACCAAAGAAGCCATGGGAGTCAAGAGCTGAAGCTGTGACAAACTCTCAGAGGATGCAGCATGCCTTAAACTTATTCACCTCCTGCAATGCCTGGCCTCAGGCAAACAGTAGGCAATCAACCACAACAAAACTAAGCATTATCACCATTTTTGTGGTGCTTTATCATCCACAAAGTGCTTGATGGAAGGCCATTTCATTTAATTCTTAACAACACTCTTAAAAGGGACTATTACTTTCCCCATAGTCAGAAAACTATGGCTTAGAGTAGGCAAGTGATTTGCTCAGTATCAGACAGCAGAACCGGGACTTGACTCCAGAACCCAGGATCTAAATCTTGCCCTTTTGCTTGTCCCATAACCCCATACTGCCTTCCTGAAAGTCATGTATTATGATGGCTGAGGCACAAGACAAGTCTCATAAGGCATGGCCCCAGCCCACAAGGAGCTTAAAGTTCTGCCAAATATCAACAAGGTCAAAGTGGGAGGACATCCAGGCTCCTAAGAGGAGACCACACACCAGGAGATGCTGAGCCTTCAGGTCAGACTTTTGTACCAAGAGGTGGGAGAGGATAGCAAAAGATGGGGACAGGACCTGCCACTTCTGCTCAGGCAGCAGCAATGTGGTTTGGACAGGACTGGGTGAACCCAGCTGGGTGGGGGAAATGCTTCATTTACAATGGTAGTGAGTAGGCACTATATGTTTAGCTGTGGTTTGCTAAGAAGGCAGGGTGGGGCGGTCCTCACACCCCCTGCCAAGGTTCCTTCCTCCTCTTTCCTTGGGTGAGTTTCCTTTTAGGCTATGAATCACTACAGAGCAGAAGGGGAGCTGCCTTACTGCCCTCTGCTGGCTCTGATTTCCTATCCACGGCTCATAGCTGCCTCTATGGAGCAGCATTTCTCAACTGTATTTGCTCATCAGAATCGCCTGTGGAGCCTGTGAAAGGATGCCTGCCCCACCCAAGGCCTCTGACTCCCAGAGAAGGGTTCAGGCTTTTGTTTTTAAAGTTCCCCAGGGACCGGTGCATAGCCAGACAGATGCCACAAATAATCAGCACTGCGGGGGGGAAAAAAGGTGTACAAAGGCCCCTAGACTTTCTGTTCCAGGCTGAGATCTGACACAAACTAGAAGCCACCACCTTTATGCCAGCTACTTAACCTGCCTGGGCTTCAGGCTCCTCAAACGTAAAATGGAGTTGAGCACAGTTAAAGGGCTGTTGCAAAGAGTTAAGATGTTTCTGCAAGAACTTTATAAACATCTACTCAAGTGTCGTGGCCCACTTCCCCCCACCCCCACCCCCAATTGTCAATACACGACTCATCACATTGTAGCTGTTTTTATGCCTGTCTCCCCCTTTAGACTTTAAGCACCTCCCGTCAGACTTGACATCTAACATCGTGGAATTTCCCACGTCTGGCACAGAAGGAGGGCAAATAAATGCTTGTTCAATGAATATTAAAGGCACGCCAGGACCCCCAAATATGACCCAAAATATGCAGCGGCCCCCCGAGAAGCACAGCTGCGCTGAAAGGAAACTCCTAGAAGGGGCAAAGCCGCCAGTGCAGAGAACGAAGTCAGCGCCCTGACAGGTCGGGCGCGGCCTGGGCTAAGCCCCTGACAGCTGCTGTCCAGCAACTGTTTGGGGGCAGGGCAACAGGCAAAGAGGCAGTTTCCCAGCCGCGCCCTCCCCAGGGCCCAGCGTCCCGCGGCAGGGTGTCAGTGGCATGTGCTATTTCGAACTGCGCGTCCCCTGGCAAGCCTCGCGGGGTGGCATCCCTGGCATGGGACGCGGCGCGGCTCAGGGGCTCGGGGTACCGACCCCGAGGGGCTCGGACCGAGGCCGCGGGAGGCCGGACCGCCGGCCGGGCGTCGGCGGCGAGGGGCTAGCCTCGCCTCCTCAAATGGCAGCCGTCCCGCCACCGCCGGACCCCAGAGCAGCGCTCGGAATTCTCTTCTCCCCGGAAACGCGTGCTTCCAGGGTTACCTAGTAACGACGCTCCGGGTTGCATAGCAACGAGGATCCGGGTCCCTAGGTTGTTTCCCCCGCCGCACGACGTCGGACCCCATCCCACTCGGGCTCACCAGGCCTCAAAGCTCCGGCCTGGACTTGCCGGCACTCCTTGCTGCCTCCCCGCCCAATGTGCTGCCCTCCGGCTGCGGTCTCGGCTCGCACTCACCGGACTCTGGCCACCGCTGCCCTTCACGTGCGACTTCGCTAAAACACGCCACCAAATCCGCGCCTCAACTCCGGGCGTTGATTTACCGTCTACGCATGCGCAAGGCGGGATGAGCCCGGAGCCAGGCCGGCCTCCTTCGCTTCCCAAGCCTGGTACCGTGAGCGCATGCGCCCTACCGTTTTGATTACCTTTTTTTTTTTTTTTTTTTTTTTCCCGCCCCTCAGCCCCTCGAAATTTTGGGAAATGTAGTTTTCGGGCTACATCATGCCTCCTCGGGCATCGTGGGAAATGTAGTTCTAATGAGGAGGCTCCCGAGCGTATCTGGTGTTCTGAGAAACTTTTCACGTTCAAAAGGCACAAAGGGAAAAGGTGTAAGAGGGGCAATTAGAGGCACAGCGACACCGGGAAAATGCATCCACTTTATCAGAGAGCACGTCCACACTTGAACCCTGGTGTGTGTTCCCTCAGAATTTTAAAGTAGGAAGGGAAGCAACGTTCAGACCCCTTCAACATTGTGAATGGAAACAGGGTGAGGAAACTCATAGCCTGGGCACGTCGCTTGATTTCCCTGGGCTTCAGATTCTCCAACTTTACTAGGAAGCACCTTTCAGTACTGTAAGGTAATAAAAGTACCATTTCACAGCCGGTGTGAAGATTCAGTGACGTGAAAAGAGTGAATATTCTTTTGAAAACATCCGAGTTGCTGTCCTGATGCCTTTACTGCCATCACCTACTGCTGTAGACAGCTACCCTCTGATGATAAAATCAGTTCCTCAAACTCAACGTTCTAAAACGGAGCTCGCTTTTTCCCTCCTTGAATTAGCCTTCTGATTCTGCCATCTTCCCAGATTACACCCACGGGTGGCTCCCAATCTGTCCTGTAGTCCAGTTGTTTCTTTCTCAGACTCACCCGTCTACGTTTGGGTCCTTATCACTTATTGCCTCAGCCAAGAATCTCTCTTGGTAGCATCTGAGGCCTCACCTTTGAGCTGTGTAACAGTCGTGATTTTACGTTTGCTGGTGAGATTATTTCTGATTTGTAGGACTACCAATCTCAGATCACGCACAGACTTTCCTCTGTAAGAAATGTAACTTTCCTCCTGTGACATCTTAATTTCTTCTCAACTCTCTTCTTTCCCTTGGGATGGTAGAAATAATCTCACACAATTCAGGGTTCTTCCCACCCCTGATTTTCAGGTTGTGTGCCCTTTGGGGAAAATTAACATAGGGCCAATCTGGAGGAAGGAAAGCTCATCTCATCTCACATGTCAGTTGTTTGAGTTGGCAACTCCTGAGACTCCCATTGTCCTGCCTAATCCTCTGTCATTTGTCCATACAGGTTGCCACTGAATCTACTTGGGAAGTGGGGCCCAGGGTGCTTCTCTGTTATTGGCCAATGTGTCCCCATGCTTCTCAAGCAGCAGCAGCCTTGGCCTGGGGGAGCAGGGGACAGGGTTCTTTTCTTGGGGACTCCCTGACAGCTATGCACCTATCTCTTCCTCTCTAAATATCTCCCTCCCCAGCCTAGAGAATCTCTGTCTCCTTTGTGGGGAGGGTGAGATGGGGCTGGGTGGTGGGAGTAAGCAGAGCTCAAACTCTTACACATCACATTTACTCCAAAATCCGTGAATCCTCTCTAGTCCCCAAGAGGCTGCCCCCAACCCCGCTATTTATTTATTTATTTAACAAATCAACTTTATTGATACATATTATTAAAGCACAAATCCATCCAAAGTGCTGGCTTTTGAAATTCAGAAGCCTCAAAGGGACTCCCTTTTCCCTGTGTTCTGCTGTCACAGCCAAAAGCCCCCCAGTAGAGGGTCATCTCAGGTTTTGTTCACTGTTGCACCCCAAGGCCTAGTGTCCAATAAGTAAATGAATGACTGGGTCTCCCTCCAGACTGTACCCTCCAACACATCCACTAAGTGTCTTCCAGAGGAAACTTCTGAAAGCTCTAGGTCACTCAGTAGCTCAAATGCTGTTCTGCTGCCAACCCAGTCAAGTCTAACCACCTCTAATACAAGGCCTCATCTAAACTGTCCTACTCTATTACCTGCCACATCCAAGTACTTGAGGTACCTGACATGTCAGGTGGCCTGTCATTCAACTAACAATATTTATGAAGCTCCTACAATGTATCAGGCACCGTGTTAGACTCTGGGAACTACAGTGACCAGAACAACTATGATTCCTGCTGCCATGGAGTTTACAGTCTAGTGGAAAATTCAGACATCAGGTAATTATAAAAAATTAAATGATTGTAGTTATCCAGTGTGGCTCGGAGAAGAATTACAGGGTGCTATGGAGACTAACTTCAGTCAGGACTCAAGAGTATCACCTATAAAGTGACATTTTAAGGTGAGATGAAGTTTACATTGGAGGGTATGGGAGGGGCATGGAAGAAGGGAGTGAGTTGAGGAAAGTGCTTGAACGGGCCAGAGTGGGTCAGATTGAGAAACTGAAAGGGCTGGAGAGAAGGTGAGGTGGGCATGGGCCGGATGGTGGGCATGGGCTGGATGGTGCAAGGCTTGGGGGAAGTTTCCTTTCTCAGGATTGACTCCTTTCCCTCATTCAGGTCTCAGCAAAAATGTTACCTCCTCAGAGATGCCTCCCTCCCCAAATACCTGCCTAGAGGAGCCCTCTCTCCAATCTCCCGCACCCCCTGACCACCTTAACTCTGTTTTGTTTTATTCATAACACTCTATGGAATTTTCTGTTGGCTGTCTGTGTGCCCTCCAATAGAATGTAAGCTCTTGTTCACCATTTGTATCTCTAGTTATCAGAACAGAACTTGGCATGTAGGAGGTGCCCAGTCAATATTGTTGAATGAATGAAAGTCCTGGAGAGTAGCATGAATAGATTTTTCATTGAAAGTAGGTAGCTGTTCTGTGGAAAGTGGATTAGAGAGAGTCCAGGCTGGAAGTAAGAAGACGAGTTAGGAAGCTATTTTATTGGTCCACGGGAGAGTTACCATCAGGGTAGTTTGGACAATCTTGCTGGCTTTTGGGATAATGATAACAAAAGTGAACATTTATATTGTTCTTGCTATGTGCCAGGCTTAGTTCAAAGCGTGTTTTTTTTTTTTTTTTTTTTTTTTTTTTTGTATATTAACTCCTCACAACACCCTTGAGTCAGTTCTACCCTTGTTGTCTCTCCCTTTATTTCACAGATGAGGAAACTCAGAAATATAGACATTCGTCAAGCATAATAGCTGGGTGGCGCTGGGATTTGAGTGCACAGTCTGACTTCAGGGTCCTGCTATTGGCCCCTAACGCTACTTCATGCTGGAAGCTTTTATTCGTCTCTCCAAGCCCTTCCTTATGCTGTTCCTCCTCCTGAGATGCCCTTTTCCTTCTCCTGCCTCTGGCCATTGCCCACCTCATTCAGTGGCAAAGACTTCGCTGACCACACTGTCCGTCCTGCTGTCTCCCTCCTCTGGAACCCTTATAGCCCACAGCACACAAGGATTTAGCATATGTTCTCTGCGTGATTCCTGAATGTATAAGAAAGCATCTTCCACTATCTTAACTGGAAGGGACTAAAAAAAACCAGCAGAAAAGCCAATGACTTGCCCAAGGTCACTGAGCAAGCTGGAAGCAGGTGCATGACTAGAACAATTTCTTGGCCAGAACTAATTCCTCTACCCCGCTGCATCTATGCTTTAGTCACAGGGGCACCCAGCAGTCTCCTACTTGCCTCTGAGTCACGTGAGGCAAATGCAGACTCTCTAAAGCAGGCCCCAGGAATCTGCATTTTAACAAGCCTGTTAGGACATTCTTGCGCACGCTAAAATTTGGACAAATCGCCGTCCTCTGGCCCAGCGCAGTACGGGACTCAAAAACATTCTTGCTAAATTGCAGAGGCTTTAACTTCCCACTGTATCATGGGAAATGTAGTTTCGGACCACCTTCCCGGGAGCGCCTTACGGAAGGAGCCGAGTCGATACGGAAATCGCCGAGTGTGCCCTGGCAGGCCCTTTCCTGCCCCGTTGCATTCTGGGAAGGCGCCGTTTCCGTTACGTGCCGAAGGCGGCGGCGCGCGGCCGGCCTCAGTCCCACGTGAAGCGCTACGCGAGCATCGCTCGGCGGGGCCGCTCCCCGCTCGCCACGGAGCGCCCCGGAAGCAGCGGGGTACCGGAAGTGGCCCGCGGCGGTTCAGAAGCCATTCCCGGAGCCCGGTGTGAGGCGCCTGGGATCACGGCGACGGCGCCATGTCCCTGATCTGCTCCAGTGAGTAGTGGCTGCGACCGACCGCGGGTCGCAGGAGGCCGGACGGAGGAGCAAGAGAGTGCGCGGGCCGCTGCGGCGCCGTGGTCGGGGCGAAGGCGGGAACGCAGAGCCCCGGAGGCAGAGCGGCGGCCTGTCAGCACGGGGTTCCTTCCCGCAAGCGCGGCATGCATTTGCGCAGCGCTCCGCAGTCTACGTAGAGCGTCAGGTTTATTGCCCCAGGGATCACAGGCCCACCGCCTCGTTTGACAGAGCGAAAACTGAGGTCTGGACAGAGGGAGCTGGTGCAGGGTAACAGGAGTCCGGGGACCCACCTCCGAAAGATTTCGTGATCTGGCTCAATTCACTACCCTTCTCTGGGCCTCAGTTTCCCTATCTGCAAAGCGCAAGCATTGCACTGGATGTTCCAAGTACCCGTTTGGGTAGTCGGAGCTTCTGCCATTTGCGAAGGTCACACAATGCGTTAGAGGCAGAGACAGGGCTGGAAGCCCGGTCCCTGGCTCCCAGCCTCACACTTTCCCAACTAATAAAAACAGCTCACGTTTATAGAACCTTAATTGCTTCCAAGTCTATGATCTCATTTTATCCTCACAAGAATTCCCCAAAGCTGAAATAAATATCCAGCTTTGCAGATCAGGTTATGAGAGTCAGGAAGGTTGTGGCCTCTTTTAAGATTCCACGGTGACAGTCCTTGACTTTGAATCCATGCTTTCTTCAAACCTTTAACTGTCTTTCCTTTTCATATTTTATTGTGGCATGCACATATCTTTCCTACTTGTCATTTTATCAGGTTACCAGTTTCCTATCCATTTCTCTATTTGTCTCCTACTTCTTAAGCCATTCACTCTTCTCAGAACCTCTCTGTTAATCCAAAGAGGAGAAATAAAGAAGGGAATTGAGCAGAAAAAGGAATCCCTCACATTGAAGAAATTAAAAGGTTTATCACACCCATTGTTTCCTTGCCAGCTTGAGGGAGCTCTGCTGTGCATCTTCCCCGTCCTTCCTCTCATGCATTCATTCACTCATCTGTTAGATATTTACCGAGTGCCTGCTGGGCATCTGCACTGCACTGGGAGTCAGAGACCAGCTGTCATCCTTATTCTGAAGGAGTGTGCAGACTACTAAGGGCAGGCGTGTAAATGATACCTCTGTTGGGGGTTGTCGTGAGGATGAGGTAATCTGTGTAAAGTGCTTTGAATCGTGCTTTGGCACCTAGTATACACCATGTAAGTGTTTTTTACCATAGCACTTTCTACATTGCTTTGTAATTTCTTTTGTCTGTGAAGCCATCTAGAGCTCTAGCCTGAGGTAGATGGCAGGAATTTGAGTTGCTTTGTGTGTATCTTCAGGTTCTGGAGTATAATGGGTTCCTCGCCATCTTGTTCAGAGACGAGATAGGCAGGTATTGACTACCAAAGGTGCCTGCCACATAGGAGGTATTTTGTAGTAAATATTTGTTGTCGGTCAGGAGACTGATGGAGAAGCTACTTATGCACAACAAAATTGGCTTGATGTCACATGTCCTGTTCCTTGTTAGTTGAAGGTAAGAACGCATGTCCTTGTTGGAGCCCATGGTTCCCTTTTACCCCAAGCTCACTGCCTGCCTTTTCTCCTCAGTCTCTAATGAAGTGCCAGAGCACCCATGCGTGTCCCCTGTCTCCAATCATGTCTACGAGCGGCGGCTTATTGAGAAGTACATTGCAGAGAATGGCACAGACCCCATCAACAACCAGCCTTTATCTGAGGAGCAGCTCATTGACATTAAAGGTGCCCACTGGCTGGCCTCAGTCCAGGGCTATCTCAGCTCAGAGCCTCAGAGGGTGGGAGGTGGTGGTCTGTGACTGTGGGCTACAGGGCAAAGAGGTGTGGGGAGAAGCAGGTTCTTCATACCCGCTTTCCCTCTCTTGGCAGTTGCTCACCCAATCCGGCCCAAGCCTCCTTCAGCCACCAGCATCCCAGCCATTCTGAAAGCCTTGCAAGATGAATGGGTGAGTCCTGTGAAGGGAACTTGCTCACTTGAAGAGATTGGCTCACTGGACTAAGATTTAGGGGTTGGAAGAATGGACCATTATTTTCTTTTTTTGAGGGGCAAGATGATAGTGTAGGGGGAGCATGGCTGTTGAAGTCATACAGATCCAAGTGCCACATTTAGCTCCATTGCTTACCAGCCATGTGACTTTGGGCAAGTTGCTCTCTCGAGCCCTGGTTTTCCTGACTATACAATGGGGATTTTAGTATCCGTCTTTCATGGTTTTGTGAGGGCTAGAATAAGATTAGATTATAAACTTCAGGGATCTGTCTTATTTATCAGTATATCCCCAGCACTGAGGCAGCACCTTGTATGTAGTAGGTGCCCTATGATAGGAATGAATGAATGAATATACCCTGAGGGACTGTCTGGCACAGTGCCTGATGGAATGAGGGCAGTCAACAAATAGCAGCAGTATTTATTCTCTTTGGATGAGGTGACGGCTTGATATCTGTGATTTTCCAATAAATTAGAGAATTTGGAGGTGGGAAAGAGCTGGCTTCTGCTCCCTTCTGTGTGCCCAGTGTTTGGCGTGGAGTGTTTGCCAGCACATTCAGGGCCACTCACATATTGCTTGGGTTACTGATAATGGTCTAAGGTCTGGGATGAGAGGCAGCATCCTCTGATCAAGGGCTGACACTTGCTGGGTGCTCCCTCCTCCTCCTCTCCTCACAATGGTTCTCCCCTCTCCCAGGATGCGGTCATGCTGCACAGCTTCACTCTGCGCCAGCAACTGCAGACAACCCGCCAAGAGCTGTCCCATGCTCTGTACCAGCATGATGCTGCTTGCCGTGTCATAGCCCGTCTCACCAAGGAAGTCACTGCTGCCCGAGAAGGTGCACCTTCTTCCTTGTCATCCCCACTCTCTGTGGTCTTGCTTTGTGATAACCCATTTCTAACATTAGCCTTCTTTCTTAGCTCTGGCTACCCTGAAACCACAGGCTGGTCTCATCGTGCCCCAAGCAGTGCCGAGCTCACAGCCCAGTGTTGTGGTGAGTGTCTCTCCACCCTTGCCTGCAGCCTGTTGTGTGCAGTGGCCCACGAAACTCTCCTTGTACATGTGTCTTTGGCATTTGATGCTCTCTCACTTTGATCTTATTCATTTTCAGGGTGCGGGTGAGCCAATGGATTTGGGCGAGTTGGTGGGAATGACCCCCGAGATTATCCAGAAGGTAAGTTGCACTCTCACATGGTGGGAATGCTGACGGCCTCTCACTTTTCTCCGTTTGTCTTGAGTGCGGTATGAATGGAAGACCTATATGAATGGAAGTCTTTTACAGCTGGAAGTAAAGTGTGTAGGCTAACTTAACTAACCTTCTGTCTTTCATTTCCCTTGCTTTTAAAATGAGAAGAATAGTATCTACTTTATAGGCTTGTTAACTTTTTTTTTTTTTTTTTTTTTTAAAGATTTTATTTATTTATTCATTTATCCCCCCCTTGCTGCCTGTGCTCGCTGGGTCAGCCAACCACGCCGCGCGGGCGGGCCCGCCCTCACCAGGAGGCCCCAGGAACCGAACCCGGGGCCTCCCACATGGCAAACAGGAGCCCCACTGATTGAGCCACAGCCGCCTCCCAGGCTTGTTAACTTTTAACACTTATTGTTATTGGGGTTCTTTATAGGTATTAAAGCTCTTTGTTATATGTTTTCATGTTTCTTCCTGTGAGGGAGATAAGTCAGTAGTTATCTTTATTTTACAGATGAAGAATCTGAGTCTCAGGTTGAGTGAGTTATCAAAGCCACAGAGCTCATAAGAGGCAGAGTTGGGCTCTGGATTCTAGGTCCAGTGCTCTCTTTTTTTTTTTTTTTTATTATGGGTAAAAATCAAAATTCTCACAATACATACAAACATTTGCAAAATGATATATAAATATATATGCATATATGTGTATTTGCTTACAAAAATGTTTATATATATATACACACACATATTTTAAGAGGTGCTTAGATTACCCAAAATATTACACGGAACCCACTGGGATTCCCATGTTGCCCACCTCCCATCACATCCCACACAAACATCTCCCACAAGTGTGGCCCACCACCCTCAATGAACTTACACATCCTGGAGCCTTGCCACCAACCATAGACCACAGTTCACACTGTAGACCACACTCTCTCCCACTCAGTTCTGAGTGGTGTATGCTGATTTAAAATGGCCTACATCCGTGTCCAGTGCTCTCTTATACTCACAGAATCCTTTTGTGAGGTTTGATAGTTAGTGTCTTTTGCAAGCAATACAGATTGTCAGCAAACATCTCAGCACTCATTTAATAGTTACATACATAGACCTGGTCTGGGAGTTCTGCAGGTCTGGTTCATATACTCACTCTGCCGTTTATCACCTGTGTGGCCTTCGGCAAGTGACTTCACTTTTCTGAAGCTCAGTTTCCTCATCTGTAAAATAAGGTCATCAACACCCACCTCACGAGGTTAGTGTGAAAGTAAAAAGAGAGAATGCGTGTAAGCCTTTAGCACAGAACTCGTCAGGTACCAAGTTCTTGGTGATGCTTTTGAAAGCATAGGTGTAGCTGGCCTCTAAGCTAATGCTGTCCTGGCAAAGGTAATTTGTTTCACATTGAGCCTGACCCCTCTCTCTTCCCAGCTTCAAGACAAGGCCACTGTGCTAACCACAGAGCGTAAGAAGGTGAGTCCTCTCCTAGAGCCAGGAGAGTGGGTTGGCTTGGTGGGAAGTGGTTGACCTCTTATGGAAGAGGGGGATGGCTGAAGCCTTCACTCATTGCCACTTTTCTTTGGGGGGCTTTTTCATTTTCTCAGAGGGGCAAGACTGTGCCTGAGGAGCTGGTGAAGCCAGAAGAGCTCAGCAAATATCGGCAGGTGGCCTCCCACGTGGTGAGTGAGTGACTGCTTGGTGGCTTGGAGACAGGGCTCCCCATGGTGTTTCTGGGCAGGCCAGTATGGAAAGCAGGGAGGTGAAAGCCGCCTGGGGCTTCCAGCTCTTTTTCTAGCTTTGGACACTGGGTTGTCAGGATTTGTCTTCTGCCCCACTCTGGCTTTCCCAGAAGTCCAGAGGGAGTACTGCATCCTGGCAGAAAACCAGGCAGAATGGATAAGGAACAGAAGTGATTCTTGTTTCCCTGGGCTGGAGGGGGTGGGGGGTGGGATGGCTGGGAGTAGGAACCAGGGAATTGTGTGGCTTCTGGGACTGCCTTGATTTGGCTGTGACCGGATTTGGTTTGACTCTCTCTGCAAAGGGGTTGCACAGTGCCAGCATTCCAGGGATCCTTGCCCTGGACCTCTGCCCCTCCGACACCAACAAGATCCTCACCGGTGAGACTCTGCCTGAGCAGGCAGGCCAAAGTGGGGAGGGGAGCAGGGGAAGGTGCATGCTTCTTGTCTGCTTGTGTGCCTAGGGAGAAAAGTGCCTTTTTCAGCAAAGGGACCTAGGTGAGCCTGACTCATATTTGTATCTCCTTTGTGCCTTCTCCAGGTGGGGCGGATAAAAATGTCGTCGTCTTTGACAAGAGTTCTGAGCAAATCCTGGCCACTCTCAAAGGCCATACCAAGAAAGTCACCAGTGTGGTGTTTCACCCTTCCCAGGTAAGGTGTTCTCTTCATCCCTCAGTCCCTCATTGCTGAGCCCCGTTTCAGTGATTTAGGGTCCCAAGACAGTGACCCACCCACCACAGTCTCCTTGGGTAAAGTGAATGGGTCTGAGAACATACCAAGTCTCCAGAGTTAACATTTAGTGGCCTCTGGAGTCATGGAAGTTGCCCTTTTCTTTTCTTAGGACCTCCTAAAGCAGTGGTCTTCAAACGGGGGTGGATGGGTGGAAGAGGCTTTTTCATTTGAAAAGGCATATTTGATGACATTTTATATTACAGAAAGAGAGAAAGCCCCGCAGTATTAACACCAACTACAAAAAACAAAGTTCAACAAAATCTAGACTCACTGGTATCTGAGGACGAGAGATAGAGCTGCATTACTATGATTTGCCAGGAGGGAAAAACTCATTTACCTTCAAAAGGGATATGGGTTAAAAAGAGGTTGAGAACTGATTAGGGGATAAAGGGAACTCTTTAGACTAGATTAATGAATGATATTAATTACCAAATTTGAGTTTTTAAGCCTTGGGCAGTTTGGATCAGCTTTTTCCCTGGACCTTGGGGAAATGAGAAATATAAAATCTAACATGATGAATTTTTCATTAAACTAAATTTATTCAAATTGAAAGCACTGTTTTCCTACTTGGTGTTAATATATCTTTTTTGTTATAAAATAGTATTGATAAAAGGTGGTTGCTGTTTTTATTTTATGGCTTTTAAGGTCTTAACCAATGGAAATAATTGATTGTTGACTTGATCTAAGACCTACCGTTCCCCAAATTTTTTCAAGAATTAATTTGCCCCTTAATTAAGAATTAATTTCTTAAGCGTGGAATGCATTCGAGCATGACCTCACTGCCCTTTCTAGACCATTACTGTTTAGGCTGTGTCATCAAGTACAGTAACCATTAGCTACATGTGGCTATTTAAATAAAATAGAAAATAAGACAAATTCAGTTCTTCAGTGACCCAAGCCACATTTCTTTCTTTGGTCCTGGGGTGAGAAATTGCTTTCTGTGTAGTTATCCTTTTTGCCACTAGATGGCGAGGTGGCTTCAGGAAGGCCAAGTGCCCTTGGAGTTACAGATCAATAGCGTTGGTGGTTGGCCCTCTTAGGCATCGTTGGGTAGATGGGTGTTCCAGGCAGGGCAGGGTTGAAAGGAGAAACAATCCTTGATAGATACGGCCATCTCCAGTCCCCCTTTTGTAAGATTATTGTGGTCCATCTCTTTTCTGTTTCTGATATTCTGCTTCTTTGTTTTCCTCTTAGGACCTGGTGTTTTCTGCCTCCCCAGATGCCACTATCAGGATTTGGTCGGTCCCGAATGCCTCTTGTGTACAGGTTGTTCGGGCCCATGAGAGTGCTGTGACAGGCCTCAGCCTCCATGCCACTGGTGACTATCTCCTGAGCTCCTCCGACGACCAGGTGTGGACCCAGCCAGGGAGGAGGGGGCATCTGGAGGAGCGGACATCTTCCTAACCCTAGCTAGCTCCCCAGGGCTGGGGGAGAATGTTTCTTCTCTGCTGAGAGAAGCTAGCTGTGCCAGGGTTGGTCAAACCAGGGTCTGCCTTCCAGAAGGGGCGGCCAGCACCTGGGGACCCACTCTCTTACTGGGTGCATTGTCTCTTGTTTCTGTTTTCAGTACTGGGCCTTCTCTGACATCCAGACAGGGCGTGTACTCACCAAGGTGACTGACGAGACCTCTGGCTGCTGTAAGTCACCCAGAGGCCCTTGGCTTTAACTGTCAGTTATTCGTATATTTTATTTAGACATTTGCTCATGTGTTCATCTGAAAGTATATTTATTGCTAAGTGGCAGGCATTGTGCTGGGCATGGTGAGGAACATGAAGAACCAGGAACCCACTTTTTGCTGCCCTTAGTCTTACCCCAGTGGACTCTGACCACAGGTCCATCTCCCTCCCTCTGCAGCTCTCACCTGTGCACAGTTCCACCCTGATGGACTCATTTTTGGAACAGGAACCATGGACTCTCAGATCAAGATCTGGGACTTGAAGGTAGGACTAGGACATGGCAGGCCTCCATCTGGGGCCCAGGGTTGGAGCTCCTGTGAATAAGCAAAGCCGATTAAGTGCTGGTGACACCCGGCCCGGGGGATGTCCTGAGGGTGGAGAGACACTGGTTTTGCCTTTGTGATGTGCTGGTGTGGGTCCAGGCCATGCCATCCCACCCCTGATAGTCCTGCTAGTTGTCCTCCACTGAAGCATAGAGGAGAGCAGCTCAAAGGTGGGAGTTTGGTGAGCCCTGTTCTCTTCTTCTAAGAGACCAGACTGACAGGAGGGTCCTCGTGGCCAGCAGCTGACCTGTTTTATTCCCCTCCTCCTCCCCAACTTTAGGAGCGCACCAATGTGGCCAACTTCCCTGGCCACTCAGGCCCCATCACCAGCATTGCCTTCTCCGAGAACGGCTACTACCTGGCTACTGCGGCCGACGATTCCTCTGTCAAACTCTGGGATCTTCGCAAGCTTAAGAATTTTAAGACATTGCAGCTGGATAACAACTTTGAGGTCTGGTCCCCCACCCCTGGTTCCCTTGGCTGCCTTTTCTCATTTGTCGATTATTCACTGACTTAATCAGAACTCCTGTGTATCCGTCCCTAATGGCCCTCCTCTTGTTCTGGCAGGTGAAGTCACTTATCTTTGACCAGAGTGGTACCTACCTGGCCCTTGGGGGCACGGATGTCCAGATCTACATCTGTAAACAGTGGACAGAGATTCTTCACTTTACAGGTAGAGGCTGGCTCAGGGATCCTGAGGCCCAGAGGGGGATGGGGAGCCTCACCAGGTTAGACATTTCCAGGGCTAGGTGGGAATTCGCTGAGGTTGCTTTTAGTCACTGCCCGAGGCAGGAGAGTGCAGTGGCTAAGAAAACAGCCTCCAGAGTCAGATCGCTTGGATTTAAATGTTAGTTGCACCACTTCCAAGCTGTGACATTGGACAAGTCCTTAACTTCTCTGGGGGGCCTCAGAAAAATGGGAATGATAATAACACCTACTCAGTGGGGTTATTGTGAGGACTAAGCGGGTTAATATATATAAAGTGGGCAGAACAGTGGCATGTAGAAAGGCTGCGTAAGGGTTTGATCTTGTCATTATTTGATATCATGTCTTAGTTCGTTGTTGGGATTAGAGCAGTGCATAGGACAGACCAAGTCTTTGCGCTAATGGGATTTATAGCCTAGGAAGGCAGTCGTGGAATGACTTCACAAATAGTTATTTGATTGTGAATTCACAATCAAAAGTAAAAAGTATGAAATGCTGAGATATGGTGGATAACAGGGTTTCTACTTTCCTAATTGTTGTGTGGCCTTTGGTACATAATTTTCCTTTTCAGAGCTTCATCTTCTTTATCTTTAAAGTGGGTGTATTGGTTCTGTTTGTAGACTGGCAGCTGGTTCTTTGGAGGTGGCATGTGTGTAACGGTACCTGGTACACACGTAGGAGCTGAATGACTGGTAGATGCTGCGAAGTTTGTTGATGAAGTTCTTTTTCTCATTAGCAGTTGCTGGCAGGATGAAAAATTCTGCCCTCCCCCCAGTTCTCCCACTGAGAACTGCTCGGTGTGTCTGTTACAGAGGCATCTGGGCCTGACTGTGTGGCCCACCAGTTTTAACCCTTCACTGAGCCCCCATGCTTTGATTTGGAGGCATCTGGATTAGGTGGAGTGGTAGGCTGGAAGCACAAGATAGGCTTCTAGTTATGAGCCAGTTTACTCCAGATGTCATCCTAGGTCTAGAAGGAGTTTGCTCTGATGTTCATGAATTACCTGAGTCCCATGAAGAACATTGCCCTGTCTTGTCTGCCCCCAACCCAGCCTTGCTCTCTCTTAGGGATCCAAGTTCTCTAGAGTTGGAATCCCATGGGCTGAAACAAGCTAATGGGCTGTTCTAGTTAACAAACAAGGAGTTAGAACTAAACATACACCAACAAGCTGAGCCCTGAGGTTTTAAATGGAACTGAAAACTGAGCTAGGTTGTAAGAGGTGGAAGAACAAGACTGTATTTTATCTCTCAGTGCCTTTTCCTAGCTCACAGTAAATTCTTATTGAACTGAATTACAGATGCCCAGGAATCTCAGGTAAGAGGGTGCACTGACAGTCCTTTATTCGTACATCCCACCGACAAAAAACAGAGTGCCTACTATGCGCAGGCACTGGAGATAAATGGTGAGCCGGTCAGACCAGAACCCTGTTTGGGGGAAACAGACAAGTAGTAATGTGAAGTATACTGCATGGATTGGGAGCCAGTACTCAGACCCAAAGAAGGAAAAGCCTCATGGTTGCCTCTTCTTTCCTCAGAGCATAGTGGCCTGACGACAGGGGTGGCCTTTGGACATCACGCCAAGTTCATCGCTTCAACTGGCATGGACAGGAGCCTCAAGTTCTACAGCCTGTAGGCTCTGCCCCTCCTGGCGGAAGCTGGGCCTCATCTCAGTAGTGGGGTAGAGTTAGGGCTGGGGGGTGGGTGGGTGGGGAGGAAGGGACAAGGACTTTGGGGGGGAGGGGGGCTGCGGGGCGGGACATTTGCATCATTTCACTCTGGTCTGAATGGGGGCCTGAGCGCCGTGCATCCGCAGGGACCGGACGTGGAGGGAAGAACTGGCACCCTCTGCGAAGGCTCAGGGTCGAAGCCCGGGGCCTCTGCCGCATGCTGGTCTTGAGTTGCTGGGGTGGGCCATTCCACACCCACTTGGTGTCCGTTCCTGCGAGACAGGGAGAGGCTGAGCCACGGGAACTGTGAAGGGATGGGCATGAGGGCGTGTGCAGGGTTTTGTAAGCAGTGATCTAGTTTCATTAAAAAAACAAAACCATGAACATGACCACCTCCCTGTGTCCATGTGTAGCAGGAACACTGAGCTGGGAAGATTCAAAGGGAGGGGGACAAAGTGGGTCGGTTACCAGGAAGCCCTTCCTTCTTCTCCTTTCATGGAGCTCTTGCTTTTTTTTCTTTTTTCTTTGCACAGCAGAAATAAAAGAACAAAAGCAAATCTACAAGCTGTTTGTCAGAATAAATCTTCCATGCCCCTGCAGGCCTTGCCTTGTGCTTTGTGGTCTGTGGGTTGGCTCTCACAGGAGCCTGGAAGGCAGAGAGAAGTGCGGGGAAGATTGGCCTTATTTTGCTGGTGAGGAACTGTGAGCAGAACAGTCAGGATTTTTTTGGTTGTAGGTTACAGAAAACCTGTCCCAAACTGGCTTATAACCAAAAAGAGATTTTGACTCTGGCAGTTGAAAAATAATAGAGCTAGTTCCAGGGGAGATAACCAGTAAAGAGTAAATAAATGAATCATATAACCAGCCTTGCTCTTACCTGTCCAGCTTCTTCCCTGCATGCTCCATGGGCCTTCCTGCCTCTTTCTTTGCAGTACAGGATAGAAGGGAGAAGGAGCATGGGCTGTGGAACTAGACTCCCTGGTTTTGAATCCTGGCTCTGCTGGGGCAGATGATTTCGTCTTTCTGTGCCTCAATTTTGTCATCCATAAAATGAGGATACTGCAAGGATCAGTGAATTAATATGTGAAAAGTGCATAGAACAGTGCCTACACATCATCAGTGCTATTCATATATTTAGCTGCTGCTGCTCCTGCCACTGCTATTGTGCTGTTCCCTCATCCTGGAGTCTCCCTCCTAAAACAAAATATCAGGTGAACTCCAGAAAGCCCCCGGCCAGGCAGTGATCTCACTCTGAGCCTATGGGTCACATCTCTAGCATAGTTTTAACCAATTGCTTTGAAGGCGTTTGTGCTTTAGTTTCTCTTAACCAGGTTTTGTTTTTGTTTTTTTAACTTTATCTTGTACATTTAACAATTGAAGATATAAACAATTAAAAAAGAAAAAAACAGTTGAATAAAAACATACATTTCTCAATTAAATGTACTGGATACATATAATTTTTTTTTTAATCACAATCTGTTACACAGTATATTTGGTTCATAGTAATGCAATCATACAGTATTACCTAGGTTTTAATCTCAAGGGCAGGGACCACGTAATCATTGTTGTCATTCATCTTCGAATAAAAAATACATGGTCCACTGAAGTGAGCATTCCACATAAGGAAATCAGCTCAGGTGGCAGGTGCCTCATTTGAGGTCACACTGCTGCTAGTTTGGCAGATTGCCGGATTCCGTGTTGGGGCTCAGTCCACGCCCCGACTCTCTCTGTCTCTTTCCTCAGTATAGAAAAGTACCATGGTTGACACTTGGTTGTTTACCACGTGTCACATCTCCAAATTTTGGTTCTGCTACCTCTTCGTAAGAGAGCCTCTTGGAAGTATATCTTAGCTGAGAGTCATTGGATTCAAAAGGGCTCACCTTTTCCGGACCCATATTGTCAGGCTGACAAGTTTTATATTTAGGGTCAGTAGTCCTGGGTGTCAGACCAAAAGGCAGTCATCCGATGGTGTAATCACTGCTCATTGCATCCTGCATGAGTTCGTGACCTGTGGGGGTCTGCGTGAACCAATGCATACTAGAAGGTGAGGGTGTTTGCAGTCAGCCTTGGAACTCTGACCAAGGAAGCCACCTGGGGGTGGTACTGTCACACTTGTCTCCCAAATGACCCTGGCCCCAGTGCTGAGCGTCAGAACCATGCAACAACCCTGCCGCCTTACAGATGAGGAAACAATCTCAGAGAAGTGTCTTGGCTGAAGGCCACCCAGTAAATTCTGGAGCTGGGATTTAAGCCATGTGGCTTTAGAGTCCAAGCTAATTAGATCGCCACTGGGTAAGACAGGAACGGGCAACTGGTGACCTACTCCACAGCCTTCTAGGAGTAGAGTGTGGTGAAGTATGGATTTTGGAACCAGAAGTCCGGGTTTAAATCCCAGCTCTGCCACATTCCAATGTGTGACTTTACGTCTGTTTTTGCATCTGAAAAATGGACCACAGGGGCCTACTTCCTAGGGCTGTTGAGCACTAAGTGGACTATTACATGCAGAGAGCAGATGGAAAGCATTCAGTAAATGTTGGCTATTTTTCCCTGCTTCCGCCAGCCCTGGCATCCAGTGACACTGCTTGGGTTCATGGTGGCCCTTGAAGCTCGAGTGCCTGTCATAAAGTTTTGGTCTTTTTACCTAACATTTATCGGGGTTCTGATGACACAAAGATGGGAGGAACAGAATCTGGGCAGGGAAGGGGGAATATCCAGGTGAATACAAACTTGAGACAAGTTCTGAAGGAGGTGCCAGCACAGGAAGGGTTGTGCGAGAGCTTTAAAATTTGGGCAAATCTGGGGGGAGGTGACATAGGCAGCATTTGAATCAAGTTAGAAGTTCACTAGGTGACATAGGGCAGAAGAACAGAGTTGGGGTGGCTGGTATAAGGAGAGGACCTGGTGGCCCCACTGCCTGTGGGGAGATGAGGGACGAGAGCAGGTTCCTGGAGAAGCCAGGAGGAGGAATATGGGCAATGGGGGAGGTGGGGCGGTGAGATGAGTGGAGAAGTGCCCTGCAAGTTGGAGTAAGGTCATTTAGGAGGTTGCTGGCCTGAACCAGGAGCATGAAGAAAGTTTTTATTGTGAAACATTCAAGTGTCTAAAACACACCTATCCAATTAAAGAATAATAAAATATCCTTGAATCCACCACCCTAACTAAGAAAGCATTAGGAGGAAAGCATATGTGACTCAAGCAGTTGGGTGCTCGCTACCACATGGGAGGTCCTGGGTTTGGTTCCGATACCTCCTTGTATTAGTCAGGGTTCTTTCAGGAAATACAATCAGCAGGAAATATCTGTCAATAATATGAGATTTTATAAGAGTCTCTCACACAACCGTGGGGATGCACAAGTCCAGGTTCCTCAGGCAGGCTGCAAACCAGGGGCTCCAATGAAAGGAACTTGATGAGTTTCTGGGAGAAGTTGGCTGTCTAACGACAAGCTGGGAAATTCTCTCTGAATGTTGAAATCACTTCCCCTTTTAAGGCATTCAACTGATTGGATAAAAGCATCACCTATTGATGATACAATCTCCCTGATTGATGCAGATGTAATCAGCCATCCACGCAGTAAACTCACTGGTGATCGAAGTCCATAAATGCTTTTTTATTTTATTTTATTTATTTCTCCCCCAACTCCCTCATTGTTTTGCACTCGCTGTCCACTCATCTTTTTTAGGAGGCAACGGAAACTGAACCTGGGGCCTCCCATAAGGGAGGGAGGTGCCTAATCGCTTGAGCCCCTTAACTCCCTATAAATGCTTTTGTATGACAATTAGTCCAATGCTTGCTGGACCAAACACCTGGACACAATTATCTGGCTGAGTTGACACATTAGCCTAAGCATCACACTCCTAAAGAAGACAAGACAGCGAGCTGATGCCAGGGGCTGGCATGGTGAGCTGACGCAACGAGATGACACAAGGACACAATAAGAGACCCGGCAAGCAGGGAGTGGATGTGGCTGAAGCGACTGGGTGCCTCCCTCCCACATGGAAGATCCCAGGTTTGGTTCCCGGTGCCTCCTAAAAAAAAAAAAAAAAAAAAAAGCACACAATGAACAGACACAGAGCAGACAGTGAGTGCAAACAATGAGGGAGAGGAGAAATAAATAAATCTTTAAAAAGAAAGAAAGCATTAGGAGTCCTCTGTCCCCATTCTTCCAGAGGGAACTACTACTCTGAATTTTGTGTTGATCATTCCTTGGCTTTTCTTTATAGTTTTACCACTACATTGTTTAGTTCTTGCTGATTTTTTTTTTTTTTTTAACAATGTAAAGGAAATCGTTCACTCTGCCCACTTGGACTTCATTTGCACAACATAGTTTTTGAGGTTTACCTTTATTAATACAGGTAGCTAGAGTTCATTCACTTGTGCAAACAAAGGCAAATGGCCAAACAGAACTCACACCAGACTGCTGGGGCAGTGTTCGTTGGCAGCAGGAGCAGTCACAGGTGTGCAGGCCCTGTGTGGCGCATGCATCCCACAGCAGTGTGCGGTGGGCCATGGTGCTTTTAAAGCTGCCTGATTAGGAAGCATAGTTCCTCCTTTGGGGTGACCAGGGGCAGAATTCAACAGCAATAAGATATGGAAGCCTGCAGGCCTTGTGGGGCAGGGAGCACCAGCACCTCACCCCTCGTATGATCAGCAGCCTAGGGTCCAAGTTGTGCAGTTACAGTTAATTAGAACGGCCAGCAGCAGCAGGATTCTCTGCATCTGCATTCATGGTTGGAAAAGTAGCAGCTTCTCTAACACGAGTCAGGAGCTGGGATCCAAGCCTTGTAATTGATCAGTGCTTTGAGTACAGGCAGACCTTGAAGATACTGTGGGCTCGGTTCTAGGCTACCTGATAAAGCAAGTCAACATGAATTTTTTGGTTTCCCAGTGCATATAAAAGTTATGTTTACACTGTACTGAGTTCATTAAGTGTGCAAGAGCGTGTCTTAAAAAACAATGTTCATACCTTAGTTAAAATATGACAGAGACACCAAGTGAGCACATGCTGTTGGAAAAATGGCGCAGGGTTGCCACAAAACTTCAATTTGTAAAAAATGCATTATCTGCAAAGCATGATAAAACAAGGTAGGCCTGTACTTGGTAATGGCTGGGTTCTAGAGCCTTGTGAGAGGCTCCTTCTCTAGGAGACTAGCCTGCAAGAAATAAACCCCGGTCAAGTTAACCTTTACCTTCCATTCATTGTAGAATTCCATTATAGGAATATACCATATTACCTTTGTATGTTCTGTTGTTGATGCATATGTGTTGTTTCTAGATGTTTTGGGGATGCTTCTGTGAACATTCTGGTGCAACAGTTTTTCTAGGATATTAACCTAGGAGAGAATTTATGATGCCATAGATAATGTTATTAGGTAATGACACGATTTTTCAACATGGTTGAACCAGTTTATACCCTCACTAATAGCAGATGAGTGCTCCCTGACTCCATACTCTCACCAACACTTCATATTTTCTGACATTTTAATTTTTGCCAATCTGGTGAGCATATAATCATATCTTGAGGTTTAATTTTCATATCCAAGATTATTAATGAAGTTGAACATCTTTTCATCCACTTAGAAGCCATTTGAGTTTATCTTTTGTGAAATATCTGTGCTCTTTGCCTATTTTTTTTTTTTTTAAGTTGGGGGGTCTTTATTTGTAGCAGTTTTTAAACATTTATTTAAAAATTTAATTTAAAAATATGTGTACACACACACACTTACAGGATAAGATAGTAATCCTTTGTCAATAATGTGTTGCAACTATTTTCCCACTTTGTGCCTTGTCTTTTTGCTCTTTATGGGGTCTTATGATTTCTGATTGTGAAGTGCTCATTTTACCTGTAATTTTATCTGTAAGTATTCTTGGAGATTTGGGTTGAAATCACTTTCTTCCAGAAAGGAATTGCATTTGCTTTGCTTGAAGCCTGAGGATCATTTTTAATTATCACTCTTGCATCATTTTCAATTAAATTCAACCTGTGAAGTGTTTTCAGAGTCAACCTTTGAGCCCCACCCCCACCTCCCAGTCCAGAATTTGGATTGCACACACCAAAGAGGAGGCGCTAGTACTTTCTACTTCTCAGGGGAGATTTTTTCCCCCACCCGTCTAGCACCAAACTCAAGATAGGCAAGTTTCCTTGCTGCCCTTTCCTTATTTCCAAGAGTTTGCTGATTTTTTTTCATTGTCATATTGAATGCCACCTCATATATTAAGCCTTTGCCCCCCCCACCACCACCAAATACAGCTCTGGCTATATTTTTAAAGAACCAGAAAAAGGTCTCTATATAAATCATCTTTGAAGTATCAGGCTTCACTCTTGGAAACCAAAAACCTCTAAATCTGCATTGTTTTTTTTTTTCCTTCCCTCTTTCTTTGCTGTGAATTTCTCCAACTGACAGGAAGGTAGCCCCAGCATATGCTTTGTGTATTGCAACACGTTGTTCTACAGTTTATTTTCTGGTGTCCATCATCCCGCCTCTGTATCTGTGCCATCACCCCAGTTATTCAGCAGAACGCTGAAGGCTCTGAGAGTGCAAGGTCTCAGGCAGCATTTGCCGCCCAGCTGCCACCCTTGCACTGAGGACTTGGTCCTCTCTCCTCTCTCCTCCTTTAAAGTCCCAGCTTTTAAAGATTTGCATCTTTTAAAGCTCTCCACCTTGGGCAGGCCCTGGGCTTGATCTGCAGGTTCCTGAATTTGCAGAAGGGCAAGGTCTTGGGTTCTGTAGAAATCCCCAATGTGGAAGCTGGTTTTACTTCCCAGATTTTTTTGCTTTTATTTTAGTTTTGGCCTCTCTGCATGCATGCCTTTTTTGTTTTTTGTTTTTTTTTTGGTGCCAGCTCAGCAATGATTGTTTTAAAAATATGTTTAAATCTGGCATTTTAGTTGTTTAATTCAGTAAATTGATCTGGATATCTAGTCTGTTCTGCTGGAAACGTAAGTGGCACTTTGATATGAAATGCCCTTACAGAAATGTCTGGGCATGGAGGCACACAAAGGAGTTAAATTGTATTTAAGCTAAGGTAATAGGCTGTGGAGTGTTCTCACCCCATTAAGGCAAAGCACCATGAAATTAATTTGATCTCACTGCATAGAGTAAGAATGAGGGAGTCTGAGGGGAGGGATGGAGAGGCAGCAGCTTCCCTTAAGGTTTCTGTAGCTGTGCCACAGGCCCAACCCCCTCCCCTTCCACAAATGGGCAGGAAGAAGCAAAACCTGACAAGCCTATGAGCAGCTCTGCTCCCTGCCACAGGTCAAAAGTGATTTGTTATCCCCATCAGGTGTGATTCAACTGTTAGGGTTCAGGTAGTGTGGGAAGGAAGAAATTTTTAATTGGGCAATATTTGGACTAGACTTTAATACCTAGGAAAGTCAGAGCTGAGCTTGTTTCCCTCCAGAGAAAGCCTAGGGAACTCAGCCATGCAGTGAGTCTCATTGTTCATGTAAGTCTCTGTAAGCAGACTCCTTTGGCACGAATGTGCTGATAAGATCTACGAATACCCTAGATACCAATATGCTACAGTTACCTGTCAGAAGTCATGCTCCAGAATATACCTGACTGTAGGAGAGAAAAACTTGCTCTTTCATTAGCAAGTAAATGGATACATGTATGATTCTATAGGTAGAGGAAGTTTGTGTGTTCAAAGATAAAAATGAGGAAAGAATATTGTTACATAATCTTCTCAAACATTAAGACAGAACCCCACAGAAAAAAGCCAATGGCCAACTTGAAGAGAAACTATTAAGATGAGGATGTTAACCCATTGGTTTGTAGAAGCTCTTTGTAGACAAAGAAATCTGGAGAGTAGATAAGAGATACAAAGAGGTAATTTATAAGAAACAAGTGGTTATAAAAAAGCTTGGCCTCTAATCAAAGAGGTCCATTTTATAACATGATGCTATTTGTCTCGTGATGTTCAGATGGGCAAAGATTTAGAATGGTCTCGGTCTGGGGTGGCAAGGCTGTGGGGAAACAGGCAACTTGTAGACTCCCAACAGCCTTAAGGACTGAGCTTTTGACCCAGCAGTTCTACTTAAGTACTTCCTCTGAGAAAATTGTATACAGAGAATTACGTGCTTACATAGTTATATTCACTCATTACCCTTAATAAACAAACTTGGTTTCCACCAAAAGGAAATCAAACATGTCATATCTTAACCACAATGTAGAGGATAATGCATCTCTTAAAAATGAGTGGGGAGTATAAAACAGATTTATTGTGATTATAGCTGTAACTAACTGATATAAAGATAAAACTTTGAGAAGAAATAAAAATGAGAGGAAGTGACAAGATGTCTACCCTTGTATTTTAAAAAGTTGGTTATGCAATGTGCTTCCGATGGGTCCCTATAGAATGCTTTAATTAGAGCCTCAGTGCCATTCAGAAAGCCATCTTCACATGCTGTTTGAAATGTTCATAACGAGGGAGTATGATGGAGGCAGGAGTAAGAAGAGTCGACTCTGGAGGGAAGCAGAAACCTGGCCAGTCCCCTAAGTCCTCCAACCCACCAAGCTGAAAACCCTCACTTATTCCACACTACACCTGAAGAGTTGACCCTACATCCCCCTGTACAAGCCTGGAAGATGAGCGGGGGAGGATGTCATCCCTAGCCACAGATGGGAAGACTGAGGCCCAGAGAAGGGAATTTAGTTAACCTTCCCCATAGCAGGCATATGGATCATCCTGCCTGTGTTCAATTCTGCCACCACTAGAAAGGTTGAAGGCAGCAGTTTCCCCTAACTCCTTCTCTCATCTTGGGCTGTAAACTGCCTTATTTTAAAAAGCAACAAAAATTAGATTTGGAGCAGGAGGAAAACAAATTCTATTTAGTAAATGTTGGCTGCCATGTAGTATTCTATGTATTTTCAGCTATTAATTCATATAATCTAATACTCCTATGGGGAGAGGCATTATCCCCATTTTACAGATGAGGAAACTGAAGTCCAGAGAAGTTCAGTAGCTCATCTGATACCACACAACTAGGAGGCGGCAGAGCCAGGCCTGCAACTCCAGCAGCCTGGCTCTCAAGTCCCTCTATTTATCTAGTACCTGGAAGATGGAAGAGGTCCGGTAGACCAGGGGCCAGGGCCCATAAGTCCTCTTTAGCTCCCTTCCTGCGAGCTCCCTAAGCTCTTGCCCAACCAGAGGCCCTGAAAGCTGTCTGAAGCCAAGTTCAGGCTTCCCTTCTGGCTTCTCCCTATCCGCCAGGGGCTGAACCCTCCAGCCCATTTGCCCCACTTCAACTGCTACTCCCTCCCAGCCTAGAAGATCTACATGCCAGTCTGGAATGGTCTTTGCTGTCAAGTCATAGATGACAGCAGTGTCGTACCTGGGCAGATGGGGGTCTGTGGCACAGCCAGCATCAGCACTCGCCTGCGAGGCGACTGTGTGCTCCGTGCCTGTTTGTGTGGACTGGTCCTGGGAGGCCAGACCAATGGGCAGAAACGTAGCCCAGGATTGTTTAGTGGGCTCAGGGAGGGCTCTGTGAAGAGCTCCTTCAACTCAGGGTTTAGCTCTGTTGGCCCTGGGATGTTCCCCTTACCTGGGATGGCAGCCAAGCAGGGAACTGGAGGCTGCAGCTCTCCAGGGTGTGGAAGTTGACAAGCTTCACGGGCCATCGGCCCCTGCCGGGCTCCTGATTTCTAGCTAAGCCACGCTGTTCTTCGATGGCCCTGGTTTACGCCCCCACCTTTGCTCTTCCCTTTCTTGCTGCCTGCTCTGCCGCCTTTCCTTGCTGACAGGCCAAGCCTCTTGGAGTCAGGCCCTGGGCTCTACCCAGGGGCGGCAGACATTAGTATTTAGAGGCCACAGCTCTGAAAGGACAGAGCTGACTCAAACACATTCCTAAGAAATAATTCTGTTCCAGCTATGACAAATTATGAGCCACGCACCCGCTTTCGGTAAGTTTGAAGTAATGTTTTATTGAGCCCATTCACCCTCTGATGCCTTCCTGAACCTTCTGGGCCCAGGTGTGGCTCAGAACCACAAAGACACCAACTGCTAGGACCAGGGTGACGGCCAGCAGCAGAATGACTGCCCAGAGGTGAGGGTTGGGGTTGGAGTTCCTGGTGGAGCCTGTCAGAGAAGGGACTTGAAGGACCGCAGGGCTGGGCGAGACCCCGGCCACCTGCCCCCCCACCCACGGGCAGAGCTGAAGCCCCCTGGCTGCAGGGCGGGAGCCTGGTGCCCTTTGCTCAGCTCCCCACTGAGCACAGCTATACCATGTCTGTCCCCATGGTGGCTGGAGCTTACCCCGGGGTGGCCAAGGCCCGAGGGGACCACGCACAAGCCCCCCTACCTGTCGGCCCCAGTGTGGGCTCCGGCCTGTGAGAATCCTCAAAGCCCACGGGCCCTGGAGAGCTCACAATGCTCTGAGGTCCTGCAGGGTCCTGGTGGTGACCGGAGAACCGTCGCCGCCCTGCCCACGGGGGAGTGGGGACGTAAGAACGAACGAAGACCACCCCCCCCCCAGCCCAGTCCTGCCGCACTCACTTGCCGTCCCAGAGCTACAGGTCGTGGAACAGGTCCCCGGCCCCGAGGGGTGGCAGACAGAAGCGCTGCAGAAGAAGTAAACCTGGCAGGAAGAGGCAATGTCAAGGGGCAGGGGGGGCTGCTTCAGGGCCGCCGGGTGGGGCCTGGGGCTCAGCGCAGCCGGCCAGGCAGGCAGGGAGCATCCTGGGCCCACGGACCAGGACAGCCCCAGACCGAAGCCCTGCGACCACAGGGAGCCAAGTGGTATGCGGTGCTTCCCAGTTTGGAATCCCCGTCTCCCTCCTGCCGTGGGGTACCCTGCAGGCAGGAATGCTGCCCCAACCCTCAGGTACTAGCAGGTGACAGAAGTCTACCTCTGAAGTAGCAGTGGTCAGCTGTTAAATACCAGATCTGTATATTAATGTGAATGAAATGATAGATTCTTCAGCAGAACAAAAGCTGGACAGTAGTATGTGGCCTCAGATGCCACTTGCATATTATGTAGAGAAAACCTAGGCGAACAGACCCTGAGTTTATCCACACTTACCTTACGGAGAAGTTGATTATAAAAGTTCAGTGCAGACTTAACAGTGAACATGTTACTTCTGGAATCAGCAACGAGGCCACCCTTGAGCCCCAGGGCGAGTGTTCAGATTTAGGGTTGATTTTGTACCCACACTTGCATCCAGCACCTTCTGTGCTCTTTCTTTCTCTCAGGCTTTTTACTAACTGAAGCTAGGGCTCTCTGCTCACCTCCCTCTTCAAGCCCATGTGGGAGCTATGTCCGCATTGTCCTGTGTTACTAACAGATGGGGACCAGGCTCGCGGGTGCTTCCTTACCGGTCCCCTGAGGGCCCTCTGGGAGCCAGGGTCCAGGAAGGTGAAGGTGGAAGTGGTGAAGCGCTGGTAGTGAGACGGGAAGGGCAGTGCTGTCACATTGGCAGCTACCATTTGGGTTCTGTAGCCGTCGCCATCAAAAGGACACCTGGGAGGGAGAGGAGTCACAGGCACCTGCCTCCGAGTGGCAGGCGAGCAGGGAGGGACCCGCTGGGCAGGTTGAGCACCCTCTGCCACTCACCCGTCCAACAGGAGGGGCCACTGAGGCTGCTGGAGGGGGTTGGCGCTGGGCGTGGCCCAGCACTGGTGCAGCATCAGGACCAGGCGGGGGTCTGTCCTCTGCAGCAGCCGGACCTCCACGTGGACGGGCTCCCGGAGCAGCCTCACCAGGGGGTAGTCCTCTACTCCGTAGTAGGAGCTGAAAGTCTCGTCTGCGGGGAGAGGAGCACACGAGTCCAGGGCAGGCTGTACGTCAGGGAAGTGGGGACGAGAGGAGAAAGCATGGGGACACTGTACCCTTGGCAATCCGCAGCTCGAGCCGCAGGGGGCCGGACTGGGTCACAGGGGCGGGCGAGGGGGGCAGGAAGATGGATGCCTGGATGGGCAGGAAGCCACTGGCATTGAAGATGCAGCGCACGTGAAGCCTGAAAGCCAAGGGCAAGAGGGCGGGAGAAGACACAAATCGAGAGTTAATAACGCAGGTATCAGCACCGTGGATGCAACGTACTGGCCCGGAGGGCAGATGGACAAGGCCCTCGCAATGCCTGGGGTGACACGCCTCACCTCCAAGTGGGCTGGCAGAAGCTTGCCTTTGCTCCTAGCCTCTGCCTAGCTTTGTCTTCCCAGGACGGCTCCTCGGCCTCCCTGTCATTTGCTGTTCAAACACACGAGCCTACTGTGCCAGGCCCGGTTGGTGCCAGGTGCTAGGTGCAGCAGGCTCGAGACAATGGGACCCCACAGAGCTGCTGCCTCGCTGGAACTGCTGTGGCTACCTGTGAGGTCTACCCTGGTCCAGCAGTTGGGGTGCTTGGAGCCCGAGAGCCCAGCTGTGGGCAGGCCTGGGAGCTCTAGCATCCAGCAACCCCGGGTTTGAGTCTTCTCAGCATTTCCTGGTAGTAGGATCCTGTGCAAGCAGCTTAACCTCGGCCTCTTCATAAGGGGGTGAGAACCCCATCCCCCCCGCCCCCAGATCTGTGTCAAGGGTGAAGGGGAAGCCCAAGGTCACGTCCCAGCTTTACCATCCTCACATAGCTGCAGTTCACCTGCCGTGGCGTCCTAGCATCTTCCTCGCTAGTCTGAAGGCCACCGAGGACACTCACCCACACTCCTGGTGGGGGGCCCATACCCACGCAGGGGGTGCTCTGTTAGCATTACCTGGCCCCACCCACCTTGCCTTCCACTCCCGAGTGCTCTACCTTTACCGGTCTTCGGGCCAGAGCCCTGGTGGCAGGAGATCTGGGTCCGAGCCTGGACTGGGTGCCCTTGAGGATGACGCTCCGCAGATGGAGGCCGAGGCCTGGCACCCCCTGCACCCCCTGATCCCAAGGCCTTTCGACCTGTACAGCCCCTCGTGGCCCAGTCATTCCTCATGGGCTCTGGCCTGGCTTTCCCGTGCTCCCACCTTCCCGAGAATCACTGGCCTCTATGGCAGGCTCTGGCTGGCACCTCACAGTTCAATCCAAGAGTGTAAAGCAGGCGTAGGTTTGTCTCCCACCCCCCACCCATGGGTGATGCTTGAAGGCAAAAGATACTTGATCACCGATGCCAGCCCCATCCTCATGCTGAGGGGGAGAAGAAACCCCACCTGGCACCTGCTCAGTGCCAAGCACTGAGCTTCTGCTGCCTGAATAACCCACTGGCTCTATCTGGCGGGGTAGACAGGCCGAGGCTAGGCTCCCTGCCCTGGTCCCAGTCACCCTGGGGTGCTTTTGCCCACTGAGTCCACAGGCCCAGTGGGTCCTCCCCTAGCTCCTCTGCCACATTCCAGAGGTTTCTGCCTCATCTGTGGCTTTATAACCTCTCAAATCAGGAAGTGGCAATAGCCACAGCCTCAGCCTTTTCCTGTGGCCTGAAAAAGGTTCGGTGACAAGGACTCCAGCCTTCTCGGGCACTGCCATCAGCTTCTGTTTGTGCCCACGTGCCAGGTGTGGACAGATCTCATTTGGCCCTCAGACAAGCCCTGAGAGCTGCACGACCCTGATGTGGCTGGGGAAGCGGAGGTGGGAAGAGGTAAGTAGTATGTCAAAGGCCACGCAGTAAAGCCTGAACTTGGCCCCACTGACCCCAGAGCAGTTCTAAGCCATCCTGTACCCCTCGCCCACAGGCCCAGCCCGTTCACGGGGGCTCCCCTTCACCGGAAGGTGCTGTCCCGCGTGATGGAAGCTTCCGGCCCCATTTGGACATCCATGTCAGACACCAGCTGGTTCTCATAGATGAGCTGGTTGCCAACCACCTGTGGGAGGAGATGCTGGGTGAGGCCCTCCCCGGGTGCAGCATGTGATGCCAGCCTGTGGCCCCCACTCCTACCTGGACTGTGGTGCCACAGTGGGTGAGGGGGAATCGGAAGACCACAAAAGCATCTGTCTCCTGGGAGGGGGAACAGCTGGAGGGGGCATAGGCCAGGTGGACGTTGGCCAGTGTGATCTTGTGTGCCAAGGCTGTCTCCTGGGACACCACCACGACGGAGTGGCCATCTCTGAAGCACTGGACAGTAGCTGGGACAAAGTCACATCAGAGAGGCCAATCAGGAACTTAGGGTTTAGTGTCTACCCAGCATAGAGGCAGGGGAATGGACTGAATGGGAATCGGTACTTAAGCATTGGCCTGGGAGCTGGGAGACATGGGTTCTCATCTTCTAAACATATGATGGGGGGAATGTGTCCCCCCAAAAGACACCTAACCCACAGTCCTATGACTGACCTGATTTGGAAATAAGGTTTTTTGTGATATTAGTTAAGATGAAATCAAGTTTGTATGGGACCTAATCCAATAGGACTGATGTCCTAAGAAGAGGGAATTTGGACAGGTCATGTAACCAGCAAAGCAGAGCTCGAAGCCCAAAGATTGCTGGCAAGTCAAGGAGCTAGGAAGAGGCAAGGAAAGGCTCTCCCCTACAGACTTCTGACTTCCGACTTCCAGCCTCCACGACTATGAGACAGTAAGTCTTATCTTATTTTAAGCCACCCAGCTGCTGGTACTTTGTCATGGCAGCCCTAGGAAGTGAAGGCACCTCTTATACCAGTGCTAGCTGGAACAAACCCTTCCTGATCTCAGTTTTTCCTCATCCATGGAAAAAGGGGATTGGTCTGTACTCTACAGGTAGGGTCACCACATAACTATTCATGCAAACCAAGCTGGGTGTTGTGGTCACCCTAACTTGAGATCTCTTCCTGGGATCCATTCTGACCCTCTGGCTCTCCTAGGATCAGGAGGTTAAACAGCATCAGCCAGTCAGGGGAGGAGAGCGCTCTCTCACTCTTCAGGATCCAGGTAACAGGACAATGCTTGGGGTGGAGGGCTGTACCTGTGTTGCCATAGTAACATGGATCTTTTCTGGTGTTGTCATAGCAGCAGCCAGCCTGTTGACAGGCTTCCTTGGAACTTTTCATTATGCAGGGGATGTGCCCAGAAGTCACATGGCACTGCTGCTGGGTCGGATGGGTGCCTAGGGTTGGTGACAGAGGGGTAAGGGCATGGGATGGAGCCCAGCTGGGCAGCAGACATCCAGGGAGCTGGAGAGACATGGTCCCACAGAGCCCAGTAGAAGGCTGCCTCACCCTCCAAAAGTCCCAGACCCAGGGCACACGCAAGAAACCCCACGCACCCACATAAGCTAGCTCGCCAACTTCCCCGGGTTCCAAGGTGCTCCACTGGGCTGCAGCCAGGGTGGGGTGGGTAGATCCAGAGCCAAGGGATGGCGAGGCAGGGCTTGGAGGGATGAAGCTGGACTCTGGGTACAGCGGGCTAGGGGAGGTGTGGCCAGAGGTGGGGTGGGAAGGGAGAATATGAGGGGTAGACAGTGAGGACACGGTGGGTGGGTCCACATAGGAATCCAGGGTCCAGGTGTGGTCAGGTTTGGGACAGATCAGAGTGACGTCTCGGGCTACATCCACATGCCCATCAGGTAGCAGAGCTTCTATAAACACCCTCAGGTGGGAACGTCCATCCTGCAGGTGAGGGCGATAGGGGAGCAGGTTAGGAGAGGTCCCTAGCCTCCCAGGCAGAGCAGGGGTCAGGGAGAGCTGTGCCAGGTGTTAGGGACAGGCCCCAGGAAGTGCCTGCGCCCAGGGCTGTCTGCCTCACCCACGGACTCACTGAGCTATCGTGGCTCCAAATGATTCTCTGATGGTCCCCGGGGGCTCGCTAGCTTGATACCACGTGGGGCCGAGAACAGTGAGCCACCCCTACCTTCTCCAGCACGTGGCAGCCTTTATAACCCGCAGAGAAGACCACAGGCCCCTGCGGCTCGGAGGCGATCCAGTGGTGGCAGATGGAACAGTTGTTCACCTCAAACCGATTCCCAAACTCATCTGGGATGGGGGTGGGGAGAGGGAGAAAAGAAGGGGTCAGGAATGCCGACGGAAAAGCCAGGTGTCAGGGTGCAGTGAGAAGAAATCTCCACTCCGAGCCAGGAGACCCGGGTTCCAGCCTTTGCTTTGCTACCAGTTGGCTGTGTGGCCTGGTGCAAGTCCCTTCCCTTCTCTGGTCTTGGTTTCCACATCTGAAAGGGATGATTGGCTTCAGCTGGGATTTTTCTAGCTAAGGTTCCCTGAGGACAGCACACAGCAGCAGGCAGGAAAGGACGTGGTGAAGAAAGTGTAGGTAGGGTTTTGTGCTCTGTGCTGGGCATTTTATTCGGTCCTTTTAAGCTTAGTTAGCCACATCTGTGGATGAAGCTGAGGGTAAGTGAGCTTTCTCAGGCACACACAATGCAGGGAAGAGGATCTGAACCCGGGCTTTTGTAGAAGGAGCTGAGCCTGGCTGCAGGTTAATTGGCTGTTGCAGTCACCGCGGCTCACCTGCTGGGTGTTAGCCATCCCCTCCCCCACCCCCCACCCCAACAAGCAGGGCTCCCCTGGAAGCAGGGCACACCCCATGCACTCCCATTCAGTGCACAGGGCAAGGCTAGGGTCCTCGTTCCCATTTTACAGATGAGAGAAGGCTCAGAGAGGTCAGACCAGTTGCCCAATATCACACAGCTTAGAAGCTGCAGATTCAAGTGCTGATTCCAAACCTACACCCTTTTTCTCCACGAGGGCCCTGCCACAGAGTGTGGTTTGAGGAGCAGTAGCCTCAGCAACAACTGGGAATTGTTAGAAATGCTGACTCTCTGCCCTGTCCCAGACCTGCTCACAGAACCTGCATTTCTACAAGATGCTGAGTGATTCCTATGCATGCGGGACAGGGTGTGGGGTAGGTGTGGGGGGAAGCTGGCCTGGGGACCAGGGAAATTAAGGTTGGTAACATACCTTCCCCGCCCCAAAGGTGGTGAAGGGCCACAGGTAGCCACCCCTGGGCCGAAAGGGGCAGGGCCACAGCTCCCCACCTGGCGGAGCGGGGCTGGGGGGGGGGGTCTGGGTACTCACCCACCACTTTGAAGCGGATGCTCTGGCCTGGCCTGGGGACCACCAGCAGCTGCATGCCCTTGACCCCGCAGACATAGCTGTGCAGAGGACCTGGGAGAGCAGGCTCCAGGTGTGGCCGCTGGCCCAGCCCTGGGCCTAGAGTGGCCGCTGCCAGCAGCAGGATAGCCACGCAGGGATCCCAGGCCCTGGCCGGGCCCCCGGGCCCCAGGCACAGCACAAGCCCCATCACAGCCCCCGGCCTCCAGGCAGGGCCCGGGCTTTATAGGGTGGAGGTGCAGCTGGGCAGCTCTACAAGCAGAGGGGGCCCACCTGGGCAAGTGCCCACCTGACCAGCAAGAGCTTCGGTGAAACTCCTGCCCTGAAGGTGGGGGAAGGCACCCTCCCTTCCTGGGGCCCTGAGGTGCTGGTCAGAAATTGGCTCTTGGTCCCCCACTCCTGGCTTTTAGCCTCACAGCTGGGGTTGGGGAAAACATCTTGATGCTTTTTTAACAGCAATGTTCTGTCCGGAACATGGGTGGGGTTTCTAGGAAAGGTGGCAGAGACTGCAGGTGGGCCCCCCTGACGACCTTTGGCCCACTGCCCCATCTCCCAAGCCCCTGACAACCCCTAGCCTGCTCAGCCCTTGTGCCTGTAGGGGAGGCAGTGGTGGGCAGCAGGCTGCTGTCAGGTGGGCTTTGGGGGCAGCAGAGACACTGCCCCTACCCTCCAAACCTAGTCAGGTGGAGGAGACAGGTGCATGACCAGGCGAGCACTGCCACATTGCAAATTCCTAGGGTGATTGCCAAGAACAACCAGAATAGACAACTAAGGGCAACCTGGCATCCTGGTTGGAATTCTGGGACAGAAAAAAAAAAAAAGACACTAGGGAAAAGCCAAGGAAATCTGAATAAAGCAGGAGATAGCCACATTGGTTCATGAATCGTAAGAAATAGACCTCACTGATGTAAGATGCTAATATTAGGGGAAACTGGATGTGGGGTATATGGGGACTCTCTGTGCTGTTTTCTCAATTTTTCTGTAAACCTAAAACTGTTCTAAGAAATAGTCTATGAAAAACAAAACAAAACAAAAAACCACACACACACACACACAAATACAAAACAAGGAGAGAGGCTTACGGACCGGAGTGCCGCCCGCGTGCCAGCGCAGCTCCAAGGGCCTCGCGAGCAGGAGCTCATTGCGTGCACGGCGGTCCTTGCAGGGCGGCGCTGACCTGGGAAGGTGCTTGGCCCGGCGGAGTCCGAGCTCCTCAAACGTCAGTCAACCAGTTATAATTAGCAGCAGCCGGGAGAGCGGAGGGTTTGGCAGCTGAGAGTCCGGCTCCAAGCAAGCCCAGAGCCCTTTCTAGCCATGACCTGGGACACACACTTCATTTTTCTGAGCTTCAGGTTTCCCCTTTCTCAACTGGGGATAAAAATCACGCTTAGCCTCGCAGTGCTGGCAGGAGGACTGCAAGAGACAAAGGATGGGTGTGAAAAAATGAGACGTGGTGAGGCTTTCATGCTTGGCAAAGACCAGCTTTCATTGTGGCCAGAGCGCTGATAGGGAAAGCAGCGTGGGAGAGGCGGGTGGGGGTCGTGCAGGTGTATCTGGAGGAAAGGGGGTCTGAGCAGAGGCTCAAGGAGCTGAGGGCCAGGGGGTGGCCTGCTGGGGATATTGAGTTGAGGCAGAGGGAATTTAGGAGAGCAGAGATGGGTGGAAGGAGGGAGGGCAGGCAGGCGGGCAGCGGTCCAGGAAACCACGGACTTTGAACTGGCTGGGGGTGTGGGAAAGGGATGAGCTGGGCAGTGAAGGGAGGATGGGGACTTGACTGAGGGACAACGGGGAAGTTTTACACTTTGTTTATATATATATTTTTAAGATTTATTTATTTTTTCTCTAACCCCTGCCCCCCAACCCCATTGTTTGTGCTCGCTGTCTGCTTCCTGTGTCTGTTTGTGCGTGCTTTCTGTGTCTGCTTGTCTTCTTTTAGGAGGAACAGAGAACTGAAACCTGGGACCTCTCAAGTGGGAAGGAGTGCCCAATCACTTCAGCCACATCCACTCCGTGTTGTGTCTCTTGTTGTGTCTCCTCATTGCATCATCTCATTGAGACATCTCGTTGCATCATTTCATGGTGTCATCTCATTGTGTCAGCTCACCATTCCAGCCCTTCGTGTCAGCTTGCTGTCTTGCTCATCTTCTTTAGGAGGCACCAGCAACTGAACCCGGGACCTTCCATGTGGGAGGCGGCGCCCAACAGCTTGAGCCACATCCAGTCCCTACAATTTTTTTTTTTTTTTTTTTTTTTTCTTTTTTTTTGTTTTTTTTTTTTTTTTTTTTTGTTTTAATTTTTTGTTTTTCTACAATTTTTTTTAACTCACTTGTAAATAGTATACTTCTTTGATGAACCTTCAATTTTGGGCTAATCTAAAATCCTGAAGTCTCCTGTTGATAAATCACGTCTCTCTCTATTTTATTTTTTTACTGGGCCAAATACTTTATATTTATTCTTTTTCATCTTATCAAATTTGACCCATGATTCTAGTTATTAAGACTATTTAAGAAAAATTTCCATCACCAAAACCATTAGCTGTCTGTGAGCTTCAAGCACGCTTCCATTAATCCAATTCATCAATCTATCTTTTTTTTTTTTTTTTAAGATTTTATTTATTTATTCATTTATCCCCCCCTTGCTGCTTGTGCTCGCTGGGTCAGCTAACCACGCCGTGCAGGCGGGCTTGCCTTCACCAGGAGGCCCTGGGAACCGAACCCCGGGCCTCCCATATGGTAAATGGGAGCCCCACTGATTGAGCCACAGCCACTTCCCCATCAATCTATCTTTTTTTTTTTTTTTTTTTTTATTTTTTAAGGTTTTTAAAACTTTGTTTTAATTATTTTTATTTTTATTTTTTTTTATTATGGGTAAAAATCAAAATTCTCACAATACATACAAACATTTGCAAAATGATATATAAATATATATGCATATATGTGTATTTGCTTACAAAAATGTTATTTATACATATATATACATATATTTTAAGAGGTGCTTAGATTACCAGTGGGTTCCGTGTAATATTTTGGGTAATCTAAACCCATCAATCTATCTTAATGCAAGTCACTGCTATGCTGAGAAGGACAGCGTCTAGAACAGCATCTCAGAAACTGTACTAGAATAGTCTCTTCAGGTTAACTTCTATCCACCACTCCGCATTCTCCTGACATACCTCGTCAGTCAGTCACAAGTGTGTCATTTTTATTATTCAGCATTGTCTCCCTTTGTTATGTCATCTTGCTGCTCCAGCTCTCTGCCAGCGGTGAGCAGTCATGCTCATTGTGACTTGGGGGAGTCACTTCTCTGCTTGTCTCTTATATTTGGAAAATGGGTGTGAGAATGGTTAAGGTGGGAATGGAATCAATGCTAGTGGCCAGAAGGGTGTTTTCTGACTGGTCACGGACCTCACCCAAGGGAGGGTGTCTCCCAAGGCTCTGGAAATGCACAGGGAAAGCCCAGAGGGGCTCGTTCACAGCCAAGGGCAGGGCAAAAGGAAGCCTTTGAGAAAAATGGTGCCAAATTGTCCTGGAGAGAGAGAGGGCATGCTCAGAGTCCTTGGTTATGGTCCCGGAGTCTTGCAAAGCTGCCTGGACCCAGAGCTTGTCAGCTTGGGAAGGACCCCAACTCCTTCGCTCACCCATGGGAGACCTTGGACAAGCCCCAAAAGATACGCCCACCTTCTACTCCTTGGAACTGTAAATGGTACCGTATTTGGGGGGTGGGGAAGGGCTTTCTGATGTAATTAAGGATCTAGAGAAAAGGTGGGCCAGGAATGCCTGGGGTCCCTGCAGCTGAAAGAGGTCAGGGAGGATCCTGGAGCCTTTGTGAGGAGAGAAGCCCTGCTGGAACCTGGATTTCCGACTGTGGTTTTAAGCCACGCAGTTTGTGGAGATTTGTTTGGGCAGCCTCGGAAATGAATACGCTTTCGTGGGTATTGCTTTTACAGTGGTTAACGGGTGTGTGCCCGGTCTGGCTCTTTCTATGCTGGCTTCTTGTTTTCCTTCCTGATAAAGAGTTATCAGTCCCCAAGGTTGTACCCACTGGGACCAGGCCATGGGTGACAGTGGGTCCAGAACGGGTCACCGTGAGGAACTGGGGAGCCTTTGGGAGTCTAATTTTGGAGAGTCCTTTTGTTTGGCAAACATTTATTGGGAGCTTTCCCAGGTGTCAGGACCTCTGCTCAGCTTCAGTGACGAGGAAATAAACAGGAATCGACTCTCTCCTCAAGTTGCTCATCATGAGAGTGGGGAGCTGTTGTGAGAGAGTTATCACAGAGGGCGGGGGTGGGGTGGGGCAGGGTGGTGGTACGTGAAGTGGAGGTGGGGGCAGGGGAGTGGGAGGTAGGTTTGTCTGCAAGGATCATCAAAGGCTTCCCTGGAGGATGTGAGCCCTGGCAAGGGTTTTGAAGGATGAATAGGAGTTCACCAGGAAGTTAATGGAAGGAATAGCATTCTAGAGCAGGGAACAAACAGCACAAGCAAGGGCCCAGAAACAGTTTGTGAATAGGGTGAGGGAGGGGTGGTAAATATAAGATGACAGGGTGTCACTAGGGAGCAGCAGAAATGAAGGCAGAGGTGCTGGCAAGGCGAGACCACCGTCAGGCTTATTTGTTGTGTGGGGAGTTGGGTTTCCTCCTGAGGGTGATGGAGGCACCAGAGAGCTCACCCAGGCCTCTCACAAGTTGGCGCGTGGCAGGGCCCCACTTCCCCTCTGCTGATGTGGGCAACTCGAGGCCCTCCGGTGTGAGGGGCTGGAGGTTTGCAGGGAAGGCCTTAGCTGCTTCCTGCCTGCATCTCACTTCTTGTTGCTGGACTTCTTTAAAGAGGCCAGAAAGGAACCTGGAAAACCGGCTTCCTGAGGCAGGGCAGAGGGAGAAGGGCCGCGCAGGCTGAGAGCACAGCCGGGGAGACGCTGGCCCGTTCCCTTCACTGTCAGTGTTTGTTAAACGGAATCGCTGCCACACATCCTCCTGGGGGCTCAGAGACATGGGCTGTCTCTAACAGGGGTCCAAAGGATGAGCAGGACTTTGCCAAGCGGACAGGGAGGGGACAACAGGTATCCCCCGGCAGCAGCAACAGTGCGTGTGAGTGCACAGAGGCTTTCCCAGGATCCCTGCGACAGTGGTGGCTGGAGCAGCTGTCTGTACACGCGGGGAAGGGGGCTGGGGATGTGGCTGGATGGGAGAGGCCTTGAATGCCACGGTCAGAAGTCTGGGCATGCCTCTCAGGCAGTGAGATCTGTGCTGAGGACCTTACAAGTGCCGAGCTGGCCCCGGCTTTGGCTCTTTCTGGCTGTGACCTCACATTCCAAGCCATGGAGAAGGCAGTGCTTGGGGGGGGGGGGCTGAGCCTGGGAGGGGGGTGGCCGCATCTCTCCCCAGCTGCAGGGGTCAGGCTGTGCTGTTGAGACGTGGCACAGGACTGGCCATGCCTGTGGCTGCAGGTCTGTCCCCCCTCCCCAGAGGGGAGAAGCCAGGCTGCAAGGGTGGGCTTTGGTGGGCATCCAATCGCCCCCACCCAGGTCAGAGCACACTAGCCCCGGCTTGAGGACCAAGCCCTTGACCCCTGGCACAAATCTGTACCCCTCCAGGGAGGCTCCACTGCCCTGGCAGCTGGGACAAAGCCCATCCTCCCTGGTCTCTGCTTCCCCAAATTCCATCTGGCCAAGCCCAGCCCCAGCGATGACCTCACCTCAGCATCATCGTGGACAAGAAGGAATCACAGCAGCAGCTGGCCCTTGCTGTGCCCTCACTCTGGGCCAGGCCCCCCAAGCCGGGCACTGTGCACATCATTTCCTTCAATCCTCTCAGCTCTTGGAGAGGGTCCTGCAGCTGGGAGCCCCTGTTCTTTACCACGCCTGCTGCTGCTTCCTGCTCCCCGCACACCAGACCCGAGCACCCCCGTGGGCTCCAAGGCATGTGGCCCCAGACCAGCGGTGGCAGCAGCCCCTGGGAACTTGTTAGGGATGCAGATTCTCAGGCCCCACCCCAGACCCACTGGATCAGCCACGCTAGGAGGTGGAAACCGGCAACCCGGGTTTTAACCAGCCTTCCAGGGCATTCTGATGTTCCCTCCAGCAGAGAATTGCTGGTCTGCACAATTCCCAGGCCCTTCTAAAGGTCCCTGCCACCCACAGCTGGCAGGCTTGGTTTGGGCCTGCCCCCAGGTCGGGGCCCGATGCCAGCGTCCTCTGATCTGATCTTCTCCTTAGGCTCAGGCTGGGCAGTGTCTCCTGGAGGCTCCTGTCCCCTGCTCCCGGCCAGCGAGCCCACACAACGTCCCCCACTGCTTCCCTCCCTCCGCTCCCCAGGCTCTGCCTCGCACAGTGCCCCCAGGGGAGGAGGCCCAGAGCCAGCATCCTGCCCACCCCCTTCTGGCCAGGATCCTCCTGGGGGAGGCTCTCGGAGGACGTGCTGTGAGGCCCATCTCCACCGTGGGAGCACAGCCCAGCGCTGGCAAGAACAAACAGTGCCTCCTTCTCCAGAAAGTACCTTGGGGCCACTATTCTGGAGTGCTTTTTCTGTTCGTTTTAACTCTTAGTAAATTGTCCTTAGGGGCAGGGGTGGGAGAGGAACCCTGGCCGTGATTCCAGCATTGGAAACGGGGTTGGGAAGGGTCAGAAGAGTGAGGATTTCAGCCAGAAAACCCTTAGCAGGGCTGCCGTGAGAGGTTGCACAGGATGTTTACTGCACAAGGGTCCCTGGTGTGAGAGCGGAGCGAGGCTGAGATCAGGAGGAAGGGCTGTACTCCACCAAGCCTGACACCCTGGTGCTGAGCTCTGTCTGTGGGGGAGAAGAGCAGCCCAGGCACCCACCCCTGCACCTTTTAAAAACTAGTTTGAGATGATGGAAAAGTTTGGGTAATGGATGGTGTCAATGATAGCACAACATCGTGAGTTACCACCACTGGATTGGATACTTGAAAGTGGTAAAAATGGGGAATGTTATGTTGTATGTATGTTATCCTAATAAAAATGAAAACAAAACAAAACGAACCAACTAAAACTCCTATTTTACTGTTGCTAAGCTGTGCGCCCGAAGTCACAGAGCTAGGGCAGTGGCGGTGCAGGGCTCTAACAGGGGCCGTCTGGGCCAGCGTCCCAGGACTAAGTGGCTGTATCACGCCGCCTGTCCGGCCTTAGAGCATGTCCGCCAGTCAGTGGGTGGGGGGGTCAAGGGTTGGGGTGAGCGGGCTTTCCCCAGCGGGGAGTGGGAACACCCCCGCTCTTCTAGGGAGGCATTTGTTTTTGGAAGGCTGAGTCCTCCCTGCCTAGAGGGAAATGAGGAAATACTCTTGTTGCTAATGATTTGGATAAGCAAGGCTCTTCCTGGGCAACGGTGAGAAAAGAACTGGGGGTTCTGGTGTCGCAGGGTGAAGGCGCTGGGGGAGGTATCGAGAAGGGGTAAAGCCCCCACAGGGGTTCCCCACCTGGAGAGGGGTCTGAGGGAAAGCCCAGCACCCTGGAGGCCACCCTGTTTTCCTGAGAGTAGGAACTCCATGCCCGGCCACCCTCTCCAGGTAGGGCTGCCCTCTGAGTGGACAGAGCAGCTGGGACACTTGGACCTGGGACAGGGGGAGCCCCTGCACCTGTCTGGAGGTTGAACCGTGCATACTGACATGTCACGAGCTGCCGGTGCAGTCTGTGCTGGGCCCTGCTCCCATGACACGCTTCTAGCGGTGCCCTTTCCCCGACTTCCCAGCTGTGGCTGACTTAGCAGGGATTGGGGTGGAGAATTCCAGGAAACCTGAACGCAAATCCTCAGGCCCGGTCAGCCTCAGCCAGGAGCTGGCTTGGTGAGCGTGACCAGGCTGCCGTCTCAGGGCGCGTGGAGGGGGCCCGGCTGTTTGCTGTGTCTCCACGCTCTACCCCGGCACACAGACAGGGCCTGGGGCAGTCACCACGGGATCGCCCTCCCGGTAAGCAGGGCAGCCCTCCCCGGGTTGGGGCCTGGGTGCTGTGTTGTTTTCCCTCTGGCCGTCACCTCCCAGGCCTCCCTTGTCATTTCAACACCCCCCTCCTTTGCTGCCCCTAGACTTCCCCCCAGGAGACTGCACTGCAGGGACTTGCCTCCCAGTCACAACGTGCTAAACCTGCAAATGCACCCATTCATTCTGGCACGGCCCACCCAGATAGGAGCTGGGCCCCCAGTGGCCCAGCCTTTGCAAGGTGACCCCAGGCAAGACACACAGGCCAGGAGTCAAACACACCTGAAAAGGAATGCCAGTTCTAAAGTGCAATTTGGGGGAACTGCATAAGGGATCCAATTCCCAACCCATATCCATGTTTTTCAAGAGCTTCTCTGCTGCCCTCTCCCTTCCCAGCACAATTTGTCCCCACATCTGGCCTTGGAGGCTTTTCAGTCTTTCTCCCTGCTCCCCTGATCCCTGTCTCAGCTTTTTCTTAGACAGATCAGCTTAGCCTCTGAGCTTTGTTTTTTTCCCCTTCTACCCTTTCTAGAGAATCTGCAGAAAGCTCTGGAACGGGTCTGGTCAGGACTGCGCTCTTTGAGGTTGGGGAGAAGCTGCGGGCAAAGACAACATTGTCTCTAGTGAGTAGAGAGGGGCGGGAGGAAAAGAGGAAGGGAGCATCTTAGGTTCCTCGGCTGCAGACACAAATTACCACAAACTTGGCAGCTTAAAACAGAAACGCATCGTCTCACAGTTCTGGAGGCTGAAGGTCCAAAATGAAGGCGCCGGCAGGGCCAGGCTCCTCTGAAGCCAGCAGGGGAGCAGTCTCCCTTCCTCTTCCTGGCTTCTGGAGGCCGCCCGCCTCCCCCCGCGGGCTTCCTTGGCCTGCAGCCGCGGTGTCATCACATGGCCGTCGCCCTCTGTGACTCTTCTTATAAGGACTCTGGTCCTATTGGATGAGCGCCCACCTGCCTTCACTCTGGCCCCATCTTCACTTATTATATCTTCTAAGAACTTACATCCAAATAAGGTCACATTTATGGGACTGGGGATTAGGACCGGAAAACGGATTTTCGAGGGACACAATTTGACATGCTCCCCCTCATATTATCCCCTCCCCACGACCACAGATTTAAGTCATTCCCTCCCCCGCCCCCCCCCCCACATCGTTGCCTCTCAGTAAGGGCTCATCAAGTCGCAGGCCCTGCTTTGAAGCCTGCGCCTAAAGGGAGCTCCTTGGAGAGACAACACTGCTGGGTGCCCTTGCTTTGACACGGTGTACTGAGTTCTTAAGACGTTTTCGGTGCGTCTCTACCAGGTGTTGGAGGAAATGGACCCTGACCTCAGGAAGCTTGGCTGGCAAAGGAGAGTCAAGATTTAGGGTACAATTAAGTATGAACTTAGGCACTAGTTCAATCACCTCTTACCGTAGGGCTTGGAGCGCATTTTAAATAAACGCCGTGTTGCTCTTGCCCTAGAGCAGGGGTCCTTAAAAGGCGTCCGTGAGCTAGAATTGAAATTAAAAAACCCACATTATCCTTGTGGGGACGTGTTGGTGTGGACTTGGTAAGGGGTCCGTGGTTTTCACCTGACCAGCAAAGGGTTCTGTGGAACAAAAAAGGTTAAGAAGCCATGCTCTAGAGCGTATACCCATTTCCCCCCCAGAGGAAATGGATTTTTTTTAATCAAGCACCTACTGCATGCCAGGTACTTTCTGGAACCAGAGTCTGGAGGCAGGCGTTACAGATGGGGAAGCCCCCGACTAGGGCTGCAGGGGCAGGCAAGGCGGCTGGCCTGGCCCCTCTCACCACCCCACCCTGCCTTCCCAGCCTAGGGTCCAGGGCCCCCTCACAACTGCCCGGGTTCCTTAGGAGAGCCACAGGGGTGGGGCGCGGGGAGAGGGGAGGCGATTCTTCTCTGAGAATTATGGTGTCAGAAGAGGACAGTGAAGGGACAGAGGTGGATGGCGCAGGTGCCCTCGGCCACATGCACTTCTCTTACATACCGATTGCTCCCTAAAGCAGGCTCTGACACACACTCGGGCTCACACTTTCCTAGACCCGCACCCCTCCTTCTCCGAGTGCTGGCACCAGCTGGCACTGACGTCTGGGCTTCTGGAGAGTGGGGGGAGCAGGGGCTGTGGCAGTTATCTGACTTCTCTGTTGATGGGAATTAACATACTTGAACACCAATGTGACAACTCACTCAGGGTGTCCCCGCCTTCCCCCCACCCCACCCTCAAACACACACACTCTCTCTGGGGCTGATAGCTATTTCCTCCCTCAGCCTCCCTCCCCTGCCTCCGCCTGCCTCTGCCTCTTGTCTAGCTGCCACCGGGAGCTGCCGAACTGCAGAGTTGGAACCCAGTGCTTCCTCTGGGCTCAGGTAAGGGAGGCAGTGGCCCAGGGGCTGGGTAGCCTTAGTGCCCTCTTGGTCCACGACGGTGCAGTTTTACCAGAGGAGAGGACTGCTAACAGCCAGGATGGCAGAGGCTTGAGTTCAACAAAGCTTGAAGGGGACTCGCGGCTCAGAGGAGGGAAGGTGACTAAATTTGGGTGTGTGTGTGTTTGAATTAGAAGCCAGGCCCGGTGATAAACCATTCAAGCTTCTCTCTCCATATTCAGCAGCAAGCTGGGTGGGAAGGTGGCACAGATTACACCAGGACGCTCAGGGAAGCTGCCCCAAGTTCACCCAGCTGGGAAACAGAAGGGCTGGGAGTCAAACACAGGTCTCTGACTCCAAAGCTTATGTCTCTGTCCGCCCCAGCTCCCTGCCAAAGCAGGGGCCTGACTGTCAGCCCCAGGAGTCCTGGAGGACTGATCTGGAGGGTTTGGAAGGGCGGCAGCCTCTCTGAGCATCCCCCGTGGAAGCTGGCTAGGCAGTCGCTGGATGGAAGGGGATGGTTCAGTGCAGAGAGGGACGGGCACTCATTTGTCTGTTGGGAGTGGAGTCCCAGATCTCACTGCAGCTGGAAACATTGGGCAAGTTGCTGTGCTTCTCTGAAACTGTATCCTCCTTTGAAAGTGGGGGGGTGGGGGGAGAGTGTCTCATAGGGTTGTGAGTACAATTGCTCCACAAAGTCTAAAGCTTAGGGAGTAGGGCCATTCTTGGGGAGCCCAAGTCCCATGCTCCCTTCCCCCACCTACCTGCTGTTGCCCAGCTCCAAGGGGCTCACCTGCCAGGGAAATTATAGTTTGATATCGAAGACCTGACAGTGGTCCCTGGAGGGGAGTGGATTTACTCCTCCGGCTGACAAAGACCCCCTCATCTTCCCTCTCTTGCTCAGGGCAGGGATAGAGGAAAGAACACGGGCTAAGCGCACAACTGTCCTTTGTTCCTCCACAAGTCTGAGTTGGTTGGGTGGTTTAGGGCAAGTTATTTAGACCCTTGAGTCTGTTTTCTCATCTGAATGTGGAAAGAAGCCTTCTCCATAGAGCAGTGAGAGAGAGCATCTATGTAAAGGTGCATGCTGGGTGCTAACCCTGCTCCCCAACCCCCGCCTCCTGCAGGGACCCCCAGCCCCATTTCCTCAGCCCTGACAGTCATCCACCGGCTTCAGAGCAGATGCTCGCTCCGGTTCTTGAGGGGTATGAGCATGCAGGTCCGGGATGTGCTCATCCATCAGGCACGGGAGCAGGGACCAGCCTCAGGCACAGCCTTAGCAAGGGGGCTTCTCAAACACCTGCCCCAGAGCAGTCGCCTAATAACCAGTTGCTAGATGATGGGTTGACCCAGTGAGTGAGTAAATGAATGAACTGAGTGGGGCAGGCAGACCCCACAGGGCCTCGGGCACCCTAATCTGGCAGTTCCTCCTGCCCAGCCCTCGCCCTCCTCTTATCTTATTTCCTCTCCAGCTATGGGAGGGGTGGGGACCACAGTGCATGGTCAACACACCCGGCCAGCAACCAGGCCCCACTGTGGGAGCATGCACCTGCGTAGCAGGGAGAGGTGAGGCCTGGGGGCTGTGGTGGGGTGGGGCAGGACCCCTAAAGGCATGGTGTTCTCCCCCAGCCCCTTGATCTGGGGCCTCTTTCATTCCCCAGGGCTCTGGGAACTGGAAAAGGAGTCCTGCCTGGGCTGACCACGCTTCCTTTCCTCCCTGAGCTCTTCAGTCAGCTGCGTAGTAACAATCCATTGGCATCCATATAGACCTAGTAGGTGCTGGGCCCCTCCCTGTTCTAAATGCTTCAGCATAGGACTCAGGTCCTTCCCCGGCCTATGAGCTGGTACTGCCTGGACACTGTGTGGATGAGGGAACAGACTCAGGAAGGCTCAGGAAGGTTAGATGGCTTGTCCCAGGTTGCATCAATCCCTTCCCCCACTCTCTCCCGACTCCCTCCCCCCACCCCCCATTTTGTTCAATCTCCCTGGTTCCCAGCAGCCTCCTCTATAACGTTCACAGGTCAGGTTCGCATCTCCTGGCTCCCAGCCCAGCCTTCTCTTCAGATTCCCCTGCACCCCGCTTACCCTTCTCTGCAGGTTCTCCTGCCACCCCGCCCACCTCAGCGCCTCCTTTCCCCAGCGCAGGGCTGCGATGGCGGCCAACGCCACGCTGAAGCCGCTCTGCCCGCTCCTGGAGCAGATGAGCCACCTCCCGAGCCACAGCAATTCCACCATCCGCTACATGGACCACGTGTCGGTGCTGCTGCACGGGCTGGCGGCGCTGCTGGGCGTGGTGGAGAACGGGCTCATCCTGTTCGTGGTGGGCTGCCGCATGCGCCAGACCGTGCCCACCACCTGGGTGCTGCACCTGGCGCTGTCCGACCTCCTGGCCACCGCCTCCCTGCCCTTCTTCACCTACTTCCTGGCCATGGGCCACACGTGGACGCTGGGCACCACCTTCTGCAAGCTGCACTCCTCCGTCTTCTTCCTCAACATGTTCGCCAGCGGCTTCCTGCTCAGCGCCATCAGCCTGGACCGCTGCCTGCTCGTGGTGCGGCCCGTGTGGGCGCAGAACCACCGCAAGGTGGCCACGGCGCACCAGGTCTGCCTGGCGCTCTGGGTCCTGGCCGTGCTCAACACCGTGCCCTACTTCGTGTTCCGGGACACCATCCCGCGGCAGGACGGGCGCGTCATGTGCTACTACAACGTGCTGCTGCTCAACCCCGGGCCCGACCGCGACGCCACGTGCCACTCGCGCCAGGCCGCCCTGGCCGTCAGCAAGTTCCTGCTGGCCTTCGTGGTGCCGCTGGCCGTCATCGCCTCGAGCCACGCGGCCGTGAGCCTGCAGCTGCGCCACCGCGGCCGCCGGCGGCGCAGCCGCTTCGTGCGCCTGGTGGCGGCCGTGGTGGTGGCGTTCGCGCTCTGCTGGGGGCCCTACCACGCGTTCAGCCTGCTCGAGGCGCGGGCGCACGGCGACCAGGCGCTGCGGCCGCTCGTGTGGCGCGGGCTGCCCTTCGTCACCGGCCTGGCCTTCTTCAACAGCGTGCTCAACCCGCTGCTCTACGTGCTCACCTGCCCCGACGTGGTGCGCAAGCTGCGGCGCTCGCTGCGCAGCGTGCTGGAGAGCGTGCTGGTGGACGACAGCGAGCTGGGGGGCGCGGGCAGCGGCCGCCGCCGCCGCGCCTCCTCCACCACCACCGCCTCGGCCGCCTCGGCCGCGCTCGGCGCCCGCCGCCCGCCCGGCCCCGCGCGCCTCCTCCGCTGGCTGCGGGACGGCCGCGCCGCGCCTCCGCCGGGGGACCGGGCCCGGACCCGGTCCCAGGACGAGACAGGCCCGCTGAACCGCGCGCCGAGCACCGCCTCCGACTAGGACGCGCGCCCAGGCCCTCGGCCCGGAAGGCACAGGCAGGGCCGTGGGCCCTTCCGGGCGCCAAAGCATCGCGGGGGCACGTCGTCAAAAGGCGGCGGGGAGTCTGCGGGGCAGGACCCAGGAAGTGTCATTCTCCAGCACCCCTGGTGCTTCAGTGAATCACGCACAAAAACAGTTACGCCAGAGCCCCGCAAATCGTTATGCGTCCGAATCACCCAGCGGTGCAGATTTGGATTCAGCAGGTGGCTAGGGCTTCCTAACAAGCTCCTGGCTGAGCTCCGTGCTGCTGGGCCACGGACCACACTCGGCAGAACTCGGGTTAAAGTCCTAATAGACTTTCTCCGACTAGGATGGTGGGCTCCCAAGGGACACCAGGCAGGCGCGTCTTTCTAGAGACCAATTCCACCAGACAACCGGGGGAGGGGGAGTCACTTTTATATCAACTCTGTGACTTATTTCTGGAGTAGAAGGAAAGGTTTGAGAAGCCGGGTTGAGTCCGTCCTCTTCCCTCTAGCTAATGTTTATTGAGCCAGAGGTGCTATCCCGCCACCTCAGGAGACAGGTCCTATTAGTCCCAAGTTTTACAGAGGAGCAAACCAAGGCACAGGGAGGTTCACTTGCCCGGCAGAGTCCACACTCCAACCTCTAAGCCCTGGCTTCTAAGCGTTAGATGCTCAACAAATTGATTGCAAAGTGAACACACATCATGTGACTTACCCAAGGCCCCCATCTCTACCCCTCAAATCCAGCATTGTCCAAGTGTCTGTAAGGTGGAAAAGGGGTACCACAGTCCAAAGTTTGGGAAACTCCAGACTAATCAAAGTCCAGCCTGCAGCCCTGAGAACTGCAGCCCAGCATTGCCTAGCTAATCTGACCACAGCATGCTGAGCCCCATATAGGCCTGGTGTTTTGTGGGATGCCTTCTGGGCAACACTGGAAATCCCAAGAGTTTTGCAGCACCTGGAGGCTGGGAAGGCCAGCCCTTGCTGCAGACAGGTAATTGGCATCTCTCCCTAGTGTGGCCCTTCCCGCTGCACCATGACCTCATCTACCTATTCCCTCCACCCACTGTGGACTTGAGGGTAGAGATGCCAGATTTCAGCTCTGCGTCCTGGGGACTGGCAGAGCTGGAAATTTGGGGGATGAAAATTATGGAAGTGCTGGATGAGAAACTCTTGGGATCTTGGTCCAGTGCTGCTTGCACCACTCCCAGGCTGGGCAGGCTAATTCGCTGCGGACTCCCACTCCCAGCCCATGAGAGAGGCTCAGCCAATGGCACGGTAGGATGTTCGGCTGACTGAACAGGCATCCCCCACAACATCTTGCTTTGTTACTTCACAGCACTTTTTGCCATCTGACATACAATGTATTTTACTTGTTTATTGTCTGCTGTTCCCCAGCAGAGTGAAAGCTCCTTGGGGGCAGGGACTTTTGTCTGTGGCCTGTACTTCCTGGTACCCAGAAAAAATGTGTCTGTATATAGTAGGCATTCAATAAATATTTTTGTTGTTGTCTGGATGGACGTGAGTTACCATCTTTGGAGCTGATGTAGAATTTGGCATGCAGAGAGGGTGCGCGAGAGAAACCCTGCTCCCTGCGGCCTCCCCCTTGGACCCTTTCAGTGTTGAAAGTGGAGGGGGAGAGAGCACGCTGGGTGACAGGGTTGGCAGGGCGCAGAGGCACACGGAGCGGCCTTTGGGAAGAGGTGGGGGAGCTAGGGTCTTAACTGCCGGCCTCCAGGTCTGGATGGGACCCAGGACCCTGAGACAGGGCACTTGGGAGAGTCCCCCTTGTCACCAGCTTGCTGAGGGGACCAAAGGATCGACTCTTCTTGGTCTGAAGGCACTTGGAGGAGGAGGGAGAGAGGGGAGAGCTGAGCCTTTTCCTGTCACCAGTCTCTGCCACATCCTCAGGCTCCCTCTGGGGCTCTGTTCCACAAAGACTTGCCCAAGGCCCCCCAAAGGCTTGGGAGCCCCTTCCAGGGTGGGGGTCCCTGTTTTGGAGCCCAGGGAATGCTGGACCCGGCGAGGCGTCTGACCAATGGTGCGAGGCGGTGCCGTGACCGATGTGGTGGCTGGCCGCGGAAGGACTCGGGCTGTCCTGAGCTCAGACCGTGGCTCCTGGCCTCTGGGGAGGCTGCTTCTGCAGCAGGGCCAATGTGTCCCGCTTCTCAATGGAGCGCAGCTGCTGCTTCTTTGCCCGCTTGAGCTTGGCGGGGTTTCGGATCTGGTGAGGGAAGGGCATTTGTGTGGCTGGAGCCTCTGCCCCCATCCCTGTTCCCCAGGGAAAGGGAGGCCACCCTGCAGAGGCCTGGGCCCTGCTTAGGAGCGGGAGCGGGACCCCCGAGGAGTGGGGAGGATGAGACACTCACCACTTGGACAATCTCTGCCTTCCGCTCATTCTCCAGGCGGCGCTTCAGGTTCTCGGCACGGCGCCGTTTCTTCTCCTGGAAGCAGGCCACAGGGAGGAGGATTTGAGTCTGGGAGCTGAGGCAGCTCTGACCATGCAGGCCCAGAGGAGCGAGGGCTGGCTCGATTCACAGGAAAGGAGTGGAAAAGGCTCTCTGACCCTAGCTCCAGACTGTTCCTGACGTGCGGATAGGTAGAGGGCCAAGGACCCTCTGGGGAGGGCCAGCGCTCAGGGGCTTGCCATAGTGGAAAGTTCATGACTCTACTCCAGAGGGAGGCCTTTGGCCAGGCAGCTGAGGACTGGGGCTCGGATAGGAGTGGGTGGGCTAAGATAGGGTGGCTCCCTGCCAAGTTCCCACACATGCACAGTACCCTCGTCCCTCCTTGGCCATTGTCGGGGAAGGCAGCATGGGCTGGCCCTTATTGTTCCTTCCCACCCTCTTGCAATCTTGCGCTCTCCCCTGCAGTCCAAGTGCTGCTAGGTGACAGCTGCAGCTGCATGAAGTTTCCCCAGGGCACAGGGCTGGGGAGGGGCTGAAGCTCTGGCGCAATCTGGCCTGGGTTCAAATCCCAGCTCTGCTACTCTGTAACTGAGTGACCTTGGCCAAACTGTGTAATCTCTTTGTACCTCGAGTCCTACACCTTTAAAATGAGGACAATCACAACGCATATCTCCTAAGATTGTTCTGAGAATAAATGAGTTAATGCATGCTCAAGCCTTGGAAGAGTCCCTGCCCCCCCTGGGAATATTTGAAGGAGTCTGTCTTGGGAACGGGTGGCCCAGTGCTCTCTTGCTGTGCTGGTTGCTGTCCCCCTGGCAGGGTGCGCACTGGCCCCAGGAGGCGGCAGGGCCAGGGAGGGGATGAGGCCTCCCTTAGCTTAGCAAGTAGGGGTGGCCTGGATCTCCTGGGGGGAGAAAGGAGAAGTAAGACTTGGGCCCCTAGAGTAAGTGGAAGGTCTGGGGGGCTGGGCAGGGAAACATCAGAGGGGGATGGTAAGGTGAAGGCTCCACCTTGTTCAAGAGGAAGTGAGATAAGGCTTGGCACATGGCTGCGGCCAGCAGCAAGGAGGGCCTCAGCCACAGGCCTGGCAGGGGCAGCGCAAAGCAAGGGACACAGGACCGAGTGACTGGCCCAACCCCTTCCCTCTGTGGCAAGGCCAGGACCAATGGCGGGGGAGACTCCTGGTCCAATGCTCTCCTCCTGTGCCCCTGGAACTACGAGATGAGGTGACACCCCTCTGAGAACCCCGATCCTGGGAGACAGACACTGACCAATGCCACAGCCCCACTCTGTGGGCTGCTGAGTGCCCCTTCCTCCCTGATGTGGGTGAAGACACGCTCCTTTGCAGGGGTGTGGGCTGCTCATGGGGCACTTTTGGCCCTGGATGGCATCAGGGGATGACTGGAGGGAAGATGCAGGGCCATCACTTTGCTGGTGTCTGGAAGCCACTGGAGAAGGATGGCAACAGCCCTGGGGATGACGCTTTCCAATGTGCTGGACTTTCCCGCCTGAGTGGGTTCCAGGGAGGAGCTCTGTCCCCATCTCTGGATGTTCCTTACACCAGCCAGGGCCACTCAGCGCTTTTCCCCAGGCCTCCCCACTCTGGTGCCCAGCACAGAATGACATGAGGGCCTGGAGGACGGGCCCCGTCCCACCCCTACGCCCTGTCCTCATGTCTCCTGTGGAGCCCCCGGCTATGCTGCATGCCTCACTGGGCACTCCGACCCTGTGGTCTCAGGCTGCAAGTCTGCTTCTGCCCGGGCTCCCTGTTCGCACAGCCCTGGGGCCCTCGGGTATCTCTTGGCCAAGGCTGCTCCCCACCTGGGCACATCTCTGAGCGCCCTCTTGTCCCCTCAGGCTGCTTACAGCAGACCCCGGCTTGGCCTGGAGGGTTGGCCCCCTTACCTGCCGGCGCCGCTCCTTCTCCTCCTCCAGGTGCCGGGCAAAGTCCTTGGTCAGCTTCCTCTCCTGCCGTTCCTTCATCTTCCGCTGCCAGGATGTACGCAGGGGCTTGTCTCGAACCATCTGGGAGAACCTGCACGGGGGTGTAGAGCAGGCTGCTTGCAGGGCCTGTAGGGCACCACCATGTCCTCGCTCCTCTCGGTTCTGGGCCTTCTTCTCTGGAACCCAGTCAGAACCACCTCCCCCGGCCCAGCAGTGAACCCCAACACTTCAGCAGCTGCAGAAAGGACCCTGACCATGGGGCTACTGGTTCTCAAGCCCTGGTACGGGCCCATGAGGTGGGTATCTTGTTCTCTCCATTTTATAGGAGCAAACCGAGGCCCAGAGAGGTTACATAACTTGCTCAAGGGTACCCTGATCCTGAGCAGCAGTCAGGACTTGAACCTGCGTCTGTGACCCCAGAGCCCAGGCCACACAGCCTTTGCCAAAAAGCTCTGCTGCTTCTACCAGGTGCAGTTGGGCCTGTGCTTCGATGCCTCTGGAGATGGGGTGCTCCCTCCCTGCAGGGGGCAGCCGTTCCATTTCAGAACAGCGTAGATGGTTCGAGTTCTCTGTAATGATTCAGAATCTCCCCAACTGGGGAAATGTGAAAATGGTGTGAGCATTAGGGGATATCAGGGCAGGCTTGACTTTCCTAAGAGTGATAATGATACTGTAGACACAGAAACAGCAAGATTATCTCAGTAGGATGCACACTGCAAGGATTCATGGGTGAAATGACATATCTAGGATGTGATTTAAAATACACCAGGGAGAAAAAGAGAAACAAACAAAATGAAAAAACAACAACAACAAAAAACACATAGAGGGGCAAGATGAAGTTAGACTGGTAACGTGCTGAGTACTGCTGACGCTGGTGATAGGAACAGGGGCTTCATTAAACTAGTTTCTCTCCTATTCTGTATATTTGAAAATTTCCATAATCAAAATTAAAAGCAAAGACTTCAAGTCAACCAAGATGGCAGAGTGAAAGACTACAGCGTTCCTCTTTTTTTTTTTTTTTTTTTTGCTTTCACTACAGGGTTCTGTTCCCTCATAAAATATTTGAACAACTAGCAAAAACTGGCAGAGCCATCTTCCTCAGAGCTCCGGATAAGAGTTAAAGTGTTGCAGTAACTAGGTAAGCAGTGAATCAAGGGAAAGACAACTTAAAAATGGTATGAAAATGTTGCGGTGCCCTTGCTGCTTGCCCCCCACCCCTCCCTGGCTCAGTGTGGAGCCAGCCTGTGCTCTCAATGTGCATCCCTGGTTCTGGTTCTGGAGGGAGCAGAGTAACCCCTACAGGCATACTGGGTGCGTGTATGTCTATGCTAGTCTGTCTGGTGGCAGCCTGAAGGACTGAACCAGGACACTCAAGTCTGTGCTGTCCTGTAACTTGCCCTACATGCAGATGCAGCTTGCAGACAGCTAAATTAGCTTAAGAAATAAGCAGGGGAAATGGCTGTGGCTCAATCAGTAGGGCTCCCGTTTACCATATGGGAGACCCCGGGTTCCGTTCTTGGGGCCTCCTGGTGAAGGCAAGCCCGCCCGCACGGCGTGGTTAGCTGACCCAGCGAGCAGAAGCAGCAAGGGGGGGATAAATGCATAAATAAATAAAATCTAAAAAAAAAAAAAAAAAAGAAATAAGCAATTTGCAGTCACCCCAGGGTAAAACATTACTGGCTTTAAAAGAAACAATACAGCACCCAGGACCGGGAAGAAAGACTATTCACAGGGAGAAAGGGGTCATTTGGATCTCTGTAAACCTGGGAGTTCCAAGGCCAGGAGCACCTGCCCAGGATAAGACATGTGCTCAGAAAAGACCACAGAGGACAATGTGCTTCTGCCTCAGGCTGTTCTTCAGGTTCACTGGTAGGAAGGCTAAACTCCCAAGAAGAGCACCAGCCAACACACAGCCAATCTTTCAAGTCTGTGAAACGTGTTTTTTTGCATTTGTTTGTTTATATTAGCTCCTGGCATTCAAGGAAACCTCTGACATGTCACTAGCTCCATTCAAACTTAAGGAACAGATATTACAGGGACTAAATTCCAGAGGTAACTCATTAAAATATTGAAATGTACAGTGTGTAACAAAAGATTAAAAGGGCTTACAAAGAAACAGGAGGGGAGCAGAAATGGCTCAAGTGGCTGAACACCTGCTTCCCACATTGGAGGTCCCGGGTTTGGTTTCCGGTGCCTCCTAAAAACAAAAAATAAAACAACAAACAAACAAATGAAAAAAAAAAAAACAAAAACAACTCAGGGGAGCCAATATGGCTCAGTTGTTGAGCGTCAGCTTCCCACACATGAGGTTCTGGTACCTCAAAAAAAAAAAAAAAAAAAAAAAGAAACAGGAAATGATGGTCCATCCAAAGGAAAAAGATAAAACATCAGAAACCATCAATGAAGAATACCAGACATTGGACATACTAGACAAAGAGTTTAAAAATACAGGCATACCTCAGAGATATTGCAGGCTCAGTTCCAGACCACTGCAATAAAGTGAATACCTCAATGAAGTGAGTCACACAAATTTTCTGGTTTTCCAGTGCATCTAAAATTATGTTTACATCATACTGTAGTCTATTAAGTGTGCAACAGCATTATATCTAAAACCACAATGTACATATCTTAATTTTAAAATACCTTTTTGCTAAGAAATGCTAAGCATTATGCAAGCTTCAGTGAGCTGTAACCTCTTTGAAGTTGATGGCTGCTGGCTGATCGGGTGGTGGTTGCTGAAGGCTGGGATGGCTGTGGCAATTTAATGTAAGACAATAACGAAGTCTGCCACATTGACTCTTCCTTTCACTAAAGAATTCTCTACAGCATGCGATGCTGTTTGATAGCATTTTGCCCACAGCAGAACTTCCTTAAAAAACTGGAGTCAATCCTCTCAAAGCCTGCAGTTGTTTTATCAACTAAGTTGATGTAATATTCTAAATCCTTTATTGTCATTTCAACAATGAGCCCAGCTTCATCACCAGGAATAGATCTGATCTCAAGAGACCACTTTGCTCATTCATAAGAAGCAACTCCTCATCCATTTAAGTTCTATCATGAGATTGCAGCAATTCACTCATACCTTTAGGCTCCACTTCTACAGTAATTCTAGTTCTCTTGCTATTTTCCCCACATCTGCAGTTACTTCCTCTACTGACCTCTTGACTCCTCAAAGTCATTCATGAGGGTTTGAGTCAACTTCTTCCAAACTCCTGTTAATGTTGATATTTTGACCTCCTCCCATGAATCACAAATGTTCTTAATGACCTCTAGAATGGTGAACCATTTTCAGAAGGTTTTCAACTTACTTTGTCCAAATGCATCAGAGGACTCACTATCTATGGCAGCTATAGCCAAATGAAATATTTCTTAAATAATAAAACTTGAAAGTTGAAATGACTCCTTGATCTGTGGGCTGCAGAATGGATGCTATGTTAGAAGGGATGAAAAACAGCATTAATCTCATTGTACATCTCCATCAGAGTTCTTAGATGATGAGGTGCACTGTCATATTTGAAAGGAATATTTTTTCCTGAGAAGTAGGTCTCAACAATGGGCTTAAAATATTCAGTAAACTATGTTGTAAATAGATATGCTGTCATTCCGGCTTTGCTGTTCCATTTATAGAGCACAGGCAGAGTAGATTTGGCATAATTCTTAAGGGCCCTAGGATTTAAAGAGTGGTAAATGAGCACTGGCTTCCACATTAAGTCACCAGCAGTCTTAGCCCCTAACAAGGGGCAGCCTGTCCTCTGAAGCTTTGAAGTCAGGCACTGACTTCTCCTTAGCTATGAAAGTCCTAGATGGCATCTTCTTCCAATAGAATGCTGCTTTGTCTACACTGAAAATTCGTTTAGTGTAGTCACCTTCATCAAGGATCTTCCGGATAACTTGCTGCAGCTTCTACATCAGCACTTGCTGAATTGCACTTTTAAGTTACAGAGATGGCTTCTTTCCTTAAACCTCATGAACCAACTTCTGCTAGCTTCAAACTTTTCTTCTGCAGTTTCCTCACTTCTCTCAGCCTTCATACAATTGAAGAGAGTTATGGCCTTGTTCTGGCTTAAGGGAATGTGGCTGGTTTGACCTTCTATCCAGGCCACTACAACTTTCTCCATATCAGCAATAAGGCTGTTTCTCTTATCATTCGTGTGTTCACTGGGAGAGCACTTTTAATTTCCTTCAAGAACTTTTCCTTTGTATTCACAATTTGGCTAACTGTTTGGCACAAGGCCTAGCTTTCAGCCTATCTTGGCTTTCAACATGTCTTCCTCACTAGGCTTATTAACACTTTTGATTTAAGGGGACAGACATACGACTCTTCCTTTACTTGAACACTTAGAGGCCATTGTTGGCTTATGAACTGGCCTAATTCCAATATTGTTGTGTCTCAGGGACTAGGGAGGTTCAAGGAGAGGGAGAGAGACAAGAGACAGAGTGGTCGGTGAAGCAGTCAGAACACACACAACATTTATCGGTTAAGTTCACCATCTTAAATTTCTAACATCAAAGATCACTGATCACAGATCACTATAACAGATATAATAATAATGAAAAAGTTTGAAATATTAAGAGAATTACCAAAAGTTAACACCAAGACTCAAAGTGAAAGCACACTGTTGGAAAATGGTGCCAACAGACTTGCTTGATGTAGGGTCACCGCAAACCTTCAATTTGTAAAAAATGCAATATCCGTGAAGCACAATAAAATAAAGTGCAATAAAACGAGGTATACCTGTAGCCTTAAATATGCTCAAAGAGCGAAAGGAAAACAAGGAAACAAAGAACAAAAGGATATCAGGATAACAATATGTGAACAAAATGAGAAATTTCAACAAAGAGAAATTATAAAAAGGAACTATACAGAAATATTGGAGTTGAAGACCACAATAACTGAAATGAAAAATTCCCTAGGGGGCATTCAACAGGAGATTTGATCTGACAGAAGAAAGGATGGGTGACCTTGAAGATAAGACATTTGAAATTATTCAATCTGAGGAACAGAAAGAAAAAAAGAATGAAGAAAATGAAAAGGCCAGAGACCTCTGGGACATAATATATATATAATGGGGGGTCCAGAAAGAGAAGAGAGAGCCTGAAGGGATATTTGAAGAAATAATGGTGGAAAACTTCTCAGATTTAAAGAAGTACACATCCAAGAGGCCCAACCAACCCCTAACAGGATAAATTTGAAGCGGTCTAATCCTAGATGCATTAAAATCAAACTGTTAAATGCCAAAGACAAAGAGAATCCTGAAAGACCTAAATATATTAAATAAAACTGTAAAACTCCTAGAACAGAGGAATATCTTCAGGATCTTTTGTTAAGCAATGAGTTCGTAAGACTTTACACCAAAAGCATGATCAACAAAAGAAAAAAATAGAGAAAAGGGACTTCATAAAAATTTAAAAACTTTTGTGCATCAAAAGATACTATCAAGAAAGTGAAATAACCTAGAGAATGGGAGAACATATTTGGAAACCCCATATTTGACAAGGTTTAATACCTACGATATATAAAGAACCCCTCCAACTCAACAACAAAAGATGACCCAATTAAAAAAATGGACTTGGGGGGTCGGATGTGGCTCAACTGGTTGGGCGTCCGTCTCCCATATGGAGGGACCCGGGTTCGATCCCCGGGACCTCCCGGTAAAAAAAAAAAAAAAGGACTTGAATAGACAGTTTTTCAAAGAACATATACAAATGGCTAATAAGCACATGAAAAGATGCTCAACCTTATTAGCCACTCGGGAAATGCAAATCAAAACCACAATGAGATACCACCTCATACTCATCAGAGTGGCTATTTAAAAGATGGAAAATAAGTGTTGGAGAGGATGCGGAGAAATAAGAACACATATACATTTTTGTGTGTGTGTACAGTCACTGTGGAAAAGTTTTGTGGTTCCTCAAAACCTTGGTATAGAATTACCATGTCTTTTACGTCGGGACTTGAAAGTTGGTGGTTGGGGTATAGGTGAGTGGGCATCTAGGGCGAATAACTGAACAAGGGAAGGGGACTTGATTGTGATTGGGTTCTTTGCTGTACTATGAGGCGTTTTAAGAGGTTTGCGCGTAGAGTGGTGTATGTTGAAAGTTCACGTGGCGAACTCGCGTCCAAATCGCCAAGTCTCAAGTTTGAGTAGTGGCTGCAGGATTTGGGTTTAGCCATGAGGAGGCCACAGATTTTCCTTGGGCCGCGCGCACGCGATCTGGGAGCCAGGCTCTAGCAACCAGATAAGCTACAACAGCGATGGGAGAAAAATTATTATCGGACTTCGTTGAGACCAGTGGATAGTCTATTGAAATGAGACCTTCTTTGAGGACTGCATGATTTTTAAACATCGGCTCTCCGCAGGCACAATGGCCGTGTCTGTCAATGCTATGTCGGAGCTATTGTGTGGAGATAGTAAGCATCCTTGAGGATGATTGAAGTATAATAAGGATATTAATGTTCCTAAATAGCAGTCTCATTTTTAATGAGGCATCTCTGTCTTTTGAGAGGCCAGTTAGCTGTGAAGTTGCTTCCTGAGGGTTCATACCATGAGGTTAATTTTGAAAAACTGGAGATGAAAACCAACCAGAAAAAGCCCTTCATTTTACAGGCATGGAGAGGAAACATAGACATGTGATCTGTTTTTTAAAATTCTTGTTTGAATAAATTGAGATGTGTGTAAAAAAAAAAAAAAAAAAAAGAATTACCATGTGACCCGGCAATTCCACTTCTAGGCATATACCCAAAGAATTGAAAGCTGGGACTGGAAAAGGTATTTGTACACCGAGGTTCACAGTAGCATGGATGTCTTCCCTATGAAAGTCTTGCTTCTCACACCGGGGTCTGGAAACCTTGAAGGGTCAAGGTGGTAGGGTGCTGGACCCACAGGACAAACTGCTTCCCCTTTCTTGAGAAATGCTGTCAAATAGTTTTCTGTGATGATGGAAATGTTCTACATCTATGCTGAACAAGAAGGCCAAGAAGGTAACTAGCTACATAAAGCTACCAAGTACTTGAAGTGTGCTGGTGCAACTGGGGAACTAACTTTTACATTTTATATAATTGGAATGAATTTTTTAAACTTAAATACCCACGTGTGGCTGTTGGCTGAGGTGTTGGGGAAGTGCAGTTTTAGGGCATGGCTGTTACGTGGAGACGTGAAGGACAACAGGTTTGGGTTCCACGTCTCAAGTCCACCACCCTCTGCCTGCCTGACCCTGGGCAAGGGAACCTCTCTGAGGCTCAGGTACCTGCCATGGTTAAATGCGGATGAGAACCACTCCTGTCCCAAAGGGTGGAGTGAGGGCTGATCGAGACAGGGCTGGGGAAGTACTCGCACACCATAGGAGCTCAGTAAACACCAGTGCTCAGAGAAGCAGGAGCAGGCACTGAGGCAACAGTGGCATGTGGCTTGAGCCAGGAAGGTGGAGGCTGCAGCCAGGTCCACCCCCCTTGGACACCTTCCTGGTTGTGACTGCCTCCTACCCTGCTGCATTTACTGTGCTGCCTCTACTTGTCTCTTAGACCTCAGCCACCCATCTCCGGAGCTCACTCAGCATCTGCCAAAGCTGCTTCCACAAAGACCCCAAACATCATTTCAATGGCCCCTCTGGGTCCTGCCTCTTGAGAACAGCCAGCAGCATCTGAAGGTGTTTAATTCTGCCAAGAGCCTCCTCAATGGCTTCCCTGCTCTCAATCCTGCCCTTCTCTAGTCTATTCTCAGCAGGCCAGAATGATCCTTTGGAAAGTGAGATCATGCCGCTCCTTTGCTCCACAATGCCCCATAGCTCCCCATCTCACTCAGGGAAGCTGGCACCCCTGCCAGGGCCCATAAGGTCCTATGCAATCTGCCCCCACCATCACTCCTACTTCCCTCCAGCCATGAGGCCTTCAGACTGTTTCTCAAATGCACAAGCACATTCCTGCCTCAGGGCCTCCAAACTTTCTGTTCCCCTTGCCTGGGTACTCTTTCCACCATATATGCCTTGGTTTCCTCCCTGACTTCATTCATTCAGGCCTCTGCCCACACACTCTTTTATCTGCAAGTCCGTCTTTGATCATTGTGGCAATGCCTTGCTCCTCCCTGCCACTTTCTGGTCCCTATCCTGGTTTATTTTTTTCTATAGTCCTTCTAACTACCTGACATATTGTATATTCATGTTTCTTTAATAAAATCTGCTTCCCACAAGTAGAATATATGTTCCAGGAGAGCAGAGCCTTTGTTTTATTTACAGCTGTGTTTGCCCTCAGATCCTAGATCAGTGCAATATAAATTGGTTGAATGAATGAATTACCTTCTGTCCTCATTCATCTACTTGTTCAGTCAAATGCTACCGTGTGCTGGCTCTGGGGGTCTGGCGATGATAGGCAAGTCCCCACGCTCATGGAGCCCCTGGTCTAGAGGGGAAGACCGGCAGTCAACAAGAATCACACAGTAAACAAGCATTTGTGAAAATGGGGATGCTACAAAAGAGAAGTATGAGGTACAGTGGCAATGTATAGCATGGGACTTAATTCTAGTTAGTTTGGACAGAGAGGACTTTTCCAATGGGTTGACATTTAAACTGAGTCCTAAAGGATGAGCAAAGATCGGCCAGGACAAGCACCTTTTGAGTAGGGGGAATAGGATGTGTAAAGGTCCTGAGGTGGAGGGAGCATACCCTACTGGAGGAACGGGGGGAGGGGGTGGTGGGTGGGTCAGTGTGGAAGACTCTAGTGATGGAAGGGGAAAGGTGGGGGGGCCTGCGGGACCTTATTAAGGAGTCTGGTGTGCACGCTCTGAGCAAGCAACAGGAAGTCAGGAGGGTTTTCATCCAGGGTGGTGGAGCTGAGACAATACCCTCCTTCCCTTGCCTCTTGGTCCAGTGATCTGGGTCTCCGTCCCCTGCTTGGGCTGCTGCTCCTTGATTTCCTCTGCTGACCCCTCCCTTCTCCCCATCTGTACACGGGCCCAGCCCTCTCTTGCTCAGTGAGCTCATTTTCTTGGCCAGACCTCGCAGCTGTGCCTGCAGCCTGAGCACCAGGCCCCCAGGTTCCCACACTCAATTTGCTCATCACACTTTCCTGCCTGAGCCAAACTCCTAGCCTGATTGCACATGGCCATCGATGGCTGGCCATTCTCTCTGTGACCAGCCTGGAGGGCTGGGACAAGATGAAGGGGCAGTGCCATCATCTGCTCCTCCAACTTCTACAGTCACTACAGCTTCTAAATCTCTCTCTCCAATTGCTGGCTTGTAGCAAATCACTCTGAGCTTCAGTTTTTCTTCTGATTAATGGGGGAAAATAATACTTCTTGCCTTGGGTTGTGAGAGTTCAACACAAAGCTCAGCCCTCAGTGAATGCTGGCTTCTTCCTTAAAAACACCCTCCCTTCCCTCTGTGGTCCCTCACAGTTTTGCACCCCTGACTGCCCCATGGTTCCCATGAGCTAAAATGGGAAACAAATACCACCTCTCCTTCCTGGCAGACTCAACTCTTCCTCCTTTATTCAATGGGCATCTACTGAGCACTTACTAGGCCCTTGGCACAAAGACATGGAAAACCCTGTGCCTGCCTCTAAGGAGGTTGCCATCCATGTCAAGGGGGATCTACAAGGAACAGAAAAGGGATTTGACACACAGGCTTTGGGATCAGGTCTGTGCTTGCTCAGGTCTTGCCTCTTCCACTTATAGAGCCTCCCTGAGCCTTGGTTTCCTCATTTGTATAATGCGGAAAATCATAATACCTGTATCTTGGGACTGCTGTGCAGACTAAATACCACAATGCATGCTGTTCCCTTTGCAAGACTCTCCCACTACTCAATCCCTGCTAAAGTGCTTTGCACTGTGTCCTACATCACCTGTGCTCAATAATCATTTTTAGTCACAAAGACAAATAACTGTAACAGGTAACTGGGTAAAGACCTTAATGCTTTTATAAATTAGTGACTAGTTTACTTGCTTCTGCCTCCCTTACCAGAGGGAGGACAGACAACAGTAAAAGTCTGTTGTCTGTAAATGAACAGCAAAGGAACCCACAAATGAGTTGCTATCAGAGAGGTCCATAGGGCCCCTGAGGAGGAAAAGCATGACAGAAATGACCTCTGAGGGCATAGTCTCGCCCTCCCTGGGATCCCACGGCACTTGACCACATTCTGATTATCAACACCTCTTTGTGTGACACCCCCACTAATTTGAGTGCTCTCCAACCCTGGGGCTGTCTCCTCCTAAAGCCCAGGCTTGCACCAAGGCAAAGGTAGGGCCCCAACACTACAGAAGACCCCATCCCTGTCCATGCTACCCCCACTTCACCTCTTCTTGGAGCGATCCTTCCACACTCGCCCCGACTTGGGCTTCCCCTTCGGGATCATCGGAACCTCCTCCTCCTCCTCCTTCTTCAGCTTCTTAGACGCTGGGGCCTGGGCTGAAGAACCTCTTCGTTTCTTTGCCCCGAGGTCGCCTATCACGGTCTCCACGAACGGGAGAGGCTTGCTCGGCTCCTGCTGATCACGGAGGGAGTTGGGTGACTGAGGTGTCAGCTCCTGTGGTGGCCCCGAGGGCTCCGGACCTGGCGCCTGCTGACCGGGATAAGGCTCTGGTGATCCTGGGCCAGGCTGCAGCTGATGTAAGGGGGACCCCGGGGCTGGCTCTTCCTTACTCTGGGCTAACTCCAGGTCCGGTTCTCCTTGGCCTTGGGAGAACTCTGGTGACTCTCCACTTGGCTTTAACTGCCGTCGGGGGGATTCAGGGCCCGGCTCCGGCTGTCTTTGGGGTGACGCCAGGCCTAGATCTTGCTGACGTCGGGGGAACCCTGGATCCGGCTCTGGCTGCCGTCGGGGAGACTCAAGGCCTGCACTCTGCCCGAGACCAGGTGATCCGGGGCTAGTCTCCGGCTGACGTCCGGGGGACCCCAGGCCTGGTTGCCGCACACTCCGAGGAGACCCAGGCTCCCTTGTTTCCTCTGGGCCTGACTCGAACTCCACAAGGGCCCGTCGCGCCCGTAATACAGAGCTGGGGTTCTCGGGCGATTCAGGCTTTAGGCCTTCCAGCCGCCGGCTGCGCCTCAGCGGCGTATCCATTGCCCAGCTTGAAAGCGGCCAAGTCCGAGCACACGTGCAGACGCCGTCGCCCCTGGAACTACCGGCGCTCTCATATGACGTCAGGAGCCGCTCGTCAGTAGCCGGCAGGATGGGCTGTGGCGGGGGCAGCCATGTTGGTGAGCGGCGGAGGGCCTGGGGCCGAGGGGCTGGGTTGGGCTTCTGAGGCGCATGCGCGATTCGCTTTGGCTAATGAGCGAGTCCCTTCCAGGGTTCAGCGTTTACCTTACCCGCCAACGCAGTCATGCCTTTGACTCCCTGGGGAAAGGAATGTCTGCAGACCGAGCTGCGAAGGGGGCAGACCCCTTTCCGGGAAAGAAGAGGGTTGGAAAGAGGCCCGGGGAGCCCGCAAACAAGGCTGCACGGACACTTGGTTGGCTGACTCCCTCCCTGCAATTGGGCAGGGGTCCTGCTCTCTTCAGGCCTTGGTTTTCTCATTTGTAATATGGCTGGTGTTGTACTAGCTTAGTGCATCTAAAACCAGCCTGTGGGCGTACTCCTAACTGCCGGAGTGAATACTCCCTGGGGAACCTAGAGGTGGGAAAGCGCTTGTCTTGAGTTATAAGTTAAATATTCCCACACATGCGCACCTTGTGGCTCCCATACGTGCTTAAGTATAAAATAAATGTCTCTCCATTTTCAACATTGTCAACGTTTATGGGTGAGGTTGAGGTGCAGTAAGATGCACCACCTTTGCATTGCATACCCTTGGGGATCCCCTTCTGCCCAGGTTTGAGGAGCACAGGCTGGGTCATCTCCAGGCTCACTCCTGCCCCCCACCCCGCCCCAGACAGTGGTTTTTCCCGGGTGTGACCCTCTTCACATTCCTACTTGCTTCCCCTGTAATCACCTTTGTGCACAAAACTCTTTGGGACCCTTGCTGGTGGGCAGGCTTTGCCTTCTGGACCTCCCACTGCTACAGAGGACTTTTCTCAGGGCCCTGGGAGGAGGCTTTGTGTCATTCCCTGCACGCTAGTTTCTTAGGAAGAACATCTTGGAAGTGTCCCAACTGCATCCCAGCTCTTTTCTAGCGTTATTCTTGGAACTCCTTGGGAGTGGCTTTATTCTTGGAACTCCCTGGGGGTGGCCATCAGGGATTCCATGGCCCAGTCTGTCCCTGGCCTCTTTTAAAAGACTTTTTCCAGCCGAGGGGTTGTGAGGGGGCCTAGGAAGTTGTCCAAGGAGACTTGGGGGCAGAGGAGGCAGGCTAGGGCAGACAGGCTAGGGCTGTGGAGCTTGGCCCTTGTCCATGGAGTCACTGTGCTGCCCTTGGAGAAGTGGATTGTTCGGTGGGGGCCTAGGGCGTCTGGGGATGGGAGAGCTGCCGATCAAGGAGGAGGTGTGGAGGAGGAAGACGCTGACAAAAGGTTCCTGGAGGATGGGCAGGTGGGTTGAGGATCCTTTAACACCCCTCAGCCCTCGTCCAGCGCTCTAGAGTGTCCAAAACGTGTCCTGCTAAGTTCAGGGTAAGGCGATGGCTCGGCTCCTGCCCCGCCTCTCCAGGCCAGGAGAAGCACACTTGTGCTGTGATCACCGTCATTCGGTCAATCCCTGCCTTTTTGGCCCCACTCAGAAGCTGCGTCTGCATGTTCCTGAGGCAAGGAGAAGCCTGCAGGAGGTTTCAGCCAGTCCAGCTCCCCAGGCTCGGACACATCTTCGTCCAGCTCTTCCAACCTCCAGCTGTCAAGAATGAGCTCCATTCCCTGCCTCTGGCTGGAGACTTGAATGGCGACGGGATACACAAACCCCACAACATGCTTTACCAGGACCAGTGGGGGAGACTGTTGTCCCCACTGCTGCTCCCCTGCTCCCGGCCCCGCGGCTCACCCTGCCTCCTGGGCTCCAGTCTCCAGGGAGGGATTGCTTTCAAATGCCAATTGGATCGAATCCCAGTTCAGATTAAAATATTTCAGAGGGGCATCTTGGGTTCCCTCTGCGATGGTGTGAGAGAGGGAGGTGTTTTTTAGACTGGAGCCCTTTGGACTCTTTAAATCATGTTAGAGGAGCCTCATCAATCTAGACATTAAGCTAACTCTAGGCCAGAACCCTCCTTTCCCCAGAAGAGCTCAATGTGTCACGAGGCCCTGGGGGGACCCATGGATTTTCCAGGGAAGCCTGGTGCGGCAGTTGCAGTGGGGGTTGTTTCCTTACGCTCTGTTTGCTTTCCCCCGCCAGCCCCGCAGCTTCCTGGTCCTCGCTGGGATGATGCTCAGAGGGCCGTGTGCTGTCCCCCAGAGGCTCCCAGCAGGATTAGGCCTCAGCTGCCCACGAAGGTAACCGGGTCATCAATGAACCCTCTTTTGGCCTTTCCTTCCCGGTCTCACTCCCCTGTTCCCTTATAGGTGCTTCCTGGACTCTCTTTCTGAACAGACTGCATTCCAATCCTCATCTCAGAGCTTCTGGTGGAATCCAGCCGAAAACATGGGGGCATGCTGCTGCTGCTAGCTAGCAGTGACCGAGCCAGGTGTTCTTTCAAGCACCTACGTGTACGAATCCATTTCATTTTCCTAACCACCCCATGAGGCTGGGGCTGATGCCGTCACTCCTATTTTACAGAGGTACAGAGAGGCTGGGACACTAGGAAAGGTCACAAGGCTGGAAAGTGGGGAGTGGGAGTGGGGGTAGGCATGGGATCCACACCTGGGCGGGCTGACCAGAGCCACAGCTCTTAGGAGTCAATCTCCCTGTCGTCCCGAAAGCCAAGGTGCTTGCTCAACGTCGCCCAGCTAGCATGTCGAGGAGATGGGACGATGTTTCCCAAGCCTGATGTTTAACTGCCTGGCTTGTGATTCCTCATGTAGACCCCGGCCTGTGGCACCCCAGGCGGGATGTCACGCTGTGACTGCATGCCGTGCAGTGTGCTGAGTCAGTGAGCCTGGCATTATTTATGTAACCTGAGCTCTGCTGACTGAAGGAAACCATGCACCACACAGGGACCCAAGATACGCATCAGGTGGTTCTGCTCTGAGCCTCTGGTCCCCCGTCCAGCCAAGGGATGCTGCGGTGGGAAGAGTTTGCAGGTCCCCAGGTGGCGGAGACTGCAGCCCCTGGCCCTCCCTCCCCCACCAAGCACCAAGGATCAGTGATGGGCCAGGAGAGCCCCCCGCCCCGTCACCAGCAGCACTAAGTGAGCACTTAAATGTGTGCCAGCTCTATCCTGGGCGCTTGCCCTTGTCACCCCATTTGATCCCCTGGCGTGTCAGTTCCCCGGGAATGATCATCAGCACCAGCATTTGCTGAGTGACTGAAAGGGTCCTCATTGCAACCCTCTGAGGTCTGGAGATGGTGAGAGTTGGTACAAGTTTACACGAGGAGAGGGTGGCAGGGTCAGGGCTCTCAGAGCCCAAGCTCTTAACCTACTCCGTCAGACCCAGGATGGGGACACGGGGGCTGAGGACAGGGAAGGACTTCCTCAGTCTGGGGTGTCTGTGGCCACGGGGGTGGAGCTGAGCATGGCTGCGGGTGCTGGCAGGGCCTCCGATCAGGAGGACTCGCTGGGGTGAATCTGACATATTTGAAGACAGTTGTCCTGTGGCTTTCCGAGGCTTGTCTTTTGTCCACGCTGCACACATACCTCCCATTCCTCCAGCTGTCCCTCTCACGGCGGCACAGTAAATCTTTGGGGAAGACTCCTGTTCGCTTTGGGAGATGTGGTGCCTGGGGTGGTCTGTCCCACAGACAGCCACGTGGATTTGTCACCCATCCACTTGACCCTTATGGGTGTCGCCAGGTCCCTTATCCTCTTCTAGGCAGCAGGCCACCCTGGGGGCATCCAGTTGAAACACTCTGCCTGGTTACAGCTGCTGCCAGGCTGTCCCTTACCCCCTGTGCCCCCTGATCCTGGACATAGATGATTGTTCTTTATTTTTGGACAAATGCAGGATTTTCCATGTGTCCCTGTTCCGTTCTGTTTTGAGCTCTCCGGGGATCCAGCTCTCCTCCTCTTCTGTCTGCCTGCGCCTCCCCCTTTGAGTGCCTGAGCAGCCACTTCTAGCTACTTCGAATCAGTCCCGACTGAGAGCGTGCAACAGGACAGTGGTTACCGTGACAGTTCTTATCATGAAGCCTTATCTTGGAGGTTCATCTTTGCTGTGTGTTCCTTACAGCTTACTGTGAGTTTCACATCCTCCAGGGGAGGGGGAAGAGACCTTGGGGGAGGGGGAGGGTGGGAGCCATACCTGGGACCCCTAGTGTGAGGCTACCAGCCGTCCCCACAGGGCATTGCAAGAGTGCAGAGAAGGGACCTCTTGGCCAAGCTCTTGTGTCCCTGCTGCTTCAGGGCCGCGGAGACCAAAGCAGATCTCCTGATCCCCGCGCAGCGTCTGCAGGTCTTGCTGAAACAGGAAGGGGCAAAGGGAAGGAAAGGCAAAACCTCCTCTACCTCCTCAGGCCCTCACCAGCCTCCAGAGCAGGTTTTCCTGCCGAGGAAGGGGTGGGGGTGGGGTGGGAAACAGGAAGCACTAATGGTGGAAAATCAACACCTGGGCCAGGTGCCAGGCAGGTTCCCCACCACCTGTGCCCGTGTGAGGTAGGTCAGGCCCCATTTCACCCTCACCCCAACCTGAACCACGAAAGTGTTTCTCAAACTTTAGCGAGCATCAGTATCACGTGCAGGGCTTGTTAAAGCGCAGATTCCAGGGCCCCACCCCCTGAACTTATGGTTCAGTAGGTCTGGTGCGGGGCCATGAATTTGCATTTCTACTAAGCTCATGTTGCTCCTGGTCCCTGGATCCACTTTGAGTAGCAGTGGCTTACGGGGGAGAGTGGAGCAGTGCACATAGAGCTTTCCTTTTATGCCTTCTGCCCAGGCCAGTGGCTGCGCTCACCACCGTCCTACCATTTATTTACTCACTGAGTATTTTGTTGTTGTGTTGAGGTACCGGGTCTGGGGATTGAACATAGGACCTCGTAAGTGGGAAGCCGGGGCTCAGCCACTGAGCCTCATAGGCTCCCGACTCACTGAGTATTTATTGCGTCTTTGCTCTGTGGCAGGCGCTAGAGATACAGCAGGGAACGGGGCAGCCAAGGTCCCTGCACTGATAGAACTAACATTGCAGGAAGGGCACAGATATTAAATATTGGAATCTCAGACCTATCCTTCAAGGAAGGCTGAGCAGGAATTTTTTTCCTTATTTTACAGGCCAGGAATAGCATCTGGGATTGGTGATGTAACTTGCTGAAAGCCGCCCAGATGTTATGTGGCAAAGCCAGGACTCGAACTCAATTTGGACCCATCCTCTGGCTGTGAGCCAACCAGCTTCCGGGGTTGGATTTAGATGAGAGAACTATTTCCCTGGAAACATGTTGCCTGTGGGGACTTCAGCCTTAGTCACTGCAGGAGAACAAGACAGACAGGCACCCCCCCACTCCCCCACGCCTCCCATACTCATGGACTCTCAGTTCCTAAGGCCCAGATGATTCCAGAGTTTCACAGCTACTCGCTTCCCCTCTGTGCATTCATTTATCCCTATCCCCTCATTTCCCTCACATCTGGTTTCTCCGTGCCTTCTGCTCTAAGGAGGGTTGTCACCCTCGACCAAGGGGCAGCCTCATCTCCAGGGAAACTGGGGAGACCCTGTCTTGTTGGCCTAGGAGGAGCACCTCAAGAACAAATTGTGAGGCTCCTTCCCTGAAGCACAGGCCGGCTTGGTCTCCGGGTGGGTGGTGGCTGACCCTCCGGTAGGAAATCCCTGCTTTCTGTACCCATGCACACCCCAGCTGTGGCTCTGTCCCCAGTGTGACGAAGCTCAGCCGTAGGATGTCAGGTTGGTGACATGAGGTTTTCCCTGAGTCTTGCTTCTCTGTTCCTCTCATGGAGTGTCCACAACCTCGAGCTCCCCAAGTGCTGCCTTCAAAACACTCCTGGGTCTGCGAGGCTCCTTCTTCCAGATCTCAAGTGCTATGTGTGGCTCACTCTACCGTTCTAGAAACAAACGGACCATTTGTCTCCCAAAGGACCATTCATATGTATACATATTTAAAAGCATATCATTTCTTCTAATTTTTAAAGGACATAAAAGTCACAGCAATATTTGTAAGAATACGTTTTAGGGAAGCGGCTGTGGCTCAATCAGTAGGGCTCCCGTTTACCATATGGGAGGACCTGGGTTCGGTTCCCGGGGCCTCCTGGTGAAGGCAAGCCCGCCCGCACGGCGTGGTTAGCTGACCCAGCGAGCACAAGCAGCAAGGGGGGGATAAATGAATAAATAAATAAAATCTTAAAAAAAAAAAAAAAAAAAAAGAATACGTTTTATTGCAGTGGATTAGAAGAACCACAAGAACGTACTGGTTCCACTGGTAGTGTAAATGGCAAAATTCTGTTCAGAGGAGCTTCCGAGCATGGAGTGTTCCTGCAGGTATTAGCTCATTTAATTCTCATGGCAGCTCCGTGGGGAAGTCATTACTGCTGTCCTGTTTCTCAGAAGTGGAGACACATGTTACAGGCAGCTGGTAAGCGGCAGAGAGGGGGTTTGAAGCCAGGACTGTGCCCAAAGCATGTGTGCTTTCGTCCACACCTCTCTGCCTCCGGTTAGGCACTTGACGTAAATCAAGAGGAAGTTCATTCTTTAGCCAAGGCCTAATTTTCTAGTCTTTAACAATTAGCTGCAGGCAGAAATTTCAGGCCACCAAGAGCACTAGTGATCAAAGGGTTATTGTGCTGCTCTTTTATTTTCTGCTCAAAACGTTACACAACATTCAGATATGATTACCCTCTGCTTGAGTGGTTTTAGCTTTTTGCTGATGAGATAACTCTGGGTAGATCTAGATACCCCATTGTTTTTCTAGATTATTAGGTATTCTAGAATGTGTGGGAGAGTGCATTTCCCAAATTAGATATTCTAGAAGGTGTGGGAGATTGCATTTCCCAAAGTGGCTGCAACGATGTCTCCCAGTCACCTACTCTCCTTACAGAGTGACCTTGACGCCTCTTGCCTTCAGTAATGGGGTCTGTCCCCTCTCCTCAAACCTGGATGAACCTTTGAGATTGCCTCAACCACAAGACTGCGGTGGAACTGTTGCTGGGTGACTTTCGGGGCCAGATCACAAAAATGCCGCTGGCTTCTGCCTGGCTTTCTGCAGATGCTCACGTTTGGAACCCAGCTGCCAAGTTGGGAGGAGAACCAATCATCCCACGTAGAGAGACCGCCTGGAGAGGCTGGGGAAGATGCCCCCGCTGGCAACCCGTGTCACCTACCAGGCGTGAGTGAAGATGCTTCCAGATGGTTCTAGTCCTCCCCCCACCCCCGGTCAGGTCATTCCCAAGTTCGAGTCTTCCCAGCAGAGGCCCCTGTTGTACTCTGCCCACGTTTCTGACCTCCAGAAAATGCGCACTTGAGAAAATGGTTGTTTTACACCACTAAGCAATAGTAACTGGATAGAAGGGTTTTGCCCACAATCCGATGTCTATCGTATGTCTTTTGGACTTTTGTGCAGCCTTTCCTGGGGTAGATGGGATAGGCGAGCACGATGCCCAATTAGAGCTCCACCGCTCCATTAGAGGCAGGGTGGATGGTCACACCCTTCTTTGTTCTTTAGTCACAAAATAATTTATTGCTTACTTGTTTATTGTTTATCTCCCCCTGTCCCCACTAGAATGTCAGTTTTTTAAGGGGACAAGGTTTTTTTTTTTTTTTTTTTTTTAAATTAGAGAAGTTGTAGGTTTACAGGAAATACAGAGTTCTCATATACCCCCCGCCCCCACATATTTTTCCTTAGTATTAACACTTTGCATTATTGTGGCACCTTTGTTACAATTGATGAAACAATATTATTATAATTAAACTATTAGCTATAGTCCATAGTTTACATTAGGGTTCATTGTGTAGTCCTATGGTTTTTTTTAAGATTTTATTTATTTATTCATTTATCCCCCCCCCCCC